>JASPKZ010008269.1:0-326193 GCA_030220185.1 Diploptera punctata | reverse complement strand
TTGGTGATGATAATAATAAAAATAGTAATAATGGGAGAATCAAATGGTGTGTGAAGAATGTAATTACCTGAGGATCAAATTTAACTCAAAATTACCCAAGAAATGACAAAATATAGAATCAAAAAGGCAGCAGATCGGTTACAATAACATTGTTAAATGGAGTTTTGGGGTTTGGGTTAAGAGAAGAACAGTTAGAATAGATACCAAATTAGAAATTTATAAATCCATAATTCAAGGCCACTTTAACATACGGTGCAGAAACTTGTCGGTTGAATAAAAATTTGAGTTTTTTTTAAAGCTTATGTCTACTGAAATGGATTGTTTTTTAGACTCTCAACTACGACATTCTAAATTGGAAGAAAAAACTCAGAAATACAATCATCACACAACACAAATGTTAAGTTCCAAAATTCAAATATTAGGCTTTGTGAGGTATACAAACAACAAGAATGGTATGGTCTTATACGTAGGATGCCAAAGAAAAGATTACCCAGAGAAGCTTTGGAATGAATTCCACTTGGAAAAGGATAGAGAGGTCGACCTACATTTAAATGGATGGATGATGTAAGAAGCGGTATGAGGGAACTAGGTCTGGAAGAATTGGAATGAGAAGATAGAGAAGAATGGAGAAAGAAGCTAAACATTTTAAATGCTTTGGGCAAGGAAGATGTTTTATTACACTGTAAACCTGATTATAAATAAATAAATAAATAAAAATAATAATAATAATAATAATAATAATAACAACAATCAATTGAGTTGGTGTTTACTTGATGAAAATCCATATGTATTAATTAAATAAAAATAAAACTTATGTTTTACTTGATTTTCATATTTATTCTATATTTATTAAAAATAAATATGAAAATCAAATAAAACTAAGTTTTATTTTTATTTCATCATCATCATCCATGCTAGTATTAGGCTGTGTGGCCTGTTACGGTCTCAAAGAGGAATTTTCCATCCAGTGCTTTTTTGGATGTCCCAGCAATCTTTTGCCTTAGGGGTAGTAGCGAAGTATGGCTTTTGGAATTCTATGAGACGGCATTCGTTGAAGATGGGCTTTCCAGTTGTTCTGGTAGTTTTGTATATGGTGAAGAATGGATTCTACATCCAACTCTTCCATCATTTCCTCATTTCTTTTATGGTCCCACTTTATGTAGCCTGCTGTATGGCGCATAAATCACATCTCATTTGCTGTTATTTGGCTATCATCTCTTCTTCGTATTGTCCATGCTTTACTACCATATCTTAATACTGGTCTTGCGATAACCTCTAAAATTTCATCATCCAAAACAATTTTGTTAGGTACAGGGTATTTCCCACAAAAGGCCATCACTTTAGTTTTCTCTGTATTGATTTCCATATTGTACCTTTTTGCAATTATATTAAAATTGTGTATAGAATACTGTAAATCTGTTTCTGTTGGAGCTATTAATAGCAAATCATCTGCAAAAAGCAAAGAGTCTATTTTATGGTTTCTATTAATTTGGATAGAACCGTGTCTCATCTGTCGCCAATCTTGGAGTATTCTATCCATGTATATGATAAAGAGCAAGGGCGAGAGGCCACATCCTTGTCTTATGCCCCTATTAATTTCAGTCCGTTCTGTTTGTGTGTTATTGATTTGAACTGAAATCAAATTTGTTTTACAGATATTGTATAAATTTAAAATATGCTGTTGTGGTAGATTGTTAGCTAAAATTTCCAACAGTTTATTCCTATTGATTTTGTTGATGGCTTTTTTGAAGTCCACAAGAGCTAAATGTGTTTCTACATTGAACTTCCTGTGTTTTTCTATTAATAATTTTATGGAGAAATAACCATAACAGCAGGATCGACCTTTACAAAAGCCATTCTGTTCTTCGCTGAGGAGGCTGTTAAGATGTTATTATAATTTGTTCTTAATTATATTGGCGTAAATTTTGTATCCAGTATTTAGTAAGCTGATGCCTCTGTAATTTTCACAGTTTTTCTTGTCTCCTTTTTTAAATATTGGTATTACAATAGATTTTGTCCAACTTACAGGAATGTCTCTCCCTTCTCATCGTTTATTTAAGAATGTTAGGAATCTGTCTAAAAACAGAGGATTTGCATTTTTAAATAGTTCAATAATGATTCCATCCTCTCCAGGAGCTTTACTGATTCTCATTTTCATTAATACTTCTGATAGTTCTTCCTCTGTAATCAAGTCTGTAGAGGTGTTATTGGATGATGGTAAAGTGAGAGTATATGGAGTTTGGGTCCATAGATTTTGAAAATAATTTGACCATTGTTTGGCTGGGATGACATTAAGATTGAGATTGTCTTTTGTTTCACGATTCAAATTTTTCGAGATTGTGTATGTTTGTGGTGCGGGTCTAGTAATATCATTCTCTAATTGTGACACAAATTCCTCCCAATTTTTTCTATGTCTCTTCCTGGTTTCTCTTTTCGCTATTGCTCTTGTTTTGTGGTAATTGATTTTGTTTTCTTCTGATTTATTTGATAAGTACTTGTGGTATGCTTCTTTTTGTCTTTAATAATTTGCACTATTTCTTCATCCCAATGTCTTATGCCTTTTTTTTAACCATCTCCTTTTTGTACCTAGGCTATCTTCTGCAGATTGTTTTAAGATGTTAGCAAGTTTACTCCATTCCTCTTCAATATTTTCAGAGACAGGACAATCCTTCATAAAGTTTTGCATTCTTGTCTTATAAAGCCAAGCTGTGCTGGGATCTCTGAGGGAGCTTACTTTGCATTTCAAATCCAATTTCTGAACTTTCTTTTTTGTTTTAATCCATCTTGGTTTCATACGTATAGTACTGACAAGAAGATAGTGATCTGATTCAATTTCTGGTCCCCGGAACACTCTTGTATCTAAGACCATATCTGATAGTTTCTGGTTACAAAGAATATAATCTATAATTGATCGAGAATTTCTGGCTTCCCAGGTATACTTATGACTATCTTTATGTTCATACATGGAATTCATAATTTTTACTTGATTGTAAACTGCAAAATCAATAAGTCTTTGGCCATTTTTATTTAATGTATCTTCTCCATGTCCTCCTACATGGCACTGGATTTTTCTGTTCCCTATCCTGCCATTAAAATCTCCCATGATTAAGAGCATATCTGATTAATTTACATGATTGACAATTGTTTGTAGTTTTGAATAAAATTTGTCATTTTCTTCTTCTTTGCCTTCTATTGGAGCATAAATTCCTATTATTGTTAAGTATCCTCGTGAGAGTTTTAGTCTTACTTGAATGATTCTTTCATTATGGAATGTGTAATTATTTTTATTTAATTAATAATAATAATAATAATAATAAATAATAATAATAATAATAATAAATAGTAATACTTCCAAATAGTTAGTATGTTTTTTTTTCATTAAGAATGGACATACAGAATAAAATAGAAAGCAATTTAACAATTAAAAAAATTAACCCCCCTCAGGGGTCCTCATCTAGGGGATATGTGGATGGCGACCACAAGGTGCCCAAGCTGTGCAAAACATTTCTTCCACTTACTTGTGTTTTGCACTCTTTTAACTTTACTATCTAACCTCTCTTGGTTAACTCTTGTTTTTTCGATCCCAATGCTATTAGGGCATCCGAGGGCTAGGGAGTCCTTCCTTTTTCCATTTTGTCTTTCCTTTATTTTATTTTCTTCTCCAGGAAAGCCTGACCAGAGGCTATAAGATGGCAGCCCCATCACTGGTCTTGCCTTCCTTTGGCCAGCAACCAATCGAAGGGACTATTATTATGCTTTCAAGTCTTATACGAGAATTTCCCATAAGGGAAAATTTTCTATAGGATTGTAACAGGCCTTGGCCTAATACTTGGAAGGAAGAAGAAGAAGAAAAAAAAATTAACCTCACCGGGAATTAAACCTGTGACCTCTGGCATAGGAATCAAGCCACTAAAGCACTGAGCTAAGCTTTTGCTGTCTTGTGTTTAGAAAGAATGCTCTTCAAAGGAAGAAAGGAAACATATTGTAGCTCAACTGTGCAATTAGTTTACTCGTGTGAATCGCACGTTAGAACTTGAAATATTCTAGATCAAGAGTCGGCTCATTCTTTTTGTTGCTAAATGCACAAATCAGAGATCCAGGGTTCAAGTACCAGTTCGAGTGTTAATTTTTCTTTCTTAAACAAACATCATATTTGCAAAGATCTTTTTCTTAATATTTCTCTCAATTGCCTTCTATTAAGTGATAAATTATCATAAGTAAAATTATGACTGATTTCCAATTTACCTAGAGGATTTGGAAATCAAGAGTGTCATTTGTTAGGACTATTAAATGAATAAAATTAAGCATTTTACTCAAAAATCATTATTTAAATATAGTTACCAGTATTTTAAAATAATTATATATTTAATATAAATGGCGATGTTTGAAAATAAATCAGAAATGTATGGTTATGTTTCAATTGTTTATTCATTGCAACTTGATCATATCATTTATTTCCAAATAGGATCGCAATATTGTAAGAATGCACCCTAGTGGAGAAAAATTGAAATGCATCAAACTGTATATTATAACCAACAATATAGGTTATTAATTAATTTTTTTAGTAAACAACTCAGTAAAATCATTATTTAAAAACACAATTATCGAACACACAATTATCAAATGTGTAGTTTGAAGGAATCTGTTCATCATTTGCTACATTCAACGTATTTGTTCGAGAGTCAGTCACTGCAAAATGATGCTCTGACCTGTTCAGAATATTAAAAAGGAGGAGCTTTCTTTAATATGATAAACAGAAGTAGATAAATATCGAGGTGAAACATGACTGTGATTGGTTGTAAAACAAATTCATTGAAACGTGATTGGTCATTGACTCCCATTTGAGGCATGAGTTAAATAGTCCATATAAATGCTTCATTAATTCGGTATCTTTTCAATATCCTTATGAAAATCCATAAATGGTGTGTGTTACTGATGGATGTTTGATGTCAGTCTACACAATGCATTTTTATAAGTTTTCACTATTGATACACCAAAGTTATTGGTTTGTATTCATTTACATCAGATTCAAAATTTACCTGGATGTAGTGTAAAAAATGGAGAAGTAGAAAAATCTGTAATAGCTGCTCATGCTTGGTCAGAAAAGCACAGAGTTGAAGTAAAGGCAAAATTAATTAAACAGTTAGAAAAATCTAAAGAACTAACAGTTTGGGTGAAGATCTACATCCAGAAATACAAGGACACAATAATGAATGTTACAATTTCTGGAGAAAAGGATTTGATTTGGAGGTTCATCGGTTAACCAACAGATGGAGGAAAAATATGCCTACAGGATTAACAACTGTCAAATCATCAGTCAGATGCCAGTTAATAACGAAGAGAAGTTTTCTTTGAAACTAGTCATGGTAAATTACAAAATGTGAGGTGCACAATCTGATCAATTTATTGAAAGTTACCTGGATTCCAAGTCACTGCATGGTGGCCAGCTGTTCAAAATATCCTTGAGAATTAATAGATGTTGCCAGGCACTTGCATGTCTCAAAAGCTTACTGAAGAGCTGCTCACGTGATTCTTCAGTTGCAAGATCTGACTCCTCAAATGAAAAAGGAGCCTGTTTCCAACCAGATGCTATAATCGCTTGTGTTTGCCTATACAGTAATGTAGTGTCGCTTCTTACTGCATGTGGCTTTAAGCTCTGAAAATAAGATTATGGATAAGATATTGGCAATTATTAAAAACTAATTCATCATCTTTTCCTGTTGTTTTGGAATGATTGGCAATAATTATTAACTATGCAAGAATTAAAGCTAAAAGTCTTTATGCCCTAAAACCAGATCTCACAGAAAATATTTGCTATCATCTGATTTCCAAATTATGGATTTTGATATACCAAACACAGTTCATATCCTAATCACTTTCCAGAAAGATGGCTGCAGAATGCAGATTGAAAATTTAAGAAAGAACCCTGGACCTCTCACTCTCCGTATGAGTGTCCTGTCCAATTACACCGTTCAAATGAAGATATAAACATTAACATTTCCTTCAACTTATACAATTCTCGTTCGTCCAAAGGCTGATAGCTGTCACTAGCATCACGCCAACTGACATCATCTATTCAGAAGTATTTTTATTGAGAATTTATACATTACTTTTAGCAGTAAAGCTTCATATTTTTTATGTTTATATATAAATTAACATTTTACAATCCTGAATAGAATCTAGTTTAAGAAAGAAAAATTAATGTTTGAACCGGGATTTGAACCCTGGACCTCTCATTCTCCGTACAAGTGTGCTGTTCAATTACATCATTCAAACAAAGATACAAACTTCCTTCAACTTATACAATTCTCATTCGTCCGAAGGCTAGTAGCTGTCGCTAGCATCATGCCAACTGATGTCTTCTATTCATGAGTATTTTTATTGAGAATTTACTTTTTAGCAGTAAAGCTTCATATACTTCTGAATATCTGGCTGAACTTGCCAGATCTTTATAAGTATCCTTGAGATCAGAGAGTGCGCAAGTTCCTGGTTAAATCCTTAGTCCTTTATGAGCATTCCAAAGTTCTGATGGTGGTCAGTGCTTGGCAACATGAATGTTGTTAAGGTCTGAGGGTCATATGTGGAAGCTGGAAATTTGGGCAATGTATCAATTTGCCTATGTACCTGGAGATATAAAAAGTTAAATGGATGAATCACATACTTACAAGGGAACTGTCAATCATTGAATGCCGAAACCTACCTTGAAATTTCTTCCAGAGAAGCATTGTGATGTACCAAGGCTGTGTCCAAAAAATATTACCTGCCATTTTTAACTGCAAGGTACAGAAATCCAGTGCCAATCTTTCATTTAAACTACAGGGAATTAATACAACTCCTGACATGGTGGATTGGATAACCATCACAAACTCCTCTGTACCGTATCGTGCCACACTCTACTCTGCTCTTTGTCAAGCAAGGTATCCATCTGCTACATACAGTGGGTTGTCATTGTTGGATTCTGGTTTCAATTTCTGTGCCTTGCAATTAAAAGTAGCAGATTTTTTTTTTGTACACGGCCTTGTTACACCACAATACTTCTCAGGAAGAAATTTTAAGCCAGATTTCGGCATGCAGTGGTTAACAGTTCTCTTGTTAGTAAAACATACCTGAAGAATTTCTAGTGCTTTTAGTCTTATTTCAGCAGTAAGGTTTGGGTCTCCACAAAGAGTTTCCACTTCTTGAGGCAAGATACTGGACTCATGTTTAAGATTTTCTTGAATCCTCTGCAATACTCTATACAGCAGTTTTGTTTCTTCAGTTCCATTACTGCATCTTAAAAAATATAAAAAATATATATGTTAGTAGAAAATTAAATTAACACAAATATGTGTGTGTTTCTAATGCCACCCATTGCACTCTATGTGGTACATTCCACGCTGGGCAGATAGATGGCATTAATATATGTCTATTTTCAATATACACACCACTATGTATTCTTGTATTGTGAACAGAGACGAGTGTACGTTTATGTTTTCAAATTGAGTCTGACAAATGTTTTTTCATCTCACCTCATAAAACTATGTTTTCATGGTTTTCACGAGTTTAATTAGGTGAGATGAAAAACATTTCTTTGACTCAATTTATAAATTGTAAATCACCTCACAGTGTTACTTCCCACCATAATTTTGATAAAAAAAAAGTATGTTCATGTGCTTGTAATGAGTAAAATATGCTGTATGAGGACTGATGATGATGATGATAAGGGAGAAGGTGAAACCTGGTGCCATTACTGAGCCTACTCCTGTTCAAAAAACACTAAGGGGGGTACCAGGCTTAACATCTCCATACAATAGACAAACTGCTATTAACAGTACCACATGCCTTCTAAACATATGTACTGTGGAGATATTTGCAATTTAATGCAGGAATCTGTGCACTATCCAGCGTTTAAAAATTAAATTATTTTAATATAATTACCTATTTTATGAATTCACACTATGACTCATTAATTTATTAATTAAGAACCTCATAATGTGTTTCCCAATTTTAACTTTGACTATGAGGTATATTCATTTAGGTAAAATTTTATCACTCACCTTATATATGAAAGGTCTAATTGCAAAAACTCACATTCTCCACTTTTGGGCAAAATGCATTTTTTGTTGTATCCCTCCTCTAAATGTTGTTCTCCATGTGAATCAAGTCAAATTATATATATATATATATATATATATATATATATATATATAAATTCACGAAATATTGTTTATTCTTTCTTTCACTCACCTCATACTTCATAACTCCTCGCAAACCCAGGGTTTCGTCACATCATTTGTGACATTCTCAATGCTGTGTCACATTCACAATTGACGTCCAACGGCCTTCTATCCTGCGCCATCTGATGGCTGACTGACAAACTTCCAAATCAATCCCCTCTCCTTATAACCGGGTATTTCAAAATTCATAGTTATATTTTCATTCTTGCATATGTAAATTTTTTCCCAAATTGTGAGTTCTTTCGGTTTTTCCAATTGTTTAAGTAATTTTGTTTTGGTTTCTATTCTATGTTTTTCTGACCAGGCATGTGCAGCTATTGCAGATTTTTCGGTTTCTGCATTTTTAACATTTCTGAGGTGTTCCTTTAATCTTGTATTTAGATTCCTTTTTGTTTTTCCTATGTATATGTTTTCACAATCTTTACAATTAATTTGATAAATTACCGATTTTTTGCAGTATTCAATCTTTTTTTTTGTTGGTTTTTATTAAATTACCTAAGCTGTAATCATTTTTCGGTGCTAATTTAATGTTGAATTTGTTGAAGATTTTTTGAAACTTGTCAAATACTAAAGGATGGTATTGTGAACTTCTTGAATTTTTTACCAATATTTTTATCTGTCTGAAGAGTACTTTCATTAATCATTTTTTGTTCCTTAAGTTTATTTATTTTCTTGTGTATCATCTTCTCATTTTTGTTGGTTTTTATTAAATTACCTAAGCTGTAATCATTTTTCGGTGCTAATTTAATGTTGAATTTGTTGAAGATTTTTTGAAACTTGTCAAATACTAAAGGATGGTATGTGATATTTAATTAATGTTGGGAAGTAAACATTATGAGGTATAATCATTAAAATTCATCGGAGAACATCTTGTTTAAACAACTCACCTCATAGGATTCATGCTTCCATGATATCGCGATTTCAAACATAGTCATGTTCATCATCAGCCATAACTCCGACTGACGAAATTCTTCGGCCATCAACTATTCTATTGTCGCCATCTTCAGTGCTGCCATCTATGGTTGAATTTATGTACTTCGAAATCAATGTAATTTCGTTAGGGATATCAAAATTCATTGATCTATTTTTGTTTTTCTGAATGTATATTTTTTCCCAAACTGTCAATTCCAAAGGTTTCTCTACTTGTTTTAAAAGTTTAGCTTCTCTTCCAATTTTATGATGTTCTAATAAACTATGTGCAGCAATTGCAGATTTTTCAATTTCACAATTTTTAATATTTCTGAAATGTTCTTTTGTCCGAATTTCCAAATTCCTTTTTGTTTTTCCTATATAAACTTTATTGCAATCTTCACAATTTATTTGATAAATTCCACATTTCTTACATTGACTTTTTTATTGGTACTTAGAAGATTACCCAGACTAAATTTATTTATTGGTGCCAAAGAAATGTTGTATTTGTCAAAAATTTTTTGAAATTTCCTATGCATTTCAGGATGGTAAGTAATTTTCTTGTATTTTTTCTTTTCTTTGCAATTTTGTAGAGTAGTATATTCATTAAGTCTTTTTTTGTGTTTGAATTTATTCAACTTATTTATAATTAATTCTTTATCAAAACCATTTAATCTAGCAGTGTTTAAGATATGTTTAAACTCTTTGTTGAAATTTTCTTCGTTTAATGGTACATTTGTCAATCTGTAAATTAAGCTATTGAATATTGCATGCTTATGAGCAATGCGATTGAAGCCTGATGATTTAATGTAATGTAATTATCTGTATTATCAGAAAAACAAAAATAGATCAATGAATTTTGATATCCCTAACGAAATTACATTGATTTCGAAGTTCATAAATTCAACCATAGATGGCAGCACTGAAGATGACGACAATAGAATAGTTGACGGCCGAAGAATTTCGTCAGTCGGAGTTATGGCTGATGATGAACATGACTATGTTTGAAATCGCGATATCATGGAAGCATGAATCCTATGAGGTGAGTTGTTTAAACAATATGTTCTCCGATGAATTTTAATGGTATGTGAACTTCTTGAATTTTTTACCAATATTCTTATCTGTCTGAAGAGTACTTTCATTAATCATTTTTTGTTCCTTAAATTTATTTATTTTCTTGTGTATCATCTTCTCTTGAAAACCATTATCCTTCGCAATTTTTATGATCTGTTTTTTCTCTTTATTGTAATTTTCTTTGCTCATGGGAACGTTCACAAGTCTGTGTGTTAAACTATTAAATACTGCCTGTTTGTGTGAAAAATGGTTAAATCCTGTAGCTTTTATATAATTGTCAATGTGAGTTTCTTTTCTCATAGTGTTATTTCCTATCTACATAACTTAAATTCATGAAAATTACAGAATAAGTTCAAATTAATGTTTGTTTTCATTGGTATGAGTTTTTTTTGCTGTTTACTTAAAATTTTAAAAAGCTGAGAATGTGAGTTTTCCAGTTAGACCCTTCATATGAGGTGAGTGATAAAATTTTACCTAAACTAAATAAATTAATTTAATCTTAAGACTATAAGGCCTGTTACGATCTCACTGATGAATTTTAAAGTTTAATTAATTTAACAATTAAAATTTTTCAACCCTGCTGGGTATCGAACCTGCCCTGCTAATTAGGAAGTATGCATGCTACATTAACACAAATGTTACTTTAAAATTTTGAGTTACAGTAGAACATGTACATATAGGAACAACTTTGCTCTATCAGCCATTATCGTACGCATAACAGCACGCTATAATTTTTTCACATCCTACCATATGTATTAGAACACTTTTATAACCTTTTTCAGCGATCATAGTATTGCTAGGGATATCAAAATAAACTGGTATCTGGTCAGCATTACCAAACTGCAATTACAAATAGCCATTAATTTTTCTTACAAGGGAACTGTCAACCATTGAATGTCAAAATTTAGCTTCAAATTTCTTCCAGAGAAGCATTGTGATGTCCAAAAAATTACCTGCCTTTTTTAACTGCAAGACACTAAAATCAAGTGTCAAATCTCTCATTTAAACTATAAGAAGTAATACAACTCCTGTATTGGCAGACTGGAAAACCATACTACCTGCCGTCCGTGCTGTGTCCTGCCTCGCTCCTCTCTGTACTTAACTCATGCAGGGATGTACATCCGCTTCGTACAGTGGGCTGCCATTGTTGGAATCTGGCTTCGATTTCTGTGCCTTGCAATTTGAAACGGCAGAAAACTTTTTTGGATACAGCCTTGGTACATCACAACGCTTCTCTGGGAGAAATTTCAAGGTAGGTTTCGGCATGCAATGGTTGACAGTTCACTTGTAAGTTCAATGACACCCATGAAATTTCATAATTTTTCTTCATAACCACTAGGCATTCACTGCCATAATGATGTCCGTGTCTCCAGGGATAAACTTTACCTAATCATGAAGCAACATATCCAGCCCCTACTTGCCTCTTGAAGAACCAATGTCTTATAATTAAAATATTTTGTCTGTTCATTCTTACCTCTTATAGTTGTTTTTGTCAAACATATGTTTCAAGGCTTCTTAGCACCGTCGGCAGCGATTACAGACTGAATTTTTTCATGTTGTCGGCCCTGATTCATGATTCCTACTCTCTCTGCCTCTGGTCCAATGAATTTACTAATGAGGTTCCTTTCTCCGGGAATTCCCGGAGTAGGAATCATGAATCAGGGCTAACAACATGAGAAAATTCAGTCTGTAATCGCTGACGACGGGGCTAAGAAGCCTTGAAACATATGTTCGACAAAAACAACTATAAGAGGTAAGAATGAACATACAAAATGATTTAAATATTAAACAAACCTCTTAATTAAGTTATGTAGATAGGAAATAACACTATGAGGTTTTTTAATATTGTTTATTTTTTATTATTTCACTCACCTCATACTTCATAATTCATAGCAGACCCTGGGTTTCTTCACATCTTTTGTGACATTCTCAATGCTGCGTCACGTTCACAACTAACCGTTGGACGTCAGTTGTGAACGTGATGCAGCATTGAGAATGTCACAAAAGATGTGAAGAAACCCAGGGTCTGCTATGAATTATGAAGTATGAGGTGAGTGAAATAAAAAATAAACAAAACCTCTTAATGTTACTTCCTATTGTATTTTAAAATAAAACCAATGTCTTGCTCCATTGCCAACTCTTGTGCTTTGGAATGTAACATCTCATATTAAACTCCAATGTCATCATTGTGCAACTATTGAATATATTCCAACAACTTATCCTCTATCTCCAGAAATGTTCCAGTTTTTGATCTTGAAATGTTCTCCTTGATGGATCTGTTTGAGGTAGAGATTGTTTCTGTTTCCTCCAATAGTAAACATTGAATTCTGGAATTATGATTTACCTCCTGCTGCTCTATTCCAATGTTTTTCTGCAAACTCAACAACTTTAAGTTTGAAACTAGCTGTATTCGTTGAATATTTTTTTTCTTGTTCAAGCTACTAGATATTTAGTAAGAATCAAATGAATCGTAAATTCTTCTTACCTCATACATCTATGTTTTTTAACACAGAACTGCAGTATCGGGAAACATCATTCCCATCGTCAGCTGTTTTTACGACTGTCAACTTTCATTATGCCGGTAATTTTCTAAACTGCCATTGGTGTTGATTTGAAGAACTTTGTAATCAAATTTGGTTCGTCCAGAAACTCAAAATTCATGGTTCTAGTATGGTTTTTTGAATGTATATCTTTTCCCAAACTGTTAATTCCAAAGGTTTAGATAGATGTTTCAAATATGAAACTAGATATTTAGTAGTTCCACTACCACAGCACAAACATTAGAAATGAATAAAATTTCTCTTAAACATACTTTGCCGTACCTTGAACAATGTGATTTGCTTGGGATAAGTTCATTTTCCCTTTGAAGGGTTGTTGGTTTTGTTGTTCACCAGTTGTATAAGCCAAGTATAAGAGGCAATCATTTGATTTTTACCCCACCCCCAATTCTCAGTCACATTTGCCCTTTTTTGGGGATCCAGCTTTGTTTTTCCAAATTGCAGACATAAGTGAAGAGCTGATCAGACTTTTTTTGTCATTTTGTGTTCTCTTTCATGTCAATTTCCTATAATTATACTTGCTTTCAGAAAGTACACTCAAGATACAGCAAAAATTTACCTAAATCTTTAAGCAGGTATTATATTGTTTATTTTTTATTATTTCACTCACCTCATACTTCATAATTCATAGCAGACCCTGGGTTTCTTCACGTAATTTGTGACATTGTCAATGCTGCGTCACGTTCACAACTGACGTCCAACGGCCTTCTATCCTGCAGACTGACCTCCGCGCCATCTGGTGGCCGACCGAAGAATTTCCAAATCAGTCCTCTTTCTTTATAACCGGGTATTTCAAAATTCATAGTTGTATTTTCATTCTTGCATATGTAAATTTTTTCCCAAATTGTGAGTTCCTTCGGTTTTTCCAGGTATTATATGCCTGTCACTATGCATAAAATAATAAGCCCTTAATGCAGACATAATTAATTCTTATATAATACCTATCGGGCAATTGTCGGAGGAGGCCCAACAGTAACATAATAAAGATTTAACAAAAGTATAGACTTGGACATTCTAGGAAATTTTCATGAAAGCTTAAAAATGATATACTATATATCCTACAAATATCTTTGAATCAAGCCCTACAACAATTGTTTCTTCATATCAATTCCTTCCAAAATGTTGTAATATTTTCTGACTCTAGCTCAGCCATAATGGCACTAACACACAACCAGACCATCCAAGACCGTAGAATAATAGAAGCCAAAAATTGCATCAGGATGTTGAAAAATCTAAACAGAAATGTTGTTCTATAATGGATTCCAGCACATTGTGGCGTGGAAGGTAATGAGAAGGCTGATATGCTTGCAAAAAAAGGTACACTCATCCAACAGAGTAAGATCAATTAACTATCTTACAAATCAGTACAACTCTACACCAAAATGAAAATAAAATCCCATATAGCCGAACAAAACAAAATCCAATGTGAAACCAAGATATAGAAGACATTACTAGAATCAGATACAATACCAAATAGCCCCCGATTAATTGCAGTTGCATCATTTTGTCTTGAAACTGGTCATGATTGCTTGGCAGCATACTAGACTCTCCACACTGCATAGTATGCAAGGACACAAATACGATAATGAACAAGGATCACTTGATGTTCTGCGCTGATCTTCAGAAAATAGTTGGAACACCATTCCAAATTGCTGAATATTATTGGGAAGCCCGCAAGCGAATGATGACAAATCAAGAGCTTCAGAACATTTGAATACTACTACTACTACTACTCTTTGAATCAAGTAATATCTCATAAAACAGAATTTCACATGACCAGTAAAGTATTACTACTCCTGAAACAACCTGATGTACTAGCTCATCATGAACATGAAGAGGCTGTGAGTGGTGATGATGATTTGGATGACACAAGTCATCAAGTCACCAGTGTCATCAAGTTAAATTCACCATCATCAACATCAAGGCTTAGGCCCTCTGGCCCGTTCTGACTTCAAGAGATTTGGTCTTATGGTCTTCCTTGACTTCTAGATCCTGTAGATCTGTAGTTTAAAATCATTTTAGAAGGTCTATCATCTGGCATTCTTAGTAGATGTTCGTACCAATTTTGTGTTTGTTTGTCAATTTTATCCGTCAATTTAAAAATATTTAATTGATCTCTCATCTAAGAACTTCTTTTCTGGTCCATAAGAGTGTAGTGTGCTGTTGGCCTTAAAAATTTCATCTCCGCTGCCTCTATTTTTTTCCTACCTGAATGAGTCAAAGTCCAATTTTCACTGCCATAGATATTAGTAGGAACGGCCATGACTTTATAAAATTTCAGTTGAGTATCCTGAGTTGTTTTATTCTTTAGAGTTATCTTCAGTTTTCCAAATTATAGGTAAACTGAGTGGAATTGATTTTATTTAACACCTATTGCATGGGCTCTATCCAACTACTTCTTCTTCATTACGTGTATCCAGCCGTAGCTGATGACATGAATCCATTGTATATTTATGCTATGAGCTGCATTTGAACATGCAGCTTATGTGGGCATTCAAGGTGAGCGTCCATGAGGTTAAAAGAAAGAGATATAAGAAAGACAGAAATGAACCCTTTGGCCTCGAATACTATAATACCATCAGGATCGAAGAAAACAAGAGTCATGCAAGGGAGACTGGACAGGAAAGTAAAAAAGAGGGATCTGGTACTAGAAAAGGAAGAGATACCAGATCAGTAAAAGATAAAAGTAAGGAGCAAAACACAAGTGGAAGCAATGATTTGCTCAGCTTGGGCACCTTGTGGTCGCCAACCACTTATCCCATAGATGGGGATCCCCTGAGGGTCCCTATCCACCTACATGTCATACACAATTTCTTGCATGTATAGACATAGTTGTAGCTTGAAAAATAAATTAACTATTTTTTTGTCATCTTGAAGAGCTGCCCCTTCAGGATATAACAACAGTCATGAAAATGCTGAGGATGAAACTGAATAAGGTTCTGAAACTAGTCTAAGAAGAAGAAGAATATGAGGTGAGGTGATAAAATTTTACTTAAAAATAATACCTCATAGTGTTAATTTCTAAAAAGTTAATTTAACTGTTGTTTAAAATGGAATAAATAAATTACATGATCTTTATGGGAAGCCAGATATAATAACAAGATTTACGTTTTGGAAACTGTGATGGGAAGGACATGTGGCACGAATGGGGAATGAAAGAGGAGCATGGAAACTTATTATAGGCAAACCAGAGGGAAAGTGCCCAGTAGGCAGACTAAGAATGAGATGGAAGAATAACATTAAACAGTACTGTTTTATTTTAGGAAGTAATATTTTGAGGTTCTTTTAATTATATTATTCGGAATCTGTTTATCTTACCTCAATATTAATGTTGATTTGTTCTTGAACATGTTTCGATTGGTTATCCTAAACGAAGAAGATTTCAAACAGGAGAAAAAACACATAATCAAAGTAGCAAGAGAAAACAGGTTTGATGAAAAAATGGTACACAAAAGAATAGAAAAGAATAAGAAACAAAAAAATGATCAACATAAGTACTCTTGAAAAAGAAAAACCACCTATGAAAAAATACAGGAAATTCATATATCACCCTTGGGCACACAATAAATTCCAAAAGATATTTGAGAAGTTTAATATTAAATTAGCACCAAAAATAAACTAATAAAAACCAACAAAAATGAAAAAAAAACTAATAAATAAAAATCAGGAATATATCAAATTGAATGTACGGGTTGTGAATATATATATATATATATATATATATAGGAAAAACAAAAAGAAACCTACAAATTAGAACCAAAGAACACGTAAGAAATATTAAAAATGGGAAAATAGAAAAATCTGCAGTTGCTACTCATGTTTGGTCTGAAAAACATAATATAAATTCGGACACTAAATTATTGAAACAGTTAGAAAATACAAAAGAGCTGACTATTTGGGAAAAAATCTTTATTCAGAAGAAGAGCAAAAACAGAGTTATGAATTTCAAAATACTAATGGAACGTGACATCATTTGGAGGTTCTTTGGCCAACCACAGGAGGGAACTGACATCGACATCCAGGATTTACAACATAAATCCAACCAGTCTGGGCAAGATGCTGAAGATGATTGATATCCAATTGAAACATGTTCAAGAACAAATCAACATTAATATTGAGGTAAGATAAACAGACTCCAAATAATATAACATTAAAGATTATTTGTGGGAAGTAGATTATACAGAGGATGAGTGGAAAACATTAGCTCAGGATAGGAATGTATGGAGATCTAATGTCCACACAGCCATGAACCTAGGGGTTCAATAGTGCCAACGGGGTAGTTGTGTTTTCATGCTAATTTCGAGATTAGAATATTTTTTTTAATTTAATCAATGCCACCATGTTGTCATTACGACATTTCTGGTATTCTCTCCTGGCATGGTATACTTGTAACCCACTTTTGAGATTGGGGTGTCTGGAAGGCCTGTCCCGATGATGTGAAAGGTGGTGATGGTGGCAATGATGCACCAAGAGAGGCATTAATCCAATGAGGCAAATATGATATTGATGGCCAGATGGTGTTTGTAGACCTTTTGGGCCTTAAATTTTCCTGACATTTGTCTTACAGGTGAGGAAACCCCCTTCACCCCCCTCCAAGAAAACCTTACCCAGGAAACTTGTCCCAACCGAGGATCGAACTCAGGTCTGCTGCGTGACAAGGCAGCATGCTACCTTGAGACCATAGCGCTGATTTCTATTTTGACCCACTGTTTACTTATATAAATGGATTGCGCACAAATGTGCAAAGGTGATAACACAGCTAACAATCACTAACACTTTAACTTTGTCTTGCGTAATCACAAATTGTTTTTATTCTTTGTGTACACGTTTCGATGTGATATCTTTCGCATTTCTGTTCACATACTTCGCATATGCATGACATCTTCGGGTCATGGAATGTTTTATCCCTACACATTAGGTGGTGGAATCCATGCACGCTTAGTCTTGTGATGACGTGTCGTATCTGGAAATTTGCTTCTGTCCAGTTACTGTCTATCATCGCTCCGGTGCTGAAGAATTCCGGCCATACTTCTCTTTTCCTGCGTAGTCTTTGTAGCGCATGTTCATAGGGTTCCATGGTTGATAGTAAGTATGATGTTTTCAGGTCCTCGATAAGGAAAGTCTCCCTTGCCAGTAAGTACACTAGATGGCTTCTTGTCGTTTTTGATACTTCTATTGCTCTTTTTATGTAAGTAGCTTTCACTTTTTCCAGTGTGTTCAGATTAGCTTCTGTAAGATGTGGCCATATGATTTCTATCCCGTAAGTTATTATTGTGAGGATCTTTGCATTGAATAGTTTCATTGCTGATTCCAGGCTTAGAGACTGTTTACTTATGAATGTTAACTTTGGAGACCTCAAATTTTCTTCCAGCCAAAAAAGTTGTTCATAGCTTTTGCCTCAACTTGAAATTAGTATTATAACATCTCTGAGAACCAACAGTACTACATTTTTTGACAGAATCTGACTTTTTATTAGCACTAATTTTAACACAGGTAAGCAAATTCTCCACTCAACTTTACAATTTGTGAATCTCATTGTCAATCTTCTTTTTACCACACTTGCTTTCTTATTGACTATTGATAATTATATATTCAATTTCAGCTACATGTGTCTGTGATCATTTCCAAAGCTAACTACTGTATACTATGTGACATAAAAACAGTATCTGAGTGTATAATTTTTCTCTTTGAATATAAAGAAATTATAATTTAAGAAAGAAAAATTAATGTTTGAACCGGAATTTGAACCCTGAACCCCTAGTTTTACGTACTAGTGTGCTATCCAATTGAATGATGTAATTGGACAGCACACTAGTATGTAGAACTAGGGGTCCAGGGTTCAAATATTATTTTTTCTTTCTTAAATTATACTCTATCCAGAATTGGAATGTGTTAATTTAAATAAAAACATTAACCTACCAGCCAGCAGTTAAGTAGCCTACTATGCAATGTGAATTTAAGACAAATAATAATTTTTGGATTTCAAATTTCAGAGAAAAAGGCCATATTATATTCTGGTAAATAGAGTAATGATAAAATTGAAATAATTCTGCAATGTTATTGTAACTAAAAAAAATAATTAAAAAAGATGAGAATGGGAAGTAATTTAATTTTTGCTGCTTGAATAATCATGTTCTTTCTTGTTCCCTCTCTCTCTTTTATAAAATATTTATTTTTTCCTTACTCAAAATTATTTGATATATGAAAATTTAAATTCTTACTTGAATTTTCCTATAGCAGTCTTCAGCAAGGTTGTTAAAAGCTGCTCAAATGTCTGTGATGTATGGGGCAGAAGAGTTACAAATTGTCTAAAGGACTCTGCAGATATGTTGCTTATAACAGCCATCTGCAAAATTTTATCTAATTGTGACGTATCTCCTCTTGACAAATCAAAGAATCTGAAACAGAGAACACACATTTAAAATCTATTTACTACAAAATTTCATTCACCAATTATTTCTTTACTGGTATGAGGCAAAATATGAATTACAACAAATTCATGTCATCATTGTAATTTTATTACAACTTCCTCTTATTTGTGTCTAAAGTTACCAGATGTCCTTTACTTTGAAGGACGTCCCATAATTCAGACTATGAAAGATTATCCTAAATTTACCACATACAAAATGACCAAAATTTATAAACAAATAAAAGAGTTTTAACATTTCAAGGAAGTAACACTATGAGGTTTATTTTATATAACATGAGTTAGATATGTACTACTCACCTCATATTTGTAGCTTTTTAGGATTCTGAGTTTCGATGACTTCGGCATCATTGTCAATTCTTGAAAGCTACAAATATGAGGTGAGTAGTACATATCTATTAAGGTAGAATATTTTTATCACTCACCTCATATTGTTCTTCTTATTTGATTATGAACTAGTTTCGGAACATAGTTTCTGTTCCATCCTCAGTATCGTCACGACCGTTGTTCTGTCGTCTTGAAGAGCTGTCCTTCTCTCCTTCCATTGGCTGACTGAAAAACCTCGAAACCAGGTCATTCTCACCGGGAATTTCAAAGTTCATTAATTTCTTCTTTTCGCTCTTTTGAATGTAGATCTTTTCCCAAACAGTAAGTTCTTTAGGTTTTTCTATTTGTTTTAATAATTTAGCTTCTTTCTCGATAAGATGTTTTTCAGACCATGCATGGGCAGCCACTGCAGATTTTTCTACTTCCCCTTTCTTGACATTCCTGAGATGTCCTTTCACTCTAGTTTTCAAATTTCTTTTAGTTTTTCCTATGTAGAATTTCTCACATTCTTCACATTTAATTTGATAAATCCCTGATTTGTTTTCTTCTTTAATTTTCTCATTCTTATTAGGTCTAATCAGTCTACTGATGATGTAGTCATTTTTGGGTGCTAAACTTATGTTGAAATCTTTAAAAAAATTTTGAAACTTGTGGTGTTTTAATGGATGATATGTGAATTTTTCTAAAATTTACATTATCATTTTACATTATAGAAGATAATGTAAAATTTAGAAAATTCACATATCATCCATTAAAACACCACAAGTTTCAAAATTTTTTTAAAGATTTCAACATAAGGTTAGCACCCAAAAATGACTACAGCATCAGTAGACTGATTAGACCTAATAAGAATGAGAAAATTAAAGAAGAAAACAAATCAGGGATTTATCAAATTAAATGTGAAGAATGTGAGAAATTCTACATAGGAAAAACTAAAAGAAATTTGAAAACTAGAGTGAAAGGACATCTCAGGAATGTCAAGAAAGGGGAAGTAGAAAAATCTGCAGTGGCTGCCCATGCATGGTCTGAAAAACATCTTATCGAGAAAGAAGCTAAATTATTAAAACAAATAGAAAAACCTAAAGAACTTACTGTTTGGGAAAAGATCTACATTCAAAAGAGCGAAAAGAAGAAATTAATGAACTTTGAAATTCCCGGTGAGAATGACCTGGTTTCGAGGTTTTTCAGTCAGCCAATGGAAGGAGAGAAGGACAGCTCTTCAAGACGACAGAACAACGGTCGTGACAATACTGAGGATGGAACAGAAACTATGTTCCGAAACTAGTTTATAATCAAATAAGAAGAACAATATGAGGTGAGTGATAAAAATATTGTACCTTAATGAATATACCTCATAGTGAGAATTCCTAAAATAAGTAAGTACATATCTAACTTATATTATCTAAAATAAAAGAGTGACTAGTTTTACAATTTCCTTTTAATATTCCATGCCATTCTTTATATATATATATATACACCATGTCCCATTCAAACCTTCCACATTTTAATTAATCATAACTCTCAAAGTATGCGGAATTATGAAATGAGGTTGGCATTAAAAGAAAGAGAAACTTGAAGAATTTTTGTTTTCATTGTTGCAGTTAATTCATCTGTCACATATTGGACAATAATGACATAAAACAAAATGGTGACTCCTCAGCAACGAGCACAAACTGTTTTCTGGTATGCAGAGACAAAGTCAATAATTACAGTGCAAAGAAAAACTACCAGAGAGAATATGGAGGAAATGCACCTGATGGAAAGACCATTAAGGCATGGCTTGAGAAGTTTCTGGTGACTGGAAGCGTTAAAAAAGAATCAGGAGGTGCTTGTTCACGTGTTTCAGAAGAAAAGATTGAAGAAAGTAGAGGACGATAGAGGTGTTTTAGTGTGTGGCAATGAAAAATCTTATGAGTTTTGTTTAATACTAACCTTCATTTCATAATTCTACATACTTTGTTAGTTATGATTAATTAAAATGTGGGAGGTTTGAATGGGACACCCTGTATATATATATATAGAATTTCTTGCAAAAAAAAAACTGTTTGTTAAGCAGAAATCAATTTGGTTTCAGACATAATATAAGTACAGAGGATACAATTATGACTGTCACCTCAAAAATAATTCATAATCTAGACTCAGGAAATAAATGCCTAGGAATTTTCTTAGATCTCCAAAAAGCCTTTGACACAGTAAATCACAACATACTGCTGGATAAATTAGATAAAATTGGCATTAAAGGAACCGCTTTAGAACTATTTAAATCATATTTAAGTAATAGAACCCAAACAACAAAAATCAATGAAAAATACAATAATATATGTAATATGGATACAGGTGTCCCTCAAGGGACTGTTTTAGGACCAAGTTTATTCCTAATTTATATTAATGATTTACTCAAAATTTACTTAGAAACATTTTCTGGTTTTATATATTCATATGCTGATGACATGGTTGTCTTACTTTCCAGCCCTATATGGACCGAAACCATTCATAATGCTAATAAAGGAATCAATGTAATTAAAGAATGGCTAGACTCAAATTTACTTTCTATGAATATCTCAAAAACTACATTAATTCCTTTTTCTTTAACATCACGCGGTATACATGAATTTCATTCAAACCCCAATTTCGATATTACAATACACAATTGGAATAGTGCATATTGCACACATCCATCCTTGGGAATATCAACACAAGTGAAATATCTAGGTATTATAATAGACCAATATTTAAGATATAACAAACACGTTTCTTTGCTGTGTAACAAACTACGTAAAACTATTCACAAATGTATTATCCTTCGATCATATTTACCAATGTATATATTGCGAACTGTTTACTTAGCTCTGGTTCAATCGATAATCCAATACGGAATATTGGAGTGGAAGCGCAAATTCTATCCTTTGTCCCTTAACATTACTACAAAAACGAATCATAAAAATCTGCTTACAGAAACCTTTAGATTACCCTACAAATTTAATTTATTTAGAATTCAACGTGCCAAATATTAAACAAATTTTCAAGCATACATTGCTTACTTATTTTCATAAAAATAAAAACAAATTTAAAGAGCACAATCAAAGTTTTTAGAGCTCCAGACAAAATACTACTTCTTTGCTACATGTTCCAAAATTTTATACAACTGCTGGATCTAAACATAGTAGATATCTAGGAGCCAAATTATATAACGAATTAATTAGATCCAATCCAGAACTAAGTAAACTAAACGCAGCTAGTTTTAAAAAGCAATTAAATTAATTAATTTTAATTAATTAAGTGAATAAAATTAATCATTTGAATATTTTAAAATAATAAATATGAAGCAACTATTTTTGCTTATATTATTATAAATCAATATATTACTATTTACTCTCTTCTGTATTATTGGTTTTAATCCATCACATTACATGATTTATATTATTATATTATTTTATGTATATCATTCTCCATTGCACTAATTCTTTTGTTAGAATAAGTCTTATTCCCAATACATTGTTTTTTTTGTATGTATCATAATTTAAGTAAAAATGAAACTGGCCCCTAATTTTAAATGTATGTATTCTATTTGTATTATTCATGTAACTGAACAGCACCCGAGTATGAGCACTTGCTCATTCAGGTGTCAATACTGTATATATAATTTATTTATAAATAAAATTTATTCTTATTATCATTCTATTACAGATAACATAAAAACTTATCAAGCAATATGATATGCATGATTTTCTCACCATGGCACAACTGTCTTTCTTCATAATTCTATTGTGTTATAAGTTTTGCTTGTGCATTTAGTTGACATATCAAATAAAATTATTAAATTTAATAAAACCATGGGAATAATAAATTCAATAATGAAATATTTTAATTATTGTTGGGAAGTAAACAATATGAGGTTATATCATTAATAGTGAGTGGAAAACTTGTTTTTTAACGACTCACCTCATACATTTTCAAATTTCTTTGATACCGACGGTTTCAGACATCTGTGGAAATCATGACTGAAGAGAGACAAGATGTTGTCTGAAACTGTAGGTATCATATAAATTTGAAAATGTATGAGGTGAGTCATTAAAAAAATAAGTTTTCCACTCACTACCAGTAATGAAACCTTCACTAGTCCAGTGAGATCCAGAGTACGGTTATACAAAACCTTACAAGACCTGCACTTTGCTATGGCAATGAGGCATGGACTTTGAGGAAACGAGAGGTGAGTATGATAACTTCATGAGATAAAGAGCATGGTACATCAAGTAGGATTACAAATGTAATGATGATGTCTTGAAGGAACTACACTTAGAACCAGTTATTTAGTATATACAAGAATACCATAACAACTGGATAAATCATTTATGATGAATTAAGTTCAGATAGAATTCCCAAAGCTATGCTTCGTTATTGTCCAACAAGGAAGATATCTGTCGGCCATTCAAGGAAGTGCTGGATACAAAATTTGTCAGTGAAATTGTAATAGGCCTCTAGGCCTAAGACTTGTATGGATGAAGAAGGAGCTTGTATATTTAATGTTTAATATGTTGTTGTTGTTGTTGTTGTTTTCAAATGCTGGGCCTTGGCACCGAAGCCATTAGCGTTCTTGCTCTCCAATATTTCTCTATTGTGGATCCAACAGGTAATACTTCACAGGTTTGTAGGTGTTCTTCATTCATTTCTTCGTCTTTATTGCATAGAGGACAATTTGGATTCGTGTAGATTCCTATTTTATATAAATGTTTGGCTAAATAGTCATGTTCTGTAAGCAGTCTAAATGTTGCTACTGTAGTTTTACGTGGAAATTCTGGAATAATATCTGGCTTCTTTACTAAAATATTCCATTTTTTGTCTTTGGCTTTATTACATAGGTCTTGGTTTTGTTTGATTTTATATTTGTTTTTAACTATTCTTTTTATGGATGTGAAAGGTAAGCTTTTATTAATGTTTAATATTAAATTTATCACTTTTCATCGAATGACAAATTACATTTGAAAAGAAAAATATATGCCTAAATCAGAATTTGAACCTAATATATCTGGTTCTATACACCAGTGCTTTAATGATTTAAATTATTATAGGCTTCCAATTTATTCATAGATTTTTCTCTATACTAATATGATTCCCAAATGCCTGATAGCAGTGAACTTTGTTCAACTAATGCCACCTAGTGGCTTCTTAAACAAGAAGACTTTTAAATGGAAATCAACACTACATTTATAGCCAGTAAAGAAATTTGAATTCTGTGGACGATGGCAGGAATCGGGTCTTGCCTTATATAGTGGAAAGGGATTTGTGAGCTGGTGACTCATGAGTTGGTGAAGCCCGTTGGGAACTCCAGATTTGTTAACAACTTCTAAAAGAATCAGCCTCTTGGGGTTTCTATTCATGAGAGGCCAAGACTGGCCTTCCAGATTGTTCTCCCTCACATATAAAAGAGATACAAGTGGTCTGATGAGTTAAGTTGTTTTCAAATGCTGGGCCTTGGTACCAAAGCCATTAGCGTCTGATGAGTTAAGTTGTGTCTGAGAAATGGATCAGTGAAGATGATATGAAGAATGACTGGAACATTGTCCAACTATGGAGTTCACCATACTTTATTAAATTAGAAATGGAGGACCACTGTTGATCTAAAACAGAAAATAAAAGGGTAGCTAGTGGAGAACTTAGTAAGACTATTAAAAACCATAGATATTATAATTAACAAAAATAATAATATCTATTATTAAATTTCACACGAATCACATTTGTATAATTTTATTCACTTCTTTCTGTAATTTTTCTTATCAGCTCACTGTAGCACTGATACTTTATTTTAGAATTTCGTATTCAAAAGGTAACGCAATGTATTTATTGTGGAGTTGAGTAACACAGTCTGCTACTGGTGGGTGTTAAACTCGAACTGAAGAATTATGGGAACTGCAAGTGAATATAAAGCATGCAGTAAGAAACTTCTAGAACATTCATAATATTTCATAAGTAATACTGGCTGCACTGCACTGCATTAACAAGCCAGCCCGCGCCAAGGCATAATATCCAATCAGAAAAATGATAATTAAATGACAACTCCCACATGAGGAGGCAGTCCATATACTGACCAACTTAATTCAATCAAGATAATTAAATGACTTGCAATTTATACATAACAAAGACTCTGACGTCACTTCCGAGTCAGAACCTTCTAGAAAATTCTGGTATATAACTTCTATGCAGAAGTGCACATATCAAACGTGATTAGATTTTACAGAATGTGTGGCACTATAAGACGGACACTGAAAAATAAAACTTTGAGGAGAACACAACTAAAATTTTACAAAATTATGGCAGTGCCTGTCTTAACATATGCAAGTGAAAATTGGACTCTTAACCATTCAGACAGAAGGAAAATAGAAACTGCAGAAATGAAGTTCCTACGTTCAGTAGCAGGTGTGACAATTTTGGACAAGAAAAGAAGTGAGGATATTAGGAAGGACTTAAATATTTTCAATTTAACAAATAGAATTGACAACATGAGAAACAACTGGTATGAACATGTCAAGAGAATGGCTATAGATAGAATCCCTCAGCTGTTACTAAAGTACAAACCAATAGGACATAGAAATGTTGGACGCCCATTTACTAGATGGGAGGATTCATTAAATCCCACTTGATGTGAAAACAGGTCAAAAGGCCTAATTTCATGAAGCAGAAGAAGAAGAAGAAGAAGAAGATCAAACATGATATGCAAATATATAAAATTCTTTAACAATTTAGAATTGATTAATATTAAAAGAGGGAAAAGATAAAGAAAACTTCCAATGACAAACAAGAAAACGTTATCATGTCTGAAGAAGGTACAAAGTTATTTAACTTTAACAGGGAAAGAACACTATGAGGTTTAATTTAAGAATTAAATTAATGTTTTTATTCGTAAGAAGAAAACTGCCAAGAAACAACATAACACCGGTCGACCAGAGGCTACTAACGATGGAGATAAGCTCCGAAACTGCAGTCTAGAAGAAAAAGGAAATGAGGTGAGGTAATAAAAACATTAATTTAATTCTTAAGGTACAAAGTACCGAAACAGCTGTAACTAATTTATATTTTAATAAATATGATAATCACATAAAACTTTAAGTTTTATTTTTATTTAATTAAATAGTAAAGATGTCCCTGAGTATGAAGAAGTGTTTAAAAGATAAACTGTATTTGTAAGAAAATCTTATAGCAAACAATTATGTGCTTATAGAGTGAATATTGTGAAAGAAATAAGAATATTTTGAATTTTTGTATAAACAGTTGTGAACATAAATTAAAGACTTTTGACCTGTTTTCATGCACCACTATGCGTGGTGTCCACCGCTGTGGTCTCGAGGTAGCGTGCTGCCTTGTCACGCAGTGGGCCCGGGTTCAATCCCCGGTCGGGGCATTTTTCTGGGTGAGGTTTTTATCGGGGTTTTTCCTCACCTGTCAGACAATGTCAGGAAAACTTTAAGGCCCAAACGGTCCCCAAAATCATATGGCCATCATCCTTATCATTATCATCCTTACCATTATCATTATCATCATCATCCTTCACCAGTGTGGAAAGCAACGGGAAGCTACCACACCTACACAATTCCCTAGTAAAGCTGCAAGCATAGCATGAAAATGCTATGATTGCAGTGAAGGACCTGCCTTCGGGCAGATATACTATGGACTATGCGTGGTAACAGCTTAAACTCAAAAGGTATCGTAAATCACAAACATTATTGTTTTACTATTTCTGAAATAGATGCTTCACTTCACATTTACATAACTTAAAAAAAGCTAACCCAGAACAATACACACTAACAATTAGATCACAATTGGGTTAGTTTTCAATATTTGTTAGTTGGTCTTAAACTTAAAAATGTATAACAAAAATTACACTAACCTTATATTTGTCAGTTTTTTCTAGAATGTATTATTAGTTAGGTTTTTTTTCTGGCCTTTTAAAATGTCTTTCACTTGAAAATAGCAATTTTTAACATTTATAAAACTAGATGTTGCTTGTAACAATGGGTAACCCACTATAATAACTTAAATAATTTTACGAATGTTTACAAAATAACACTTACAAAAAATCTATATTATTACACTTATGTCATTATAATTATCACATATCAATATGATGCATCTCAAGTTTAAATGGTTTTTGATTTTCAAGTATATAAGGACTTTCCCTTTAGGAGTGATGGTCAGGGTTTGGGATGGCCTACATGTAACATATCCTAAATTTTACCAATCTGAATTATACTATTAAACAAATGAACTGTTCAGTAACATTTTATGGTAAATAAACTTAACATTATGTAACGCGATTAATTAAACAGTCAACACTGATATAACGATTTTACCTTATGAGCTGCCAGCCTTCTTCAGAATCTGTGCACAGATTTCAGCTTCTAAATTCCTTACAATTATGAGATGTTCCAAGAAAATATCCAGTGCTTTAACTGCTTCATCCCATTCATCTCTAAAACAAATACACAAATTTATTACTTATGTACCTTCCACAGTAGTTTTTCTACCGTTCATAATTCATCTATGGTTGATGCTCCCAGGAGAAATGAAGAAGTAAAACAGAAACCCATTTGTATTATTCAATATAATAAACACATAAAGGGTGTTGACAGAGCTGATCAGTACTTGTCCTATTACTCTATTCTAAGGAAAACTGTAAAGTTGTCAAAAAAAAGTTTCATTGTGGCTTATCAATTGTGCTGTGTTAATTAATTTCAAGTATATAAGAAATTAAAACACTTCAACAAATCTTCGTTATAAAGACTTTCTGCTACAAGTGGCAAAAGACTGGGCTACAGATAAGATGGAGGAAGTAGAGTCAGACACAGACTTCACACTACCAGAAACATCAATACCAACCCCACATAGACCACATGTGGACCCCCTGGGAGGCTTTTGGGTGATATGCGAAATCATATTCTCGAAACAATTGTGAAAAGTGAGAAAGGCAAGAGAAAATACCGTGCTAGGAGGTGCCATGTTTGTGCAACACACAAAAAAAAGAAGTGAAACAAGGTATATTTGCAAGTTCTGCCAAGTGCCACTCCACAAAGGGGAATGTTCCACAGATATCACACCATCAGGCAGTACTAGGAGCCTTGGTAAGTGATTCCTGAAAGTTTTGCTTCATAAAATTAATTAGAACATTTTTTATAATTTTTATAGTAAAGAATGCAGAAGAGAAGTTAGAAGGCTGTAAATACCCGAGAATAGGCATTTAAATTATTTAAATATCCCGTCCCCAATGTGTTAAGAAAGAATACGAGGGTCACTCAGAAAGTTTCTGGACCTGACTGTACCGTTTATGATAGAACGATAACAGTGCAAGCAGCACGTTGGAAGGTCCTTTGTTAGTCAGCTGAACATAGTTTCTGCCCGCCCGCACCCCTCATCCTTTAGCAACTGTGGGTCAAGTGGAAGGGGGTGACAGGTACTATCAGACTGCAATATGGAACCACAGTGAGAACAATTTCGAGCAATAATTTTGTATGAATTTAAAAGTAGCTTAAACCAGGCGCAATTGCTTGAAATACTTACACAGGCTTTTGGGGACCTTGCCCCTTCCAGTGCCACAGTTTTCATTTGGTTTGTGGAGTTTAAGAGGGATAGAACCTCTCTTGTAGATGAAGAGAGCAGTGGGAGGCTCGTCAATGACAGTGGAAAACATCGATGCTGTGGAGAATATGGTTCGAGAAGATGCCCATACAACTTATAAAGATATTGAGGCATCTCTGAGGATTGGATCGGGGAGTGTTGTAAAAATTCTGCACGTCTATCTTAGGGTCAGCAACGTGTCATCTCATTGGGTGCCACATAGACTCACTGAAGGTCAAAAGATCACGAGTGGAATGGTGCCGTGAAATGCTTCAGAGATTCAGCAATGGGAACTCTCGTCGTATTTCTGAGATCATTACAGGTGACGAGACCTGGATTTACCAATATGATCCAGATAAAAGCATCAGTCTTTCCTGATGATGATCGATCAGTCAAGTAAAGAGAGCAAAAAGTGTTGGGAAGAAAATGGTGCTTACTTTTCTTTGCTACAGGTGTCATATGGCAACAGTGTCACTTGAACATCAAAGGACAGTGACTGCACAGTTGTACATCACAGTTGCCTTCCCACAGGTATTCCAAAAATTGCGAGAAAAGCACCCAAGAGCTGAACTGAGGGACATCCTGTTGCACCACAACAATGCCTCTGCCCACACCGCCCATCTGACAAATGATTTTCTGAGGGGGACACTGTGCAGCTGTTGACCCATCCTCCTTACAGTCCAGAACTAGCACTGTGAGACTTCTTTTTGTTCCCTGCGGTGAAGGCTGTGTGGGAAGCAGTTTTCAACACTTGAAGATGCGGTTACAGCATGCTAAGGGGAGCTCTGTGCACTGGATGAAAGTGACTGGTGCCAATGCTTCCAGTTGTTGTTTAGGAGGATGCAACGATGCATAGATGCTCATGGATAGTACTTTGAGAAGATGTAATAGTAAGTTTTATGTTATCTCTAAAATTTTGCCAATATCCGGAAACTTTCTGAGTGACCCTCGTACAATCACATTTTAAACATAGCTAATTTAAATGGTTTTGGAAAAGAAATATTTATAAATAATTAAAGGAATTCTGACAAAAAAAAGATTAAAAGAATGCACCACCCTTCAATCTGATTCAAAGAAAGGAAAACAATTCAAGAAATTTGATATTACATTGGCACCGATAAATAAATTTAGCCTTGGTAATCTATTAATAACCAATAAGAAAGTGGACACCCCAGATAGTAAAAAATTTGGAATTTATCAAATTAGTTGTAAAGACTGCAATAAAGTATACACAGGAAAACAAATAAGGAATTTGGACACTCGCACAACAGAACACTTTAGAAATATTAAAAATGGCGAAATTGAAAAATCAGCTATTGCAGCACATAGTTTGCTGGAGAGTCATAAAATTGAAAAAGAGGCTAAATTTTTAAAACATTTGGAAAAGCAATAAGAATCAAATGAATCATGAATTCTTCTTACCTCATACACCTACTTTTTTAACACAGAACTGCATTATCGGGAAACATCATTCCCATCGTCAGCTGTGTCACGACTCAAATTCCCAATTTTATTATATGAATTTGGAAAAACCTTTGGAATTGACAGTTTAGGAAAAGATATATATTCAAAAGAAATATAAATTCATGAATTTTGAAATTCCTGATGAACAAGACTTGATCTCAAATTTCATCAAATTAGTACCAGATGGCAACTTTATAGATGAAGATTCCAATGAAAATCCAGTAGTCATAATGTCAGTTGAAGATAACAGGGACAGGGTTCAACTGGGGTAAAATTTTCCGGAGGTCAAACTGTCCCCCATTCGGTTCTCCAGGCAGGGACTACTTCAGGGAACCCATGCCAAAGGCTCAAACACAGGGACATGTTCCTAGGAACATGGAATGTTAGGACTTTATACAATAGCGGGGCACTAGAGATATTAACGTGGGAATTAGATAAATCGCCCTTGGATAGTCGCTTTACAGGAAGTTAGGTGGCCAGGAGAAGGTAGTCAGGAATCAGGAAGCTTTGCATTATACTACGGGGGTGCAGAAAGACCTGCATTTGGAATGGGTTTTTTAGTCAGAAGGAGGATCCTATCCGAGATATTAAGTTGTTAGTGATAGGGTATCATATAATTCTAAAGATAAAGATGACAAGATCAAGGATGAGTTCTATGAAGAATTAGAATGCGTATTTGATAGCCTTTCACGATATCATATGAAAATTATCTTAGGCGATTTTAATGCAAAAGTGGGGCGGGAAGATATATTCAAACCAACAATAGGCAAATTCAGTCTCCATGAAGATAGTAACGACAACGGGGTTAGATTAGTCACATTTGCCACATCAAATAATCTCATTGTTAAGAGCACAACATTTCAGCATAAGGATATTCATAAATACACCTGGACGTCCCCAGATGGAGAAACTCGGAACCAGATAGATCATGTATTAGTGGATAAACGCTGGCACAGTAGCATGATCGATGTTAGATCAGTTAGAGGGACAGACTGCAATTCGGATCATCATCTGGTCAGAGTGAAAATCAGACAACGGCTATCGCTTATGAGAGGAACAAACACTAAAGATGATTCTGTAAAATATGAATTAAAAAAAACTTGAAAAATGATGAAATGGGGCAAGAATACCAAATCGAAATTGCTAATAGATTTGAAGAACTGGAATCTTCAGATAACAATGTGGCAAATGAAGAAGAAACTGATATAAATAAAGAATGGGAGGCTATAAGAGATACTATCATATTGTCAGCATCAGAAAGCATTGGTTGTTTAAAAAAGAGGCGAAAAAAGAAATGGTTTGACGAGGAATGTGCCGACATTGTAAAGAAAAGAAAGCTAGCAAAAATGAAATGGTTACATGAGCCAAATGAGGTAAATTTAGAGCAATTGGGTAGTATTAGACAGGAAACCACCAAGTTACTAAAGAGTAAAAAGAGGGAATATTTGAGAGAGAAGATTAATGATCTTGAAATGAATGCAAAAAACGTTAAACTGAAAATATATCAAACTATTATTCTACCACTTATATTATATGGGTGCGAAACATGAACTCTTACTTTAAGGGAGGAAAGGAGATTACAAGTATTTGAGAATAAAGTTCTTAGGAAAATTTTTGGACCAAACAGAGATGAACAGACAGGTGAATGGAGAAGACTTCATAACAATGAACTACATGGTCTATATAGGAAGCCAGATATAATAAGAACAGTTAGTCTCGTAGACTGCGATGGGCAGGACATGTTGCAGGTATGGGGAATGAAAGACTTGCATGGAAGCTTGTTGTAGGAAAACCAGAGGGAAAACGCCCAGTGGGGAGACCAAGAATGAGGTGGGAGAATAACATTAACTATGATTTGAGGGAAGTAGATTATACAGGGAATGATTGGAAAGCATTAGCTCAGGATAGAGATGTATGGAGAGCTTGTCCGCGCGGCCATGAACCTACGGGTTCGATAGTGCCAGTGAGTAAGTAAGTAAGTAGGTTGAAAGAAGCTGTACGAGCTTTACAATGTAATTAAAATTCCCAATTAAAGGTCTTCTTATAAAGAAGTCACCATTTGCAAAATAGAAGCAATGGCTTCATAGTGTTTTGGTGCATGGGAATTAACAGCATATAAGAAGAAATTTGTGTTTAGAATGGAGTTTCTCAGATAGTTGGTAGAGCATTCGCCTAGAGTGCAAAGGTCGAACCCCAGTCTGAGCATATAATTTTTCTCTTCAAATAAAAAAAAATATTATGCTTAAACTGGGATTTGAATCCAAGGTCTCAGGTTTTCCATACCAATGTTCTAAAACCACTGAGCTATTTAGGCATCTTAATTTAAAAAGAAATTCCTCTCTTTCTTATACAATCCCCAAAGGCCCGAGGCAATGAACATTCGTTCCACACACCATCTGATGTTCTGTCTCAAGAAGATTTTAAATGGGATTTAACACTACTTTTATATCCAGTATCCACCGCTGTGGTCTCAAGGTAGCGTGGTGCCTTGTCACGCAGCAGGCCCGGTTCGATCCCCAGTCGGAGCAGTTTTTCTTACTTACTTACTCACTGGCACTATCGAACCCGTAGGTTCATGGCCGCGCGGACATAAGCTCTCCATACATCCCTATCCTGAGCTAATGTTTTCCAATCATTCCCTGTATAATCTACTTTCCTCAAATCATAGTTAATGTTATTCTCCCACCTCATTCTTGGTCTACCAACTGGGCGTTTTCCCTCTGGCTTTCCTACAAGAAGCTTCCATGCAAGTCTTTCATTCCCCATACGTGCAACATGTCCTGCCCATTGCAGTCTACGAGACTTAACTGTTATTATATCTGGCTTCCTATAAAGACCATTAGTTTTTCTGGGTGAGGTTTTTATCAGGATTTTTCCTCACCTGTAGACAAATGTCAGGAAAACTTTAAGGCCCAAACAGTCCCCGAAATCATATGGCCATCATCATCATCATCATCCTTCACCGGTGTGGAAAGCAATGGGAAGCTACCACGCCTACAATTCCCTAGTAAAGCTGCAAGCATAGCATGAAAATTCTGATTGCAGTGAAGGACCTGCCTTTGGGTAGAATTACTATGGATGGATTATAGCTAGTAAAGCTTTATTTTCAATGTTGTTTTTATTGTAATTTATCAGTTCTCACTCAAGGAAAGTTTATATTTGATGAGAAAAATGTAATGTTAATTAAATGTATTTGAATAATTAGTAAGCTGACTGTTGTTGCCAACAGTCCAATTTGAGTTCTTTGCCTAATATTCCTCTGGTGTGCTGGATTTTTATAAAGGATAAATTTAGTTTTACACACATGTAATCGGTGAAAATATCAAGTTTATTTTTGTGCTAACTTAAATACGTAAATACAAATAAGCAGAATCAAATGTTTTAATCAAAGTCCATTCCTAGGACTAGAGGGGCCTCCAAGAGTATTCACTTCGGAATAGGCTGCACGTGGTCCTCAATAACCACGTAAGTGTGCCCACTGCACACTGCGTATGCCTAATACGCACTGAGGCTACCTAACGCACACTGCTCCTAACACGAGCTCTTGAACACACACTGAGCTAACACGAGCTCCTAAAACACACTGAGCATGAGGTGTTCTTAAACCTCTTAACTAAAAACAGGACGTCATCCTCGACGGCCTGGCACACACTGAGGAGAGTGTTGTAGTCATCTACAGACCTGAACAATACGCAGAAGTTGGCAACATTATAACTAAATGCTACCAACACAACTCAGAGTTACTGTATTCAGGCGCCTACAAGCGGCAGTCAGATGAACTACATCATTAGGGTAATAACAGACGGCAGGTGTCTGCTATTACCGACAGAGAGAGCGACTCTTGTCGCAACACTGACTATTCATAGTTAAATATGGGAAATAACATTATGAGGTTCTTAATTCAATGAATGAATGAGTTACTTCTTATCTTAATATTTAATTTTACGAAGTGATATTTTGAGGTTATTTTAATTATATTATTTTTAGTCTGATCATCTTACCTCAATATTAATATTAATACAGAGTATTAATATTGAGTTAAGATGATCAGACTAAAAATAATATAATAACTAATTAAATAAAAATAAAACATAGTTTTATTTGATTTTCATATTTATTATATAATTCAGTGACAGCTGTTTCGGTACACTGTACCTTCTTCAGACATGTATAATTACTTCTTATCTACTTCATACTTTATGTTTTTAAACATGGGACTCCTCTTAAAAACTGCAGTCCCATGTTTAAAAAAAAAGTATAAAGGTAAAAATAAGAAGTGATTCATTCATTCATTGAAAGCTGACTATTGCCTGTGACATGCCAACTCACCATTGGACAATGAATAATTTCAAGTGTGTGACATGTTAGACTACAGAATGAGAATGTTATACAAAAGAAATCACTTCAACAATCCGTAAACTGTAAAAATTGTAAACTTATGATGGGATGGTGTCTTCTACACTCTTTCTCATCATATCAGTTCTGGTGGTTATCATTATTATTTTAGGAAGTAATATTTTGAGGTTCTTTTTATCAAGTTTTTTTGAGTCTAGAGATATCTTACCTCAATTTAATGTTGATTTGTTCTCGAGCATGTTTCTTCTGTATCATCGTTAGCTTTGTCTAGCAAAGAAGAATATATCAAAACATGATCGAGAACAAATCAACATTAAATTGAGGTGAGATATCCCTAGACTAAAAAAACTTGATAGTGGTTAACATGCTCACCTCTGGTTCTGAGGTTTGTGGGTTCGAACCCAGCCAGGGCCAACTGAGTTTTAAGGGCATTAAAACTCTTAGTATGGCTTCCTTGTCTTGTAAGCCCATGTTTTCCCTTAACAGAGATTTAGGCGCTCTCCCCCTACAGGGAAGAATTTGAACCATACTAATTTAGTTACACTTGTTTTCGTACAGATGTCATTTGAGTGGTCCATGGTCAGCATTCCGCCTCATACTGACATCTAGGAAACCAAGGTAGTACTAGGACGGGAAAATTCGGTAAATTTTGCTTAGAGGCCTTTTCATTCGGGCTTAAGGATCTTTACGAGCCTTAAAAACTTCAGACTTGGGACCCACGGCTTAAAGTCCCTCCCGGAAGACTTGCTCCTTGGATTTTTCCATCGTAAAAAATCCATCGACCCCGGCTGGGTTTGAACCCGTGACTCTCAGGACCAGAGGCAAGGAGCATAACCACTAGTCCACAGCGGCTTCCTTCAGAAACAAAGTAAAGACATGGTCCCATACCACAGATTTATGGCTCTTAAAAGAACTTCAATCATAAAATAAGAGGCCTCAGAGCAAAATTTGTTAGCCCTTTCACGTCCAAATTTGAATTGATAAAGTTAAATGTCCTGAGCTACTAAAGAATGTTATTAAAAAATAAAATATTGACTCTCTAACTCTCTTACATTATTGTGAACCTCATTATACAAGTCTGAATAAATACAACTGTAAACTTACACTTCATCCTCCATTGGATAGATCTTAATGAGACAGTTTTCTTTAGATCTTGACACAATAATCTCCCTACATTCAGTAGACATCACACTTATTCCATGTTCACTGAAACACGTTCCCTTAACAAAATCCAGGACATCTGAAGCAGCCATCTTACTAAAACAAGTTTTGCATAACTCATATTGTTCAAGCCAGTCTTGTTGCGATGCTTGAGCAAAGGGAACACTAACCTGTAAAAAATTCAACTTAAGTGCTTTTCTGTTTTTATCATCACAAACATTTCACACAATACTCCTATAATCTGTTACACACGCTATTCATAGTTATACAACCTCTTGGAATGTATATACTGTATGTATATATATATATATATATATATATATATATACTTTTTTTTTTGGGCAAGCAATTAGAGGGGGTCCTGCTTATATATTCTGTTCAGTCTGTATTTTATATAGGTGCCTTCCCCGGGGCACGCCGTAGCATAGTGGTTAAGGCACTGCGCTACAAGCTGGAAGGTCGAGGGTTCAAGTCCCGATGGGGTCAGAATTTTTAAACTGACCCAAACCTTCTGGAGGCACTATGGCCCTGGGGTCGACTCAGCCTCTAACAGAAATGAGTACCAGATGCTTGTTCGGGGGTAAAAGGCAGCCATCCGCAGCGCACTGGCTGACATCAAGTGCCGATTGTCTAGAAATAGTGGGAGCCTTAACCTCCTACTACCCCAAGGGCCTCCTGAGGCCTATAGTGGGATACCTTTATAGGTGCCTTCCCCCCATATTTCAATTCATATGCACAGAAGTATTGTTTTTTTGCACAAATAATAAAAATGACAAAAAAAATTTTGAAGTGATTTGAAGGTTTTTTTATGAGTCACATTATTGTGGTTAGTAAAACATTAATATTATTTTTGCAAATTATAGAAAGATGCAAAATTGATTAATTTGCAAAATATTTGAAATTGCAATGATATTCATAGAAAATAGTATCTTTCTAAATGTATTCCCAGTTTCTGTATGTGAAGACATAATTCCAGCTTGAGAACAATGTAGACAAAGCAGTAACACAGAAGTACTTGAGCCTTTACTGGTACATTCTACATTCAAAAGTCAATATGGAAAATTCTCAATACTTACTTTAAAAAATTCTTTTTGAGCCCAAGCTGAATAGAGTTTTCCAGGTTCTACCATGCACTTTAAAGTAGGTGGTAAACTTTTCAGAAATTTAGCAATTATTTCTATATTATTCCGTTTGCAAAGCAGGTAAAATGACATCCAGAAGATTGTAAGATGGATCCACCAACTTCTTATAATCTAAATCTGTTTAAAAAAAAAATTACCAGGTAGTTTTTTTTAAGTTTCTTAAATTGAAGTATACATAATAACATAAATGTCTCTCCTACTGTTTTCAAATTTATGTTTACAATTTTTTTTGCTTAGTAGTGAAGTGATCAAACACAGATTAGTGAAAGAAAAAAAAAAGTTGACTAATATTTTCTGGTTCTTAAACCTCGTAAAGAAACCAAACATGGTAATGAAAGAAAAAACAGTTAACTAATAAGTAGGAGTAGTGATTTAGCATATTGAAATCAATAATTTATCATTTCAATTTCTACATTTAGTATTTTACAGCATTTATACATTTATTACAATTTTGAATTTTATAGCATATTGAAGAGAAACATACAAGATATTAAAAGATAATTTTAATGACAGTTAATGACTTTTCAAACTATTTTAATGTGTAATTAAAATCACATTTGTAAAAGGATGATAGTGAAATAAAAGTGTGCATTTATTATAAATTAATATACGGAGTAGGTTAAAGCAAATCACAGAAAAATAGAAAAATGACAAAGGGGTAAAGTATAACACAAAATACATATATATGATATGATAAGAAAAATATGCCTGGACGGGATTCGAACCCAGATATATATATATATATATATATATAATATATAATTATAATGATGCAAATGCAGAATAACATAAAGAAAATATGCAGAATTAACTGAAAACATGAAAATTCAGTATCACTATTCCTCAACATTTTTTTCTCCTATCTCTTACAATTAAATAGTATTTACTGAAATATTTTTCAATATCTGAATTGATGGTAGGATTTATAATATATTGAAGAGCTACTGATATAAAAGAATCTTGAATTCTGGGGAAAATTCCTTCATGATAACAGTGCTCTTCAAGCAGTCATGATGACTGGTCGATGTATTAACGGTCCTATACATTTTATTAAATATTAAGAATAATTTAATAATGAGAAGGAAGAAAATGCATCATTTGATAACATAATAATATGAAATATAAGTGCAACAAATTCTGATTCAAAATAATTATATGACATGTGATTGAATCACCATTGCTTATTAGCATTTCTTATATAATGTAAATTTGTATTTTAATGTACACAAGTGAATAAGTTAGTGAGTGAAATAAAAAAAGTTAAATGAGAATAAACATAATTACTATTGACAGAATTTTAGTGCTCTTAAAGAAATAGTTCGAGCAAACTGTTAGTCTATATTTGAAAGTCACATGATAACAGACAAATTTAATTCTGAAAGTGAATAGGATTGATACAAGTTTCATATAAAACTAAATAACAATATTTTGAAATAAAGAGTGACATATTTTATTAATAATAAATTAGTGTTGTTATTCCAAGTGTTAATCATCATAATATTTCCTTTGTTCTCCTGAGATAGAGTCAATTATAGCCGTGGCAACCCAGCACCGAACCAAGGACTACATACAGAAGGATTCTACAACCTGGTAAAAGTGGTACATCAATCAACCTTTTACTTCTTCACAAAACCAAATTTCTGCCTCTCCTTTCTGCTTCACTATATCTTACGCTCCAAGATAGAACACTGCCAGTTTATCTCTTTATTTCTGTGTGTATTTTCTAGTTTTAAAGGCTGGTAAACAAACCACAATTCAACAGCTAATGGGATGTGTATGAACAAAATTGTTATGCTGTTTCTCACCTGATGATGCAGTTTTAATCTTTCTAATTAGTTTAATATGTTCTTTAGGAGTTAAAGTATAGAACATATAATCATCTGCTATTGTTTGTATAACACTGAAGTATGAAAGAAGAAGTTGATGATCAGTTCCTTCAATATTTGGATATGCATACTGGAACAGCCTGAAAAGCAGAATAAATAAATAAATTGTGAATTCTTCTTACCTCATATATCCATGTTTTTTTAAACACAGCACCGCAAGTATTGGAGAAACATCTTCTCCATCATCAGCTGTTTTCACGACTATCATAATGTTAAAATTCCCAAATTTATTATCTTTTTCTTCTTCCTTCCAAGTATTAGGCCAAGGCCTGTTACGATCCTATAGAAAATTTTCCCTCCAGCGTTTCATAGAACGGCCCAGAGATCTTCGTATATAATTATAAACAGCTTTGGGGATCCGATTTGAACTCATTCTTTCAAGATAGTGTTTCCAATATAGTTGGTACTTTTTATATATTAAAATTGGGAATTTTTAACATTATGAGGTTCAAATTCATAAGAATTAAATTAATCATGATTATTTCATACCTCATACTTCTATATTTCTTTAAATACAGCACTGCAGTATCGGCAATTTCTTATCACCATCATCAGCTGTTTTTTCATACCTCATACTTCTATATTTCTTTAAATACAGCACTGCAGTATCGGCAATTTCTTATCACCATCATCAGCTGTTTTTTTCATATCTCATACTTCTATATTTCTTTAAATACAGCACTGCAGTATCGGCAATTTCTTATCACCATCATCAGCAGTTTAGAAAATGATTCATTAAAATGAACACCAGATGGCAGTTTAGAAAATAATTCTTTAAAAGAACATCAGATGGCAGTTTGGATAATTAACAACAAAAGTAAAAATTGACAATCGTGAAAACAGCTGATGATGGTGATAAGAAATTGCCGATACTGCAGTGCTGTATTTAAAGAAATATAGAAGTATGAGGTATGAAATAATCATGATTAATTTAATTCTTATAGTTGGTACTGTTTAATATATTCCAAAATTGGCGTAGTCTTCAATTCTTTTAAGATATCGGTGTTCCTTTTCCGATCCCATCTGGTGTAACCCGCTGTTCTGCGTATGAATCTCATTTCACAAGCCGTTATTCTGCTTTCATGTTGTCTTTTTAGTGTCCATGCTTCACTACCATAGGTCAACATTGGTCTAGCCAAAGTGTTATATAAACGTAATCTGGTGTTTTTTTGTACAAAGGATGGTTTCATAACTTGATTAATAATTCCCAAACTTTTATTATAACTAGTAATTTTTTCAAGGATATTCTTTTCATCCCAGATAGAGAGATAATATCCAAGATATTTAATTTATTATATTACTTACTCACTGGCACTATCGAACCCGTAGGTTCATAGCCGCGCAGACATAAGCTCTCCATACATCCCTATCCTGAGCCAACGCTTTCCAATCATTCTCTGTATAATCTACTTCCCTCAAATCATAGTTAATGTTATTCTCCCACCTCATTCTTGGTCTACCAACTGGGCATTTTCCCTCTGGCTTTCCTACAAGCAATTTATTATATTAAAATAAATAAATACTTATGTGTGTGTGTTGTGTTCCTGTGCCACCCAGTGCATTTTTTTTTCATATACTACATGTTCTGTGCTAGGCAGATAGATGGCATTAACGTAACTTATTTTTAATTTATGCGCTACTTCGGCAGACCACTTCATGTAAATGATGTGTACTTGTATTGTATACAGAGAAGAGTGTATGTATATTGTGAGTGAGTATTATGAGAGATGACGACGAAGAGAAAGGAAAAGATAAAATCCGGTGCTAGTACATAGCCTAGCCCTGTCTTGAAGCATCAAGGAGACCACAAGGCTTTAATATCCCCATCCAATGGATGAATTGCAATCAACAGTACTACATGCCTTCTTGACATATGTACTGCACAGGGGTTTAGAATTTAATCCAGGCATCTGGTGGACGACCAGTAATTAAAAATTATATACCACCACAATTAAAATGTTCAATCCTGCTGGGTATCGAACCCAGATGCATTAGTCAGGAAGCAGTCACCTGTTAGCTTGGAAGACTTATTTATGTAATGTAGAAGAAGAATAAATATGTATAAATATTTAAAGGAAGTGACACTATGAGGTTTAATTTAATTAATAAATAGAATTAGTATCGGCCACGGTGGACTAGTGGTTATGCTTCTTGCCTCTGGTTCCGAGGGTCCCAGGTTCAAACCCGGCCGTGGTGGATGGATTTTTAGGACGGAAAAATCCAAGGAGCAAGTCTTCCGGGAGGGACTTTAAGCCGTGGGTCCCGAGTCTGAAGATTTTCAGGCTCGTAAAAATCCTTAAGCCTGAATGAAAAGGCCTCTAAGCAAAATTTACCTAATTTTCCTGTCCTAGTACTACCTTGGTTTCCTAGATGTCAGTATGAGACGGAATGCTGACCACGGACCACTCAAAATGACATCTATACGAAAACAAGTGTAACTAAATTAGTATGGTTCAAATTCTTCCCTGTAGGGGGAGAGCGCCTAAATCTCTGTAAAGGGAAAACATAGGCTTACAACTACAACAACAAATAGAATTAGTTATTGTTTTATTTTAGGAAGTAATATTTTGAGGTTCTTTTTAATTATATTATTTTGAGTCCATCCAAGAACAAATCAACATTAATATTGAGATAAGGATTAGTTATATTTAAATTAATGTTGGGAAATAAACATTATGAGGTTATATCATTAATATTGAATGGAAAACATATTTTTAATAACTCACCTCATACAATTTCAAATTTCTTTGAGACCATTGGTTTCAAACAATTTTTTCGTTCATCTTCAGTCATGACTCCAACTGTTGAAATTCTCTGATTGTTGAGTTCTCCATGGTTACCTCTAGTGCTGCCATCTTTGGTTGAGTTTATAAATTTTGAAATCAATTTTTTTTTTACAGGAATATCGAAGTTCATCAATTGATATTTATTCTTTTGAACGAAGAATGTTGGGAAGACCATTGAAGAGATGGAAGGACCAATTCGACCTATAATGAGATCGGAACAGGCCATTGGGCTTAATCCTTGTTGATGATGATGATAATGAATATCTTCTCCCAAACTGTTAATTCTAATGGTTTATCCAATCAATAAATGAGTTGGAGAAAATATTTTAACATCTCACCTCACAAAGTTGCGTGTCTTCTTGATACTGGTTTCAAAAGCTAAGTATTACTTCCATCTTATATCACAACTCTGTGAGGTGAGATGTTAAAACATTTTCTCGAACTCATTTATTAATATAATTACCACATAGTGTTTCCTCCCACTGTAAATTTAATTAAAAAGGTTTATCCAATTGTTTCAAAAGTTTTGCATCTCTATTAATTGTATGATGTTCTAGCAAACTATGTGCAGCAATTGCTGATTTTTCAATTTCACAATTTTTAATATTTCTAAAATGTTCTTTAGTACGTGTTTCCAATTTTTTTTTTCCCTACATATACTTTGCTACAATCATTACAATTTATTTGATAAATTCTAGACATTTTTTATTGTCTAGGATCTTGATTTTTTTATTGGTACTTAGAAGTTTACCCAGACTGAATTTATTTATTGGTGGCAAAGTAATATTACGTTTGTCAAACATGTTTTGGAACTTTCTAGGTACTTCAGGATGGTAAGTAATTTTCTTGATTTTTTTCTTTTCTTTGCTATCAGTTTTTAGAGTAGTGTATTCTTTAAGTCTTTTTTTTCTGATTGAATTTCTTTAATTTATTTGTTATTACTTAATTATCAAAACCATTTAATCTTGCTATATTTAAGACATTGTTGTATTCTTTCTTAAAAGTTTCTTCATTTAATGGAACATTTATATACAGATTAATAAATACTATTCCATTAAATGAAGCAAGATTAAATGGTTTTGATAAGAAATTAATAACCAAAGAAATTAAAGAAATTCAATCAGAAAAATACTTAAAGAATACCTAAAAACTGATAGCAAAGAAAAAAAAAATTCAAGAAAATTACTTACCATCCTGAAGTAAATAGAAAATTTCAAAAAATGTTTGATAAACATAACGTTACTTTGGCACCAATAAATAAATTCAGTCAGGGTAAACTTCTAAGTACCAATAAAAACAAATCAACATCCCAGACAGTAAAAAATTTGGAATTTATCAAATAAATTGTAATGATTGTAGCAAAGTATATATAGGGAAAACAAAAAGGAATTTGGAAACACATACTAAGGAACATTTTAGAAATATTAAAAATTGTGAAATTGAAAAATCAGCAATTGCTGCACATATAGAGTGATTCAGAAATATGGCTATACGTTTGATCGCATTTTGTGACAAAAATATTATTATTAAAAGGAAATATGATGTTATCATTGGAAAGGGAATCCTTCAAATTACAACAATAGAACAAAACAAAATAAAATCACTGCTCACATGCAGCTTGGCGGGTTGATTTTTGTGGGGCTAGCGTTGAACGCCTCCACAATTCTCTTCGTTGTTTCTACATCCGTGCTAATACGAGGCCTTCAGGAGGTTTGATTTTCTGCATCCTTCCCGTTTCCAATAGTCATTTTCTCCACTTCCCCACAGTCAATGGCTGCAATGCTACATTAAACTCACGTCTTGTCCGTCTTGCAGCCTCACGATCATTAGCATACGTTATTGCCCATGCAGCAATTGTAATTTGCTGTTGCATATTCAATGCCATTTTGACTAATGACGTAAGTTCTACACTGTTTTGTTTTATTCCATTGTTGTAATTTGAATAATTGCCTTTTCCAACGGTAATTTCATATTTTCTGTAATGGTAATATTTTCATCACACAACGCGATCAAACATATAGCCATATTTATGATTCACCCCGTAGTTTAGAACATTATAAAATTAATAGAGATGCAAAACTATTGAAACAAATTGGATAAACCGTTATAATTAACAGTTTGGGAGAAGATATTCATTCAAAAGAATAAATATCAATCGATGAACTTCGATATTCCTGTAGAAAACAATCTGATTTTGAAATTTATAAACGCAACCAAAGATGACAGCACTAGAGGTAACCATAGAGAAATCAACAATCAGAGAATTTCAACAGTTGGAGTCATGACTGAAGATGAACGAAAAAATTGTTTGAAACCAATGGTCTCAAAGAAATTTGAAATTGTATGAGGTGAGTTATTAAAAATATGTTCTCCACTCAATATTAAAAATAAAATTAGATTTATTAATGAATATGTAAACTATGCTTGTTAACAGGAGAAGCAATCTCCTGGATGACAGAAGATCGGTCATGAAATACAAGTTTACCATCACTTGGTGTTCACTTTTATATGACTGTGGATAAGTCCCAGAGTCAGTTTTGACATGGATGAATGAATGAATGAATGAAGACATATGTTTCCACCTCTCTGCTACCTGGGATCAAACCAAGATTGTGTAGCAAATAGTGAGACGAATGTCACCTGAGCTATCCAACCCATTTACTGAGTATTTTCCAGTCTGTATTTGGATATGAAGTCAACAAATTGTATAAAACAGAAGGGAAATGTGAAGTTTTCTTATTATAATATATCTTTTCTCTTCACCTGCCAAAGTAAGGTCTTCTTCACTTGGAAATTATTACAATTGAACTTACATGAGAATTGAATAATATTAAGAAGCTAAACTTATTACTATGATTGAAATAAGTAAATTAATATACACAACAAAACTATTGTAATTAATGGTAAAGAGAAAGATTTATTTTTTATATTATGTATGTAGGAAATATCACTATGAAGTTTATTTTAATTAAATTTGAGTTGTATTTTGACTCACCTCATATTTCTTGATTTTTATGCAGACTCGAGTTTTGTCACTGAATTTGTGACATTATCGATGCAACACTACGATCACAACAGCCATCCTGCAGTTGTCTCTCTTGTAAATTGATAATGTCATAAATTCAGTGACGAAACTTGAGTCTGCATAAAAATCAAGAAATATGAGGTGAGTCAAAATACAACTCAAATTTATTTATTTAGTTGGAGTTTGACTGAAGATGGAAGTAAAATTTACTTTTGAAACTGGTATCGTGAAAACATGCAACTTTATTAGGTGAGATATTAGAAACATTTTCTCCAACTCATTTATAAAAGAAAAATTTATCCTGAATTAAACATTCAGCTTTATGTGCTGATGCTCTAAACCACTGAGCTAATTCAGGCTTCCTTTCTATCCATGCATAAATTTTCCTTTTATCTTAATCTCTTGATCCCAAATCCAATGCAATGAACCATCATTCACAAATAGATATTAGATGGCATTTACATTATGAAGACATAATGAAAACATTTTTTTCCTTTCTTCTTCTTCATCCATACCAAGTCTTAGGCCTATAGGCTTATTGTGATCTCACAGATGAATTTTGTGCCCAGCACTTCTTTGTATGGCCCAGAGAACATTGAATACAATACACTTTATCCATCATTAAGATGTATGAAATGAATAATAAAAACACTGAATACAATAGTTTACATGGTAATTTCATAATAGTACTGTCCAGTATTGAAAGTATTAAAATCTAAATATAACATTGAAATTACATCAGAATATTAACTTTTTACCTCTCACATATAAGATGAGGTGATATTTTAATGAGTTCAGCCAGTTTAGAATCCGTAAGATGAGATGCTACATCTGAATTCTGATTCTCCTCTGTGTTCAATAACAAACAAGCTAGGTGTCTTGCTACAACTTCACTTAATGCAATTCCATGATGAGAAGCTAGCATAATAGCTAATGAGAATTTCTCTGAATCAACAGTCCTGTAAAAAAAACATATTACAGTGTAAAAAAAAAATATTACAGTGTGACTGCTGCCATCAATAAAACTAAATACATGGTCACATGTAGAAATTCATTATATATTGGAAATGGACAACTAATGACAAATGAGGGAAATTTTGAGGAAGTGACTGAATTCAAATACCTAGGAACAATAATCACAAATAGGAATGAGATGCACAAAGAAATTAAACATAGGCTCAATTCTGGAAATGCATGCTATTATGCATTACAGAGACTCTTGACGTCCCAACTCCTTTCAAAAAACGTTAAACTGAAAATATATAACTATTATTCTACCAGTTATATTATATGGGTGTGAAACATGGACTCTTACTTTAAGGGAGGAAAGAAGATTACAAGTATTTGAGAATAAAGTACTTAGGAAAATTTTTGGACCAAAGAGAGATGAACAGACAGGTGAATGGAGAAGACTACATAACAATGAACTACATGGTCTTTATAGGAAGCCAGATATAATAAGAACAGTTAAGTCTCGTAGACTGCGATGGGCAGGACATGTTGCACGTATGGGAATGAAAGACTTGCATGGAAGCTTCTTGTACGAAAGCCAGAGGGAAATGCCCAGTTGGTAGACCAAGAGTGAGGTAGGAGAATAACATTAACTATGATTTGAGGGCACCCCCTAGGGATTGCAAGACCTTGTCGTTGGTGGGGGTGCTTGCGAATCACAATGATCCTTTGGGCTATGCCAGCAGTAGCATAGCTACAGGTAGGGCCTCCCAAGCTGGACAGGCCAAAGGTGAGTGATCAGACTAAGAAGCAATCCAGATGGGTAGATCAGGCTCAACAGCTGTGGTGAAAGCAACTGATCTAGGGGACGGAAACCCCAAAATCAAATGACCTGGTCCTCCGAGCTGGGGTTGGGCGTTAGGCCAGCAACCTATCACTGTAAAAAACTTTCCCGCTACTTCATCTCAACACAGTACAGCCGGACAGAGACAAAGAAGACGACCACAGAAGAGAAAAAGGACTATGAATAAACTAGAGTTAGGTACTTGGAATGTCAAAACTTTATTAAAACCCGAAAATTACAAGATTAGTCGATCAAATCAGAAGAACTAATCTCAATATAATAGCCTTACAAGAGATAAGGTGGACTCATAGCGGAATAATCAACAAACAAGATTATACATTGTATTACTCTGGAACTGAAAACAAAATCCAACAAGCTGGAACAGGCTTTTTAGTCATGAAGAAATTGCAGAATCATGTTATAGATTTTGTTCATATTAATGAAAGAGTATGTAAATTGCGCATTAGGGGAAAATATAATAATTTGACACTAGTAAATTGTTATGCACCAACTGAAGATAAAGATATCGAAACTAAAGACATTTTTTACAATGTAGTACAAAAAGTAATGGACAAAATACCTACAAGCGACACAGTGATAGTGCTTGGAGACTTCAATTCCAAATTAGGCAAAGAAGAATCATTCAGCTCAGTAACTGGAAACATACTCTTCATGAACAAACTAACACAAATGGTGAACTGCTATGTGATTTTGCAACGGTGAACAACCTTAAAGTCATGAGTACACAATTTCAACATAAAGAAATACACAAGGGTACATGGCAATCACCTGATAACAATACCATAAACCAAATTGATCATGTTCTGACTAATGGTAACAAACATGAACTGATAGAAGATGTAAGATCCCTTAGAGGGCCAAATATAGATTCAGATCACTTTTTAGTGAAAGTGATAATGAAACAATCGTTACCAACCATCTATAAAACAAAAAGCAACAGGAGATAAATATTAAATGAAATCAAAATAATTTACAGAATGCCGCTAAATTAAAAGGATATTGTAAGAAGTTTATATGAAAATCTAATTAAATTAGACAGAAAAGAAGATGTTAACGAAGAATGGAACTCAATACAACAAGCAATTAAAGAATCAGCTAATGTCACCATAATGAAACAAGAACTCCAACCACGCAACGAATGGTGGGATGAAGAATGTAAAGAATCCATAAAACAGAAGAATGAAGCAAGGCAGAAAAAATTACTAATGAACACAAGAATGAATCAAGAAAGTTATAAAATCAAAAGGAACGAATCAAATAAGTTATGTAAGAAGAAAAAAACGAACATGGCTTAATATGAAACTCAATTCAATAGAACTAAATTATAAGAAAAATGAAACCAGGAAATTCTTCGAAGATGTAAAGAGTTTCCAAAAATACAAAGCAGGTTCTTTATTATGCAGAGATAATGAAGGTAATATCCTAACGCAAAAAGAACAAATTCTTCAAAGATGGAAAGAATTCTTCACCGAAATCTTTCATAAAGATAATCAAATAAGAATTACTATACCAGAAACTCCAAACTTTCCCAACTCACAATCAATACAACCTCCATGGTGGAACGAACTATGTTATATTATACAAAATTTAAAATCAAATAAATCGGCTGGTCCTGATAATATTCCACCAGAATTAATTAAACATGGAGGACGAACATTAAACCAAAAAATACATAAACTAATACTCAATATTAGGAATAAAGAAGAAATACCAACAACCTGGAATCAAGTAATTGTCTGTCCTGTGTTCAAGAGGGGAGATAAATTGTTATGCAATAATTACAGACCTGTAACTCTCTTGAACATAGCATACAAGATTTTTGCAATTATATTAAACAATAGACTTTTAGAAATAATAGATGGGAAAATGAGTGAGGCCCAAGCGGGATTCAGACCAAAACAGATACAACAATAGACAATATTTTTGTAATGAAAAAAATCTTTTGAGAAATGTCACGAATACAATATTAACTTATATAATATATTTGTTGATTACTCCCAAGCTTTTGATACTGTACATCGAAACAAAATAATTGAAAGTCTAAGTGAATATGAGATACCGCAAAAACTAATAAAATTAATAGCTTTAACCTTGATAGATACCTAAAGTAAGATTAAAATGTAGCAATGCACTCAGCGATGCGATTGAAGTAAACTCTGGGGTCAAACAGGGAGATCCTTTAACTACGACATTATTCTGTATAGTAATGGATATGGCCTTAAAACAACTTGATCTAAGAGGAAATATTTCAACAAGACTAAAACAATGTCATTGCATATGCTGATGGTGTAATAATAACAGCAAGAAACAAAAAATTCCCTACTGGAAACCTTTGACACAATTGAAAAATGAAAGTATAAAATATGGGCTTGTAATCAATCTAAATAAAACAAAATATTTAAGATGTATGAGAAATAAAACAAATTTGACTGAACTAACTATAAATAGTGACTGCATTGATCAAATTAACTCCTTTAAGTACCTAGGCACAATACTAAACGATAATAATACTGTTGAAGAAGAAATCAAAACAAGAATAATCGCCAAGGGAATAAAGCATATTTGGCTAATTTCGATATAATTCAAAAGCACATTAATATCAAAAATTGTTAAATTTCAATTATACTGACTTTACTTACTCAACTGGACTATTGAACCCATAGGTTCATGGCCGCATGGACACCAAGCTCTCCATACTAAATTCAAATTATATACAGCAATAATAAGACCAATCATATGTTATGGAGCTGAAACCTGGGTACTAAAAGAAGCAGATAAACTAAGACTATTAAACGTTTGAGAGGAAAAATATTTAGAAGAGTGCTAGGTCCAGTAATGGAAATTGGGGGTTGAGAAGGAATGACGAATTATATCTCAAGAATAATAAGAGAAATATAGTTATTTTCATCAAATCCAACAGATACAATGGTTTGGACATACACTAAGATGCCAAGGGAAGATTGCCGAATGATATTTTGAATTGGAAGCCACAAGGAACAAGACCAAGGGGAAGACCCAAGGATCGATGGGAAGATGACGTAATTGAAGATTTGAGAGAAATGGGGATTTCTGATTTGAAATCCACTGCACAAGATAGGAAGAAGTGGCATAAACTGGTTGAGAAGGCCAAGACATTCCACTGGAAGTCGTAGAGCCTGACAAAGAAGAAGAAGATGATTTGAGGGAAGTAGATTATACAGGGAATGATTGGAAAGCATTAGCTCAGGATAGGGATGTATGAAGAGCTTATGTCCGTGTGGCCATGAACCTAAGGGTTCGATAGTGCCAGTGAGTAAGTAAGTGTAACTGCTGCCAGTATACTATTTATCACAGCATATATATACAACCACCAGCAATATCAACATTGTCAATGCTCTTGCAAAATTTGCTGTGTGTCAAAAATGAAATTTTATAAGAAGAGAAAATAACTTTTTTTAAATTAAAATTTTAGTTCTTACTCAAATATGGGTGTATTATTTAACATAACATTGTGTGTGTTGAGTGCACAGGAATTTAATATATTCAACCATCTGAGTTCAGTACTCCCTGTGGCACCATAATGCAGGTGTCAAGATAAGCCATGCTACTCATGGTAAACACTAAACAATTTTTACAATTGTGACATTGTCGATCCGTTGCTCAAATTGACGCTTTTTAATTTTTCAGGCGACAGCAGGGTTTCTTATAAGCCAACAGAAGTTAGATTTGGAGCATACACAACCAGCAAAAAATTCTTCTAGACTTTTTTCTGAAGAAATAATTTTCCAGATCCTCAATTCTAGAATAATCTCTCAAGTCTTCTGCTCGAGAAAAGTCCAGAATGGCATCCAGATTATTCTTACCCTCACATACATAAGGTGTATGGCCAGTTAAGTCTCCCAATGAAGCGATCTGAAGAGCTACGACTGTAATATGTTCTAGAGGAAACTGTCAGCAAGTGTAATAAAACTGAGTAATAAAATAACATTGTGAAGAGAGCCTTTATTAGCATCATTTTTTTTGTGTATATAGTCAATATGTTTAATAAAATAGAGGAATCTTGAAATTGTGTAATATGTGTGGTATTAATAAATAGTATCAAGTAAAGTGAGGAAATTGTGTGTAAATATTTCTGAAATTGATTTCAAATAATTCAAGTGTTTTCCATCAGTATGGCCATCAGTGACACTACTTTAACATAGTTGAATGGTGATGTTCTGAAGCTTGCCAAACATTTATGCAAGTATGTCCACAACATTACTCATTACCATGTATAAAATACAAACAAATGAATGTTTAAAATTTATCGGAGAATATATTGTTTAAACAACTCACCTCATAGGATTCATGCTTCCATGATATCGCGATTTCAAACATAATCATGTTCATCGTCAGCCATAACTCCGACTGATGAAATTCTCTCGGCCGTCAACTATTCTATTGTCACCATCTTCAGTTTGCCATCTATGGTTGAATTTATGAACTTCGAAATCAATGTAATTTCGTTCGGGATATCTCAAAATTCATTGATCTATTTTTGTTTTTCTGAATGTATATTTTTTCCCAAACTGTCAATTCCAAAGGTTTTCTCTACTTGTTTTAAAAGTTTAGCTTCTCTTTCCATTTTATGATGTTCTAATAAACTATGTGCAGCAATTGCAGATTTTTTCAATTTCACAATTTTTAATATTTCTGAAATGTTCTTTTGTCCGAATTTCCAAATTCCTTTTTGTTTTTCCTATATAAACTTTATTGCAATCTTCACAATTTATTTGATAAATTCCAGATTTCTTACTGTCTGGAACATTGACTTTTTTATTGGTACTTAGAGGATTACCCAGACTAAATTTATTTATTGGTGCCAAAGAAATGTTGTATTTGTCAAAATTTTTTGAAATTTCCTATGCATTTCAGGATGGTAAGTAATTTTCTTGTATTTTTTTCTTTTCTTTGCAATTTTGTAGAGTAGTATATTCATTAAGTCTTTTATTGTGTTTGAATTTCTTCAACTTATTTATAATTAATTCTTTATCAAAACCATTTAATCTAGCAGTGTTTAAATATGTTTAAACTCTTTATTGAAATTTTCTTCGTTTAATGGTACATTTGTCAATCTGTAAATTAAGCTATTGAATATTGCATGCTTATGAGCAATGTGATTGAAGCCTGATGATTTAATGTAATTATCTGTATGATTCCTTTTCTAAATAATCAAATTCAATTTTCAGTGTTTGATCATTCCTAATTATACATAAACCCAAAAAAGGAATTTTGTTTTCTTTTTCTAATTCTCAACGGTAAACTTTACTGATTCATCCTGAAGGTTTAATAATTTAAGAGCATCTTCAATATCTTTAGAATTTATTATTGCAAAAATATGCATAGGAAATTTCAAAAAATTTTTGACAAATACAACATTTCTTTGGCACCAATAAATAAATTTAGTCTGGGTAATCTTCTAAGTACCAATAAAAAGTCAATGTTCCAGACAGTAAGAAATCTGGAATTTATCAAATAAATTGTGAAGATTGCAATAAAGTTTATATAGGAAAAACAAAAGGAATTTGGAAATTCGGACAAAAGAACATTTCAGAATATTATAAAATTGTGAAATTGAAAAATCTGCAATTGCTGCACATAGTTTATTAGAACATCATAAAATTGGAAGAGAAGCTAAACTTTTAAAACAAGTAGAGAAACCTTTGGAATTGACAGTTTGGGAAAAAATATACATTCAGAAAAACAAAAATAGATCAATGAATTTTGATATCCCTAACGAAATTACATTGATTTCGAAGTTCATAAATTCAACCATAGATGGCAGCACTGAAGATGGCGACAATAGAATAGTTGACGGCCGAAGAATTTCATCAGTCGGAGTTATGGCTGACGATGAACATGATTATGTTTGAAATCGCGATATCATGGAAGCATGAATCCTATGAGGTGAGTTGTTTAAACAATATATTCTCCGATAAATTTTAATGATTATACCTCATAATGTTTACTTCCCAACATTAATTAAATATAAATGAATGTTTGTCAACTATTAAATGGTAAATTTAATATCAGTCTTTTTAAAAATATATAAGATTGTAACAATACATTATTTATAATATGTAACAAAATGAAATCACAATGTTAAAATAAAACTAAGGAATAATTATATTGATGAAGAGATCTTGTAACATCTCTAGATAATTTAAATACTCAGAATGTTTAGAATGTTATCTTTCAATAAATGTGTTGGGAAAACTCAGTGAACACATTTAATACATAATAGGAATCAAATGAATCGTGAATTCTTCTTACCTCTTATATCTATGTTTTTCTAACACAGAATTGCAGTATCGCAAAATACATAATTTGCATCTTCAGCTTTTTCACGATTGTCGATTTTTTCTCTTGCCGGTAATTTTCCAAACTATCATCTGGTGTAATTTTTAAGAAGTAATTTTCTAAACTGCCATCTGGTGTACTTTTGAAGAACTTTGTAATCAAGCTTGGTTCGTCCGGAACCTCGAAGTTCATGGTTCTAGTATGGTTTTTTTGAATGTATATTTTTTCCCAAACTGTTAATTCCAATGGTTTAGATCAGGGGTGGGCCCCCTGCGACTCATAGTAAAGCAACCCGCGGTACAGGGCAATTTTGGGAGGGGTGGAGATGTAAACATACCTGATTCGGACTGCTCAGTGGTGGATTCCGGCATGCGGTCGTAGCCTCATTACATTATTGTCTGCAGATGTCTTGAAAATCTGGTTCTTCATCCGTGAGAGCAATATTTAATATTGCTAACAAATGTTCATTGCTCAGACGAGATCTACGTTCCAATTTTACGTACTTCATTAAGGAGAATAATTGTTCACATAGATAAGTGGAGCACAACATGGCTAACATTTTGGAACCAAATTGACGAAGATTAGGGTATTTTGAGATTGGAAGTATTTAAAAAATGCTTGACCCATATAAACCTTCACACCTACTTTTAAGAAGTATGTCATTTTTCATTTCTATAACTTCCATCTGTAAATGCGAATGCACACTTCGCACGTCAACAGTCATTGGATTAACAAACAATAAACAATCATTTTCCATTTGTTGGAAATCTCTAAATCGCTGACAATTAAATTCTATATGTAATACACTGTCTGTAATTTTGTAGTTTTTGTTCTGTCACATTTGGAAGACAGTTGAGAGAAGGAAAGTGGTACAGATTTTTTTCTAAAATTTGAGATTTCCACAGATCTAATTTTGAAGTGAATGCTTTTACGTCTCCATATGCATCTACTATATTATTTTTTTTGTTTTCCCTGCAAATGGGTATTTAATTGGTTCAGATGTTCACAAATATCGGTCATAAATGCAAGGTCATTTAACCAGCCTTCGTCTTCTAACTCGGGAATAGGCAATCCCTGTGTTCGCATGAATTCAGCAGTTACCGCACGAAGTTCGAAGAATCTGTGTAGCATCCGACCCCGGCTCAGCCACCTGACTTCAGTGTAGTAAATTAAATCTTCATAATTTTCATCCATATCTTTCAAAAATTTTCGGAACTGACGATGTTTCAGAGCTTTGGATTTTATTTTATTGATTGTTTTTACGACAGTATTCATGACGCTATTCATATTCAGAACTTTTGTACACAAAGCCTCCTGATGGATAATGCAATGAAAATAATACTCTCTCATTTATACCAATCTCTTGTAAATATGCCCTTAGTCTACCGACAAAACCTCTGGTTTCAGCAATCATAGCTGGAGCGCCATCTGTTGCAACGGACACTAATTTTTTTCCAGTCCAATTTCTTATTTGTAATCAAAGTATTAACAGCGGTAAAAATATCCTCTCCTGTTGTATGTCCGGCAAGTGGTATTAAACACTCAGAGACTGTTAACTCCTGATTCACACCACGAACAAACGCGGCTAATTGTGCGGTTACACATATATCGCAACTTTCGTCGAAAGCTATTGAAAAATGTTCAAATTATTTTAATTGCACGGACAACTTTTGATCGATATATTTTGAAATGTCCTCTACTCTTGTTACAATAGTGCGCTTGGACAAACACACTTTCTCAAAATGTATTTTTTCATGGGGACATATAAACATCAGCTAACTTTAACACACACTTTTTCACAAATTCACTGTCAGAAAAAGGTTTCATAGACTTTACAAATCTCTCATGCTACACAATAATTGGCTATCAACACCTTTTTTGCCATTTCATCTTCGTTTGGTACGGCCTCTTCTTCACTTTGTTTATAATAAGTGTCTTAATTCTTGTAATAATACCGCCCTTTCCATCCCCGCAAACTTGTGATTCAACTGATAATGGCGTCTAACGTTTCCCTTAAATACGCCTGATAGCGTTTTGAAACACAGGAGACAGGTGATATTTTCTCCACTTGCAACAGAGAAAAACTCTTCTTCCCATTCTACTTTAAATTCACGCTTGTTTGAAGAGGTCGAAGGTTTTGAGAAAGACATTGTAAATCCGTCACAGCTTTGTTTACAGTTTTGAAGTACAGGTCTGCTTGTTACGTCCGCATGGCACTATAACATGGGTCGAGACTGCGACTCAAATTAAGTCGCGACACAGCAATTGCCCTCCTATGGTTTAGATAGATGTTTCAAAAGTTTTGCTTCTTTTCAATTCTATGTTTCTCTAATAAACTATGTGCTGCTATAGTTGATTTTTCGATTTCACCATCTTTTATGTTTCTAAAGAGTTCTTTTTTGTGAGTTTCTAAGTTCCTCTTTGTTTTTCCTACATGTACTTTATTGCAATCTTTCAATTACTGGTAATTGATAAATTCCAGATTTTTTATTGTCTGGGGTGTTAACTTTTTTATTAGTAAACAGAAGATTACCCAGGCTGAATTTGTTAATCAGAGCCAATGTTATATTACATTTTTTGAAAATCTTTTGAAATTTGTTATGGCCTTCTGGATGGTAAGTAATTAATTTTCTTGAATTTTTCACCTTCCTTGGAATTATGTTGCAGAATGGTGTATTCATGTAACCTTTTTTGTTGTTTAAATTTCTTTAATTTCTTCTTTATTATGTCTTCATCAAAACCATTTATTTTAGCAATGTGTACAATATGATTATATTCATTATCAAAATCCTCTACATTAAGTGGAATATTTATTAATCTGTGTAATAGACTGTTGAAAATTGCATGTTATGTGAAACATGATTAAAACATGAAGATTTTATGTAGTTATCAGTATGAGAAATTACCGGCAAGAGAAAAAATTGACAGTTGTGAAGCCGCTGATGTATTTTGCGATACTGCAGTTCTGTGTTAAAAAACATAGATATATGATGTAAGAAGAATTCACAATTCATTTGATTCTTATTAAGAAAACCTCATAATGTTAAAATTCCCAAATTTATCATATATAAAAAACATTAAATGCATTAATATATTTTTAATGACTCACCTCATATGATTTCAAATTTCTTTGATACCGGCAGTTTCAGACAATATCTTGTCCATCTTTGCAAATGGTGGCTTCTTAGTTATTATTATTTTTCTCTTCAAATATAATTTATCCTTCAGTGAAAAGTGTTAAATCAAAATAAAAACATCAATAGAAGCCCTACTGCTTTATAAAGTAGTGTTAAATTCCCAATAAATGTCTTTTTAACTAAGAAGCCGCCATTTGCAAAGATGGAAACAAAGGTTTCATAGCATTTGGCACAAGGGAATTACAACATATATAAGAGAAAAATTTGCATCTAGATCGCAACTTGCCTCGGCAGCTCAGTTGGTAGAACATTTGGCCCAGAAAGCCAAAGGTTCCGGGTTCGAGTCTCGGTCTAGGTGAAAATTGTTCTCTTCAAAAATGTTATTTTATTTATTTAATATATATAATTTTAATATTTTATTTTAATATTCAATGGAAATAATCTGATATATTATAGTATGAATATTGAGAATTTCATATTTTTCATGTATAAAAAATGTTGAGAATAATTTTATGGTTCTAAGAATTTATAGAATCAGTTATGAATTTGAATGGATCTTTGAAATATCAACTGACATTTTTAATTTAAAAGAGACTGGCTAACTTGAATATGAGTCACCAATAAGTACTCATAAGCCCGATTATTTTGGCCAATCAGATTTAAATGTTATAATTTGAAAGAAAGAACTGCAGGAGATATTTCCCAATCTAGGGAGTCTAATGGTAACATTCATGGAGGCACGACCTACATAGAAATGGTCGCCCATGATTTTGTGGAAATTACCTGTAATTTAATTTAAAATAATATCCTATAAATAGTGCATCGCATGACTCTGAGTGCAATTAAATATATATGCTGTTAATTTCAGCTTGAAATATAAGTAATTTCGAGTAATTTTATATATGACTGTTTGCCGTCAAAATGGCAGTTTTAATAGTTTTCAATAAGGGTCATTCAAGTAATTGATGGATTAAAAGTCTTTCTACAAGTTTCATTTATTGTCGAAGGAATTGATATTCATGAATAAAATTCTCTGATTTTATTAAAAGTTAATAAGTGACTTTTGATTTAAAGTGAAAACCTATTTTTCATATTCCCTGTGTTCCCCTGACCGGAATCTCAAGCTGTGGCAAAATTGAAGTCGAACCCAGGACTTCCTACAACGAGAACCTACTACAAGGAACAACAAATTTCCTCTCTTATATGACACCTACAACGTGGTGTATCTCAACGAGGACATACAAATATCATCTTTATATGGCTTCAACGTGGGACATCATAATTATTATAAACATCTTTAGATTTTTTATTATTAATTTAACACTTCTCATTGAAGGACAAATTATATTTCATTAAAAATATTTTAAAAAATAAATAAAATATGTACTCATGAGGTTACACTTATGAAAATAGCAATCAATTGAGAAAAGCAAGATCAAGTTCATTAACCAACAAAATCGGGTCATTAGGAGTGGGAATTAATCTGAAGAAAAAATTTAAAAATTGTTATAGCAAGCTACAATTTTCATTCTTCTGCAATTCAACTCGGTATGTGCCAGTAAATAAAACAAGAGAAGAATAATAAAATCATTGAAATTAGACCTTTAGAAATGAGGGTTTATCTGAAAGCTGAAATTTAAAAAAATGCTCTATGGCTGTCAATTCTTTTTTTCTTACAACCAAACTCATCAGGCAACTTTTAAATAAGAATAGTATGATTAGGTTCATTAATCAACAAAATAGGACCTTACAAGTAGGAGTTAACATGAAATTTAGCCAAAGTTTATAGAAGAATCTAGCACCAAACGACTTGGCTCAGATGGTAGGCTTAGAGATTCTCGTAATCAGAATATCCCATGTTAATTTTTTTTGTGGTTTCCATCTGAAAGTTGAAATTTAAAAATCACTCTACGGCTGTCAATTCTTTTTTTTTTTTGCAACCAAACTCATCAGGCAACTTTGAGTAAGAAAAGTAAGATTGAGTTCGTTAATCAACAAAATTGGACCTTAAGTAGGAGTTAACATGAAATTTTGGCAGAAATTTATTGAAGAATCTAGCACCGAATAACTTGGTTCAGATGATACCCCTAGAGACCCTCAGAATCAGAATATCCCATGTTAAATTTTTTTTTGTGGTTTCCCTCAGTTGTCAAGTCAAATGCTGAGTTAGAATTTCATTACCATGATACATTTCATAATTGATATTCAATTAATTTATATCAGAAACAAATACACAACATGCAAAGCTTTCACATGAATACATATAACAATAGACATTGCTTGATATAACACAAACATAATATTATGAAAATACAGTAGGAAGTAACATTTTAACAAATATAATAAATATGTCATGATCAAAGATAGCGGTTAAATTTAAAATAAAACTGAAATTTAAAAAATTATTTAGCAACTGTAATTCTAGGAGAATTTCTCAAAACTTAACATCTACAAAAATAAAAATTTTCAGGAGAGAAATTTCTCTAATTAACTCACAAGTGAAAGACATTACTTTTACAACTAATATAAATTTTTGGAAAATAGTAATACAAAAAATGTATGGTACTATACAAATTTGTTCATAGGTAAATACCATCCCAAAATGAGCCCTGAAAATAACTAATTTTTATAAAAGTCAACATTTACACAAGTTTATTGAGTCTGTAATATCTTACCTCGATTGAGGTAAGATATTACAGACTCAATAAACTTAAATAAAAGAACCTCAAAATATTAATTCCTAAAATAAAACATTAACATTTACTTACTTACTCACTGGCACTATCGGACCAGTAGGTTCATGGCCACGCGGACATAAGCTCTCCATACATCCCTATCCTGAGCTAATGTTTTCCAATCATTCCCTGTATAATCTACTTCCCTCAAATCATAGTTAATGTTGTTCTCCCACCTCATTCTTGGTCTACCAACTGGGTGTTTTCCCTCTGGCTTTCCTACAAGAAGCTTCCATGCACATCTTTCATTCCCCATATGCGCAACATGTCCTGCCCATTGCAGTCTACAAGACTTAACTGTTCTTATTATATCTGGCTTCCTTTATAAAGACCATGTAGTTCATTGTTATGTAGTCTTCTCCACTCACCTGTCTGTTCATCTCTCTTTGGTCCAAAAATTTTCCTAAGAACTTTATTCTCAAAAACTCGTAATCTCATTTCCTCCCTTAAAGTAAGAGTCCATGTTTCACACCCATATAATATAAATGGTAGAACAATAGTTTTATATATTTTCAGTTAACATTTTTTGAAAGGAGTTGGGACATCAAAAGTCTCTGCAATGCATAATAGCATGCATTTCCAGAATTGAGCCTATGTTTAATTTCTTTGTGCATCTCATTCATATTTGTAATTATTGTTCCTAGGTACTTGAATTCAGCCACTACCTCAAAATTTCCCTCATTTGTCATTAGCTGTCCATTTCCATTATTTGCATTTCTACGTGTGACCATATATTTAGTTTTATTGATATTTACTTCCAGTCCTAATTCCTTAGTGTTACTCAATAGTGTGTGCGTGTTGTCCTTTAGTATCTCCTCGCTATCGGCCAATAGTACATTAACATTTACACACTTCATAAATATTATAAAACTATTTTTATCACTATTTTCAAATAAAAATTCTACTATCCTTTCAAATATTATTCAGAATTGAGTTGAACGTAAATTTTAGATAATTAAATGCTTCTCTTCAGTTTCAACACTGAATTTTATTCAATAATGCAGTCAATAATACTTAGAGATCTGATAAGTGGTTTTATTTTTAGGGAAAATTCATTTTAAAATTTCAAGATTTTAATGTTATTGGGAATTTGGCAGTGTTATTCTTAAAAGAAATGTAAATTTGAGTCCTTTTAATCCTGGTTTAGTATATTAAACCCAATAAGAATGATAATCCAGTAGTTTAAGGTCAACTATTAGCTTGTACAATTGTATTGATTTTAATGCACTAAAATGCATAAAATTTTAATCCTAGTTACTAATTTGTAAACAAAATTTACCTTTCAAGAAAAAGCAACCATGGTGAGTATCTTTGCATTCTCAGGTTTCAATCTCCACCTTCGATCACTCATCACAACACCATACTGAGAAATAGATCTTTCTGAGTCCACATTTGAATTTGGATACCAGATGGCTTCAAGAGATGTCTTGACAAACTCGGTATACCCTTCCCTCAAAAACCAAATCCTTTGCAAATATGGGTACACTCTTCTTTCGTGAGGCCTTAAAGAACAACATAGCATTCGTAGAATTTACAAGATTCAATGGCAGTTGCATATGACAATTTCTTCAATTCCACCATGGCACTGTCAGCACTGAGGATTTGATTACTAAGTGTCCTGGGGTCAAATAATTTACTAACTGCTGCAAACACCAATTCTGAAGGGTCTTCTGCAATCAAGTTTTTCAGCATCATAAGACTCTTTTGTGCAGTAGTTTTCAACTGGTTCACCACTCAGCTTTCCTGAGAGCTGTCATCTCTTGCAACAAAGTTGTTAGTTGTGTCGAGAATACCTCTTTTGTTAATAAATCAAGCATGTCCTCCATAACCTTTAGTTTGGAATGAAGAACATGAGCTATGGGATAACTGTTACCTTCCAAGAAGGTAATCAAATTAACAAATTGGTTGCAGTTATCAGCAACAAACTGAGCCTGAACTTTTGTGATGGCTAAGAATTGGGGACTTCATCTTTAAAAAACTTCACGCCACTCTTTTCTTCACCCAGATGTTGCATAAATTCCAATATGTCATCAAGGTATTCATGTATATACTTTGCAGCTTCAAACCATGTGTTCCATCTAGTATATACTGGCATGGGAAAATGCCTAACTATTCCAGGGTCATTCTCATATTTCTCACGAAGAAAATCAAGATACAAATGCTTCCTTTTTCTTGTATTGAAAAATGCATTTGTTTTAGCAACAATTATGTTCAATTCATCTAGGCTGCATTGCCAAATCTGACCCACCAAGTTGATTTTGTGGGCCCAGCATTGAATATGGGCACGTTTCTCCCCCGCTATGCCTTTTAGAATATTGACACAAAGTCATGTACCATACTGAGTTGGTAATAATCCATAGCACATTGTCACATCCAACTTCATATTTATTTAAAGTGTCCACAATACTTTGAGTTCATGTTGAACCAGTGGCTTTGTCAGCACAGCACTGGCAGCCAAGTAAACTCCTTGCTGATCCGTGGCCTCCAAAAGACGAGACAGAATATTAAATATGCAGTTCCCAGACTTGTCAGTTGTTTCATCACACACGATGGAAAGTTTTTTGTCCTTTACTATTTGTTTCAATTCCTCCACTTTTTTGTCCCAATAATTGGTATGTAATGTTGCCGAATTCTATCTGCAGAAGGCAAGTCACAACTGCCCTTTACATATTTGCCCAACCATTCTCTCATCTTGGGATGATCTAACTTTTCCACAGAAATTCCTGCACTCAAAAATGCCTCCGTAGTGTCAACAATGAACTCTGTAAGAATTAAATTAATATCTTAATACCTCACCTCATATCATTTAATCTTCTAGAATGCAGTTTTGGAGCTATATCTCCATCTTCAGTAGCCTCTCGTCGACTGGTGTTATGTCGTTTCTAGGCGGTTTTCTTCTTCCTTCTATCGGTGGACCAATGAACCTCTGGATCAAATCAAAATTTGCGGGAGTTTCAAAATTCATGAGTTTTTTCTTGTTTTTTTGGATGTGAATTTTTCCTCAAATCGTGAGTTCTTTCAGTTTATCTGTGTGTTTGATTAGGCTAGCTTTTGTGTCAAATAAATACGGCCTAAATAAGATAATTAAAACCGACAAAAATGAAACAATTGAAGAAGAAAACAAATCATGGAATATATTAGAACAAATGCAAGGATTGTGACACAATTTATGTAGGAAAAACAAAAAGAAATTTAAAAATAAGAGTGAAAGAACATCTTAGAAATGTCAAAAAGGGTGAAGTGGACAAGTCAGCAATAGCGGCCCATGCTTGTTCTGAAAACTTAATAATGACTGATATTAAATTGATAATTATATCTGCAAAAATGAGGGGAAAAAAACTTATCTTACACCTAAATATAATTAATATTTCTTGGAATTCATATTGGCCTTAGAACTTAAAATCTATGCAGAGACCATATTTGAGCATGAGAAGGACAGAAAATATTACCTCTATGTTGTGAACTGTGTTGCAACCATTTTCCTTTGCAAGAGTGCATGGTGGAAGCAGATATGGCACCTTCAGATATGGCAGTTAAAAAGAAGATGGATTTATTTACACCTGACCAAAAATGTATGTAATTTCCTAAATTTGAATTTCCCGATCCTTTCTTTTTTGTTTCCGTCACTGCTGCAATATCTTTATATCTTTATGTTAAAATTGGAAATATAATGTCTAATCCTATAAAAACCACAAAGGGATTGAAACAAGGGTGCAGTCTTTCACCAATTTTATTTAATATTTATGTAGAATCCATATTAATGAAATGGAAACGAAGCTGCAAAGGTATGGGGATCCCAATAGGTAACAGATTTTTGCTGACATTACAATTTGCCGATGATCAACTGGTTTTAGCGCAAGACAAATTTGATATGGAATTCATGATAAATCTATCTATCTTTGGGTTTTTACAGCTGCTGCCGTCTTCCCGTGCCAAACTTCCAAAGCCTACGGTCTTGGGCATCTTCGATGCTTAGCCCTCTAGCTTGCATTACTGTCTTCATGTTTTCCTTCCATGTTAACCTTGGTCTTCCTCTTTTCTTCTTTCTGTTAGGATGCCATTCATATAGTTGCTTCGGCCATCGCTCATCTTCCATTCTTAAAACATGTCCTAACCACTTTAATTCCTTTTCCTCAATTCTTTCTATTATGCTTTCTTCTGCTTCCATTATGTTTCTAATTTCCTTATTTGTGACACGTTCTAATTTAGACTTTCTGGCACTTCTTCGTAAATAATCCATTTCTAGAGCTGTTAGTCTATTCTTGTAGTACTTATTGATTGTCCATACCTCACTTCCGTACATTGCAACAGATTCCACCAATGTTTTACCAATATATTTTTTTGTGTCTTTCCAAATATGCTTATCCCACCATATGGAATTTAACGATGATATTATTTTGCTACTCAATTCAATTCTATGTTTTATGTTTTCTTTGCCTATACCTTCAATGTTATCCATAATTATTCTCAAATATTTAGTTTGTTTCAGTTGCTTTATTTGGATTCCTTCTTCCAATATTAAATTTTCTCGTTCATTGCTATTTATTGCCAGATATTCTGTTTTTTGTAAATTTACTGTGAGACCCAATGATTCGTATGTATTTATCAACCTTTTTATCATGAATTCAATTCCATATGGTGGGATAAGCATATTTGGAAAGACACAAAAAAATATATTGGTAAAACATTGGTGGAATCTGTTGCAATGTACGGAAGTGAGGTATGGACAATCAATAAGTACTACAAGAATAGACTAACAGCTCTAGAAATGGATTATTTACGAAGAAGTGCCAGAAAGTCTAAATTAGAACGTGTCACAAATAAGGAAATTAGAAACATAATGGAAGCAGAAGAAAGCATAATTCAAAGAATTGAGGAGAAGGAATTAAAGTGGTTAGGATATGTCTTAAGGGAAAACGCCCAGTTGGTAGACCAAGAATAAGGTGGGAGAACAACATTAAGTATGATATGAGGGAAGTAGATTATACAGGGAATGATTGGAAAGCATTAGCTCAGGATAGGGATGTATGGAGAGCTTATGTCCGCACGGCCATGAACCTATGGGTTCGATAGTGCCAGTGAGTAAGTAAGTAAGTAAGTAAGGACATGTCTTAAGAATGGAAGATGAGCGATGGCCAAAGCAACTATATGAATGGCATCCGAACAGAAAGAAGAAAAGAGGGAGACCAAGGTTAACATGGAAGGAAAACATGAAGACAGTAATGCAAGCTAGAGGGCTAAGCATCGAAGATGCCCAAGACCGTAGGCTTTGGAGGTTTGGCACGGGAAGACGGCAGCAGCTGTAAAAACCCGAAGATAGATAGATAGAAAAAGAAGATGGAATCTAAAAACAGTGTTCAAAAATAAATTATGAAAATTTCGCGATTAGAACAAAAAATCTCCAGAATTCGTTGAAAATTTTAAATTTGGGTGTTATTTCGTGGTTTATAAATGCTTATTTTGAGGTTATGGGAAGTGAAGTTAAGAAATGGTAGAAGAAAATGACAGAAATAGAGCATTTCGCATTATCGCGACTCGTGAATTTCATGGATCTCTATTCATGAGATGTCCTATTTCTCTTAAAAATAATGTTAATGACTATTGTTACAAAATGTGTACTCACATGGCTAGACCAAGTATGGAGTCCTGTTGATACTGTGTGTCACGTGTGAAGCGTTGTGAATCAACACCACAACCCAAACTCTGCAATTTCTCTCCTTGTTGAAAATCAATCATCAATTTCCAATACTTTATTAGCAATTGTGCCCAATCAACTGATTTATCAAGTTTTGATGCAATTTGAAACATATGTTCTATTATCTAAAAAAAATTAATTAAACATTACTTTATGAGAAAACTTTCTAGAGGTCTAAGTTGAGAAGAATCGTCTTCAGGAAGGTTCATGAGCCTTGATTCTTCCCAAACCTTTGATACAGATTATATAGATTGGGCAGAGCAGTCAGGAGTCAGTCAAAAGTCAGGAGTGGTCTGGCAAGCAATCAGTGAGTTGTGTTCTGGGGATATCGAGTTGTGATCTTGTAACTGTGATAGTTGAGTGTATTAGTGAGTGTGAAAGAAATAGAGTGTTTTAAAATCATTAGGAAGTAACATTATGAGGTTTATACATATATGTCATATGTCCAACTAAACAATCATATGAGGTAAGAATGTTAAAAAATACAAACACAATTATGAAATAGAGTGTCTCCAACCTTTTGGTTAAAATTGAATAAATGATAGGGGATGTGAAGTTGAACATTTTGATATAAGAAACCTATGGGCAGAAATGCATATTTCATGTTTTATTTTTAAAAAATATACATTTTTAAGCAAGGAATCAAATTAAATTTGAAGAAAAAAATGTTTGTCCAGACCGGGACCCGAACCTGGGACCTTTGGTTTACCATACCAATGCTCTTACCAACTGAGCTACTGGGGCGAGTTCCAATCTAGATGCAAATTGAATTTGTCCTTCAATGAGATGTGTTAAATTAATATACAAACATCAATAGAAGCCCTACTGGCTTTTAAAAGTAATGTTTAAATTCCCAATAAAGTCTTCTTAATCAAGAAGCCGCCATTTGCAAAGATGAAGCATTTGGTGTGTGGGAATTACAACATATATAAGAGAAAAATTTGTGTCTAGATTGGAACTTGCCCCAGTAGCTCAGTTGGTAAGAGCATTGGTACCGGTAAACCAAAGGTCCTGGGGTTCAGGTCCTGGTCTGGGCAAAAATTTTTCTCTTCAAATTTAATTTATCCTTCAATGAGATGTGTTAAATTAATAATAAAAACATCAAAAGAATCAAATAGTCAGAAATTAATAGTTTGTATGAGCGAAATGACAACTGGAGACGCTAGCTAGCACAACAACAAAACAACTGTCTGTAGCTAGCTAGCCTGTTCAGTTGCCACGATAACGTGTGTTTACAGTTCATGTCTGACTGACATAAAGCATTGACAATGGAGCATTACTCATTTGAGGAATTTATGACATAATTATAGTGTATGGTGCAGCAGAATGCAGTGCCCAAAAAGTTTAAGTATGTAGAGAGAAAAGTTTCCCAACAGGCATCACCTGAATTGGAAAATATTTATTTCCATAAATACAAATTGCGAGAAACTGGATCACTGACACTACAGAGAGCTGGCCAGGGAGCTCAACACAGAACTGTCCACATACCAGCATTTGAGGAGATGGTGTTGGAACGTGTGTCAGAAGACCTCATCAGTAAGCTGCTGTCAACTTGCCCATGACCTGCATGTTTCGAAGGATTCAGTGTGAAGGGTATTGAAGGAGCAGCTGTAACACCCATATCATAGACTACGGGTGTAAGCACTGGGTCAACTGATTATGAACCGAGAGTTCAGTTTTGTCGATGGATGATTGAGCGCTGTACTGCAGAACCATACTTCGAACAGTTTGTATTGTTCACAGAAGAGGCCTGCTTTACCCATGATGATGTTTTTAACTGCAGCAATAGCCACATCTGGAGCGATGTAAATCCATGCACCACCCTCGTAGCTAGTCACCAGTAACGATTCTCGATCAATATGGAGGCTAGAATTGTTCAGGATCAATTACTAGGACCTTATCTCCAGCCACCCCATTTGAATGATCAACATTATCTGCGGTTCATTCAATATGTGCTGCCAGGATCAATAAAGATGATACTGCTTGTCCACAAGAGCGGGGACTTGATCGAAAATTTCTTAATTGTTGGATTGGAAGGGAAAGTCCTGCCCCATGGCCACTGCGTTCATCGCATCTCACTCCTCTGGATTTTTTTTTGGGGGCATTTAAAATCATTGGTCTATCAAACCCCAGTAGACACTGACGAAGAACTGATTGCTAGAGTTCTAGCTGCCAGTCTCATTGTACAACATATTCCAGGAATAATTTAAAGAATATTTGAAGAGAAAAATTATATGTTCAGACTGGGGCTCAAACTTAGGACCTTTTGCACTCTAGGCAAATGCTCTATCGAGTAAGATATCTGAGCGAGCTTCAATCTAAACGCAAATTTTTCTCTTATATACGCTGTTAATTCCTGTGCATTCAATGCTATGAAACCTTTATTTCTAGCTTGCAAAATTTGTGTTTAGATTGGAGCTCGCTCAGATAGCTCAATCAGTAGATCATTTGCCTAGAGTGCAAAAGGTCCTGGGTTTGAGCCCCAGTCTGAGCATATAATTTTTCTCTTAAAATATAATTTATCCATCATTGATATGTATGAAATGAATAATAAAAACCTATTTTAAAGAGTTCGACAAAATTTTCTGCCCTGGTGTCATGTCTGCACTGAGAATGGTGCTCGCAACTTTGAACAACTGCTATGATTTATAATGTATTGCTATGGAATGTACATTGTTTTTGCAGTAAATAATATGACATAGAAATGTATGTTTTTTTAAATAAAACATGAACTATGCATTTCTGGCCATAGGTTCCTTGTATCAAAATGTTCAGCTTGGTGTCCTCTATCATAATTCCAATTTCGACCCAAAAGGTTGGAGACACCCTGTATAAGAAATACTGTGTTATGTGAATGACTTAATGCAGAATAATCATACATGATTGTGAAGAACATCAGTGTGAACTAAATAAAGAAAATTGGAAATATTTTGTAAAACCAGCGTGAAGTTATTAAAGAAATCCCACCTATTCCAATGTCACCACAATGTCATTATATTATTTTTTGAAATTTTAAAATACAGATGTTTTTATTATTCATTTCATGCATCTCAATGATGGATAAATCATATTTAAAGAGAAAAATTATATGCTCAGACCGGGACTTGAACTCAGGACCCTTGGTTCTCTAGACCAAGTGCTCTACCAACTGAGCTACCGGAGCAAGTACGAATCTAAATGCAAATCTTTCTCTATATAACTTGTAATTCCCACCCACCAAATGCTATGAAGCCTTTGCTTCTATCTTTGCAAATGGCAGCTTCTTTATTAAGGAGACATATATATGGGAATTATACATTACATTATAAAGCCAGTATGGCTTCTTTTTTCTTTTTTGCATTTAGATTGGTACTTGCTCTGGTAGCTCAGTCGGTAGAGCACTTGGTCTAGAAAACCAAAGGTGTCGGGTTCAAGCCCCGGTCTGAGCGTAATATTTTTCTCTTCAAATATGGTTTATCCATCATTAAGATGTATGAAATGAATAATAAAAACATAGATTCCAATTGTTATGTTGCCTACCCAATGTCTTGCAGAATCTTTCCCTTTAGTGGCAGAAATTTAATAATTAATTAATTTGCTCCTATTCTTCTACATGTAATTTTTTTTATTCATACTGTGAGTTCTGTTGGCTTTTACATTTGTTTCAGCAGTTCTATATTTTCTTCAATTCTATTATTTTTTGCCCACCATTAGAGAGAAAGAATCTATAAGATTTCAGGTGGCCAACACAAGAGTTGAGAATGGAGATGGTAGTTTCCAATGTCCAGGTGATAAAATAGAATATGAGGTGAGATGTTTATTTCCAGTTCAATCTCTTGAACCATACACTATAGAATTTGTATGCCAACAGTTAATTACTTACCTCACGTGGAGGAATATAATAAATATTCCTCTGATTCTCAAGGCTTAATTCTGTACAATCCATAATCTCGATATAACCTTTCAAGGAATAGAAATATGCTGCTAGTTGTAATGCAAGAGATGAACAGATCAAGTGACAGAAACAAGTGTCAACTAGTGACAAATCATCAATTGGTAAGATGTAACCAAGCCCCAAACAAGCATCTTCAGCCAGGTATTTTTCTGAAATCTGTAACAGAACTAAGGAAAAAAAGTAATAATAAGTTTAACCAAAATCAAAGTGGGAGTTAACACTATGAGATATTTACATTTATGAATGAATTGGAGAAAATATTTTTATATCTCATCTCATAAAGTTGAGCATTTTCACGACACCGGTTTCAAATGTATCAATTTACTTCCATATTCAGTCAAACTCCAATTGTCAAAATTTTGCCATTAATACCATCTTCTCAACTGCCAACTGGTGTCGTTTTATGAACTTGGATATCAAATTATTCTCGTTGGGAATATCAAAATTCATGGTTCTATATTTATTCTACTGAATGTATATCTTTTCCCAAACTGTTAATTTCAAAGGTTTCTCTAAATGTTTTAAAATAGTAGTTTCTCATCCAATTTTGTGATCCTCTAGTAAACTGTGAGCTGCAATTGCCGATTTTTCAATTTCACCATTTTTAATATTTTTAAAGTGTTCTTTTGTAAGAGTTTCTAAATTTATTTTAGTTTTTCCTATATATACTTTCTTGCAGTCATTGCAACTAATTTCATAAATTTCAGCAAGTAAAAAATCTGTAATTTATTAAATTAGTTGCAATTACTGCAAGAGAGTATAGGCTATATAGGAAAAACTAAAAGAAATTTAGAAACTCCAGATAGTAAAAAATCTGGAATTTATGAAATTAATTGCAATGACTGCAAGAAAGTATACATAGGAAAAACTAAAAGAAATTTAGAAACTCTTACAAAAGAACACTTTTAGAAATATGAAAAATGGTAAAATTGATAAATCGGCAATTGCAGCTCATAGTTTACTAGAGAATCACAAAATTGGAAGAGAAACTAAACTTTTAAAACATTTAGAGAAGCCTTTGGAATTAACAGTTTGGGAAAAGATATACATTCAGAAGAATAAATATAGAGCAATGAATTTTGATATTCCCAAAGAGAATAGTTTGATCTCCAAGTTCATAAAATCAACACCAGATGGCAGTTCAGAAGATGGTATTAATGGCAAAATTTCGACAGTTGGAGTTTGACTGAAGATGGAAATAAAATTATACTTTTGAAACTGGTATCATGAAAATACGCAACTTTATGAGGTGAGATATAAAAACATTTTCTCCAATTCATTCATAATAATAAGTTATAAATACATAATATTGCAAATAGTTTTAATACTGACAATTTCATAATCTAACAAATATAGCCAAATGAGGTAAATTTAGAGCAATTGGGTAGTATCAGACGGGAAACCACCAAGTTACTAAAGAGTAAAAAGAGGGAATATTTGAGATACAAGATTAATGAACTTGAAATGAACGAAAAAAAAATAGGAACATTAGAGAATTATATCAGGGAATTAGTATAGAGAAGAAAGGGTTTCAGGCTAGAACAAACATAATTCGGAATGAAAATGGGGATATGATTGCAGATTCCAGGAGTATATTAAATAGATGAAAAAGTTACTTTAATCAGCTATTAAATGTACATACAGAACAGGACATTGAGGAGAATAATTTACAGACAGCAGAAATGCTAGTCACAGAACCAAATGCATTAGAGGTTGAAATGGCGATTGAAAAATTGAAGATGTATAAAGCATCAGGTTCAGATGAGATCCCAGCAGAACTGATAAAATCAGATGGAGAAGATATGCTGGTTGCTTAATATGATTTGGGAAAAAGAAGCTCTTCCAGATGAATGGAAGGAATCAATTATCGTACCAATTTATAAGAAAGGAGATAAAACTGATTGCAACAACTACAGGGGCATCTCATTACTTTCAACTTCGTACAAAATTCTTACAAATATATTAGTAAGCAGACTTACTCCCTATATTGATGACATTCTAGGAGATCATCAATGTGGATTTAGAAGAAACAGGTCTACAACAGATCAGATTTTTAGTATAAGACAGATTTTAGAAAAGAAATGGGAATATAATGGTACTGAACATCAACTATATGTAGACTTCAAAAAAGCATATGATTCAATTAAGAGGTAGAAGTTATATAGTATCCTGCCGGAGTTCGGAATTCCTAAAAAGTTAGTTAGACTTATACAAATGTGACTAAATGGCACAAAGAGTAGGGTGCGTATAGGCAAAGAGTTTTTGGACACTTTTGAAATCCAGAATGGGTTGAAGCAAGGAGATGCACTATCTCCTCTACTATTTAATTTTGTACTAGAGCATGCCATTAAATCTTTAGAGAATGAGGAAGGCTTACAACTCAATGGTATTAATAAGCTGTTAGTTTATGCTGATGATGTAGTATTATTGGCCGATAGCGAGGAGATACTAAAGGACAACATGCACACACTATTGAGTAACACTAAGAAATTAGGACTGGAAGTAAATATCAATAAAACTAAATATATGGTCACACGTAGAAATTCATTATATAATGGAAATGGACAGCTAATAACAAATGAGGGAAATTTTGAGGAAGTGGCTGAATTCAAATACCTAGGAACAATAATCACAAATAGGAATGAGATGCACAAAGAAATTAAACACTAGGCTCAATTCTGGAAATGCGTGCTATTATGCATTGCAGAGACTCCTGATGTCCCACACTCCTTTCAAAAAACGTTAAACTGAAAACATATAAAAACTATTATTTTAACCAGTTATATTATATGGGTGTGAAACATGGACTCTTACTTTAAGGGAGGAAAGAAGATTACAAGTATTTGAGAATAAAGTACTTAGGAAAATTTTTGGACCAAAGAGATATGAACAGACAGGTGAATGGAGAAGACTGCATAACAATGAACTACATGGTCTTTATAGGAAGCCAGATATAATCAGAACAGTTAAGTCTCGTAGACTGCGATGGGCAGGACATGTTACACGTATGGGGAATGAAAGACTTGCATGGAAGCTTCTTGTAGGAAAGCCAGAGGGAAAACATCCAGTTGGTAGACCAAGAATGAGGTGGGAGAATAACATTAACTATGATTTGAGGGAAGTAGATTATACAGGGAATGATTGGAAAGCATTAGCTCAGGATAGGGATGTATGGAGAGATTATGTCCATGCGGCCATGAACCTACGGGTTCGATAGTGCCAGTGAGTAAGTAGTAAGTAAGTAAGTAAGTAAGTAACAAATTTACTTGCAAAAATGTTTCAAATGAGGTTTGTTCAAGTTTCAGCTTTCTTCCTACTGCTTAATTCCTATGTGATACTGTAGTTGCCTCGTCCATCCAGGTAAATGCACTTTAAAATTAGATCATTATTCTTCAGAAAGGAAATCATGGTGTCGGTGTAGTATTAGGACCATGTGTGAAAGAAAAAGTGATATCAGTGTGTTATGTGGATAACCGGATGATAATGGTGAGGTTTCAAATGAGGAAAACAAAGTTGACTTGGTGATAGTGCAAATTTACATGCCCCATAGTGGGTTAGCAGATGAAGAAGTGGAGGAAAGATATGACAAGATAGAAGAGATTGTTGAGAGAGAGAAGAATGGGGCATGTGTTATCCTAATGGGTGACTGGAATGCTGTAGTTGGAGAAGGACAGGATGGAAGTACAGTTGGAAGAAATGGATTAGGAAAAAGGAATGAGAGAGGCGAATCACTGGTGAGTTTCTGTAAAAGGAATTCAATAATAATTGGAAATACAATGTTTCAGCAGCATAAAAGAAGACGATGCACATGGATAAGCCATATGGACAACAAACGATACCGGGGTGACTACATACTGATACAGGAAAGATTCCGAAATTGCTTGAAAAATGCGAAGACCCTACCAGGAGCAGATATCAATTCAGACCATGTGTTACTAGTAGGCGAAGTAGAGATATTTGCCAGAAAAAGATAAGAGGAAGACAAGCTACAAAGAAGTTTCACTTGGAGAAACTTAAAACTGAAGAAGAAAGGAGAAAAGTCCAACAAGAATTTCAGGAGAACGCCTCTACCATAGAAATCTCATATGACAATACCAAGGAATATTTGAGTCATTTGAAAACCTCTATACAGATAGCTGCAGAGGAAACAATAAGACACAAAGAGGGAAAGAATATTAAAAACCTTGGGTCACAGAAAAAATATTAGAGGAAATGGAAGAAAGAAGAAAATAGAAAAATATCAATATAGAAGAAGCCAAAAGAAACTACAGGAAACCAACAACGAGCTTAGAAGATAAACTAACAAGGCAAGGGAAGAGTGGATGAAGCACAAATGTGAAGAACTAGAGAATCTGGCGAGGAAAGGAAAATATGATTTAATGTACCAAAATATTAAAGGCTTGGACTATGAAAAGTGGAACATGAAAACTATGAGGCTTATTGAGGACGAAAATAATGAAGAAATAACAGGCAGATAGGGAATTATGAATGCATGGGGAAAATATATAGAAGAGCTACATGAGACAAGAAATCGTCTGGCTAACTTGGATATAGAAAATTAAGAAGGCGTATCAGAAAATGAAAAAGGGTTTTCAATTCTGAAGGAAGAAGTTGAACTAGAAATTAAGGTAATGAAAAATGGGTAAGCAACAGGGAGAGATGGAATCCCCATAGAATGGGTTAAATGCTTGGGTGAAGAAAAGAAGGAAATTGTGCGTTTGTACAATAAGATATATAAAGAAGTTGGACGGCCCGAAGAATTGACTGAGACAGTGTTAATACCAATACCAATGAAAAACAATGCAAAGAAATGTAAGGAGTTCAGGACTATCAGCTTGATATCGCACTCTGAAAAGATTCTTCTGCGAATACTGAATCGACGTTTTCGTTCTACGATGGAAAGCGAATTGGAAGAAGAACACTTTGGCTTCAGGAAAGGGAAAGGTTAAAAGAGAGGCAATTGGATTGATACGAATAATAGGAGAAAGATACATAGAAAAAGATAAAGACTTTTATGCGGTATTTGTTGACCTGGAAAAGGCCTTTGACAGAGTAAATTGGAATAAACGCCTGAAGATCTTGAAGAAAATTGGCGTGAACTGGAAGGAGAGGAGGCTCATAAGTAGTCTTTATATGAAACAGCGAATAAAAGTGAAGATGGAAGAAGAAATGTCAGATGGAAGAGAAATTGAAAGGAGGGTAAGGCAAAGATGTTCTCTATCACCTACCCTTTTGAACATATGCCTGGAAGATCTAATGAAGAACTGGTTCAGCAATACGGGAGGCGTAAACATGGGAGGAATAAGAATAAAGTACATAAGATTTGCTGATGACATGCCTTTGGTAGCAGAAGATGCAGTGACACTTAGGAACATGCTGATGGAGCTAAATGATAAAAGCGAGGATTATGGGATGAAGATAAATATAAATAAGACGAAGGCCTTGATTATAGGAAATAAACCAAGGACGATAAACATGAAGATTAAAGATGGGGCCATTGAGCAAGTGGAGAGCTTCAAATACTTGGGTTGTACTATCAGTAGTAACATGAACTGCGGCCAAGAAGTAAAGCAGAGGATAGCAATGGCAAAATAAGTTTTTAACAAGTAGAGAAGCATTTTCTGCGGTCTTTTGGCAAAATAATTACGGAGGAGGCAAGTGATGTGCTTTGTTTGGAGTGTAGCATTGTATGGTGCTGAGACTTGGACATTACGACGGAATGAGGAAAAGCGACTGGAAGCTTTTGAGATGTGAATATGGAGAAGAATGGAACGTATAAAATGGACAGACAAAGTAAGAAATAAAGATGTGCTAGACAGAGTGGGTGAAAGAGGAACAATGCTGGAACTCATAAAGAAGAGGAAAAGAAATAGGATTGGCCACTGGGCTGCTGAAGGATGCCCCAGAAGGAATGGTCAACGGAAAGAAAGTTAGAGGCAGAAAAAGACATCAGATGATAGACAATATTAAAATAAATGGTTTGTATGCAGTGAAGAAATAATTATTTTCCCACGTTGTGGCGATGTTTTGAAGCAGCTCGATGTTGTAGTAACATTTTTTAAGGATTGGTGTCCCAAAAAGAATTACTGGTTCAGGTTGGGTTTAATTTTCGGTAGAGCTGAATTCTCTTCTCAAGGTCAGAAGTTGGTACACTGGATAGGAAAACACTTTAAGAATCACTGAAAACTGTTTCTTATAGAAATAACTGTAAATTTATTTACTATTTAATTTCCCAGCAGATCAAGTAAATATAGGTGGTATTATTCTTCACTGTCAATTAAAATTAAATTATTTTCTTTTCTTGAATCAACTATTCTTCTTGTATTAAATATCACATTTTAACATTTTAACTCTTATTGCTTTTATGTTTGTTGAAAGTTGTATGCAGAATGACTAGTGTAATTCATTTATAATTTTGAAGAACATTATATCACATGATAGTAATTTTAAATTCTATTGGTTAATAATCCATTAAATACAAAGTTTAAATTTGATTTGTTAAATCAAAAAGTTAATTGTTTTAACATCCAATCAGAGTTTAGTTTACTTTTATTTAAAAATATTAAGTTAAGCAGGTATTCTTATTACAGTTATAACAGAAAGCTTTATAATTCTGACAACAATGACTTAAAACAATTTTAAAAGCATTATTAAGAACGACCGTTATGTAACACAATTTCTGTAATTGTTACTGAGACATTTTTATTCAACAATGAATTATTTAGATGTTTTTTCTTTATTTAAATTATATCTAAATATTAATAGAATTTTAAAATACAAAATTATTAACTTTAACTTTCATATTTATTATGATATTAAAATCCTGCTATAGCAGATACAAAAAGGAAAGCTGAATTAAGGAAAGAGTGGAGGATGAGTGTGCAGTGAAAGACCTGCTCTTGAGCAGAACACCATGATTGACTGATTTTTCAGAATCTTAACATGTAGTATTTTGTTTTTACATTTATCTAAGAAAATTTAATCATGTATTTGAATAAGTCATTTTAAAAAGGGTTCATTCCAAAACTGGCAAAATAAAGAATTTTCACTATAAAACAGCACCTGTTTTGTATGTGCAGTTTTCTGTATAGAATGGACTTCGTTCCAGGTATATTTATGGGTACACCAGCCACATTATTTCACACTTTACTTTAGAAACATCTTTTTATTCCTGGAATAGAATGATTTCTATACTTCACATTCTTAGTGCAGTTGTTTTTGGAGAAAATAACTGATTCGTTATAGATAAACTAAAATAACTGATTCATTTGTAATTTCACCTTATCTATTTCATGTTGTCTCATAAAAACTTTACAAGCAATTGCTTTTTCTTTTTAATTTATTAATAGACCTAATTAATATTCTTAAAAGTTATTCTGTTTAATTCCTACAGAGGGCCTTCTAGGTCTGTTGTGCCATGGAGTTTTGGAATTCCTATATTTCTATTGGTCACTCCCATTAAATCTATTACCAATTTTTACCAATTCCATATAGTGTTAAAATGATAAAAAATCTGAAATAAACAAATGCAACTAAAATATCTTAAAATTCAAACACACACAAAAAAAACCCATAATATTACATAATAAAATTATTGAGCAGATCAATAATACCATCAAGTTTTTGACCCAACCATTTCTAATTTTTATGGATACATACAAGAAAGTAAGAAATTCTGCCAATTTTTAGATTTTTATTTTGAAAATTACATGCCAGTGTAGGGGTGACGTGGTCAGCATGTCGGGTCCCCCAGCCATTATAGCTGGCCTTCTTGAGCCACAAAATATGATAACCATATCATCAGCACATGAATATAAAGAACCAGAAAAAGTTTCAATGTTAATTTTAAGTAATCCATTAATATATCTTAAGAACAAAATTGGACCTAAGACAATTCCATGTGGAACACCTACATCAATATTACTTAATGCACAAAGTTCCTGCTACCAGCTACTAAACAGGAAACTACATTGAAGGAGATAAGACAAAAGAAGAGAAAAGAAATACCGGACAATTTTTACGGAACAGATGCAATGATTAATCGAGACTGGACTGGACCAAACAAATATATGCAGTGGAATAACAAGACTGGCAGTGCATGGATATCACCACAAACTCTGCAGATTTTCAAACTATCATGATCCTTCAATGGACTGCGTGTGTAAGCTTTGTGATAGATCGTGTGCAAGATACCATTTCAATGTTTGTTTGAAGAGAACAAAATCGTTGCTGGCATACAGCAGAGACCAAATCTAATGCACATTTGTGCACACTTCTTCATATTATTATAATATTACTTAAATTACTGAAGTGATTAATTTTAACGGAAAATAAATTGTGTCCTATTTACTTAAAATTTCTAGACTTTTTTCCCCTGGGTCTAAACTATGGATTATGTTTGAGGTGACATGCATAATTGCATTCTCTATACTTATATTATGTCTAAAATCAAACTGATTTCTGATTAACAGTTTTTTTTTTCAAAAAGTGCATTAATTGTGTACATTTTTCTAAAATGTTTTGAAAAAAAATGTAAGAGTGATATAATAAATTTGGAAATTTTTAACATTGAGGTTTTATTGATAAGAATCAAATGAATCGTCACTTCTTCTTACCTCACACTTCTATGTTTTTTTTTAAACACAGCACCGCAGTATCGGCGACCATCATCAGTGTTTTCATGACTGTCAATTTTTTCTTTTGTAGGTAATTATCCAAACTGCCATCTGGTGTTCTTTTGCAGAAGTAATTTTCTAAACTGCCATCTGGTGTATTTTTGAAGAACTTTGTAATCGAGCTTGGTTCGTCCGGAATATCAAAGTTCAAGGTTCTAGTATGGTTTTTTTAATATATATCTTTTCCCAAACTGTTAAATCCAAAGGTTTAGATAGATGTTTTAAAAGCTTTGCTTCTTTTTCAATTCTATGATTCTCTAACAAACTATGTGCTGCTATAGCTGATTATTCAATTTCTCCATTCTTTATGTTTCTAAAGTGTTCTTTTTTACGAGTTTCTAAGTTCTTTCTTTGTTTTTCCTATACATACTTTATTGCAATCTTTGCAATTAATTTGATAAATACCAGATTTTTGTTGCCTGGGGTGTTAACTTTATTATTATTTAACAGATTACCCAGGCTGAATTTGTTAATCGGAGCCAATGTTACATTAATTTTTTTGAAAATCTTTTGAAATTTGTTATGAACTTCAGGATGATAAGTAAATTTCTTGAATGTTTCATCTTTCTTGGAATCATGTTGTAGAGTGGTGTATTCCTGTAACCTTTCCTGTTATTTAAATTTCTTTAATTTATTCTTAATTATGTCATCAAAATCATTTATTTTAATAATACATACAATGTAATTATATTCATTGACAAAATCTTCTATATTAAATGGAATATTTATTAATCTGAATAATTAAGAATAATTTTATATATTAAATTTGGGAATTTTTAACATTATGAGGTTCAAATACATAAGAATTAAATTAATCGTGATTATTTCATACCTCATACTTCTATATTTCTTTAAATACAGCACTGCAGTATCGGCAATTTCTTATCACCATCATCAGCTGTTTTCATGATTGTCAATTTTTACTTTTGTTGATAATTATCCAAACTGCCATCTGATGTTCTTTTAAAGAATTATTTTTTATTTTAGAAAATGATTCATTAAAATGAACACCAGATGGCAGTTTAAAAAATAATTCTTTAAAAGAACATCAGATGGCAGTTTGGATAATTATCAACAAAAGTAAAAATTGACAATCGTGAAAACAGCTGATGATGGTGATAAGAAATTGCCGATACTGCAGTGCTGTATTTAAAGAAATATAGAAGTATGAGGTATGAAATAATCACGATTAATTTAATTCTTAAAAATTAAGAATAAATTAAAGAAATTTAAACAACAGAAAAGGTTACAGGAATACACCACTCTACAACATGATTCCTAGAAAGATGAAACGTTCAAGAAATTTACTTATCATCCTGAGTGCATAATAAATTTCAAAACATTTTCAGAAAATTTAATATAACATTGGCTCCAATTAACAAATTCAGTCTGGGCAATCTTCTGTTAACTAATAATAAAGTTAACACCCCCACACAACAAACAATCTGGAATTTATCAAATTGATTGAAATAGGATATATATAGGAAAAACAAAAAGGAACTTGGAAACTCGTCAAAAAGAACACTTTAGAAACATAAAGAACGGAGAAATTGAAAAATCAGCTACAGCAGCACATAGTTTATTAGAGAATCATAGAATTGAAAAAGAAGCAAAACTTTTAAAACATCTATCTAAAACTTTAGATTTAACAGTTTGGGAAAAGATATATATTAAAAAAAAAAACCATACTAGAACCATGAACTTTGATATTCCAGACGAACCAAGCTTGATTACAAAGTTCTTCAAAAATACACCAGATGGCAGTTTAGAAAATGACTTCCACAAAAGAACACCAGATGGCAGTTTGGATAATTACCGGCAAAAGAAAAAATTGACAGTCGTGAAAACAGCTGATGATGGTGACGATGGTTGCCGATACTGCGGTGCTGTGTTAAAAAAAACATAGAAGTATGATGTAAGAAGAAGTCACGATTCATTTGATTCTTATTGTAAGAGTAAAGGGCCTGTAATTATGTTACCTTAAATTTAACATACAAAATTTAAAGGAAAACGATTTTCCCATATGGTTTACATTTATCTAACTAATCTCAAAATAACCATAAGTAAATTTTTCTCTTACCTTGAGAATTTTTTTCAAACTTTCCATGTGAAATTGTACCTTCCAGCTGAAGGGTGCGGAGAAATGCTTGAGAGACTTTTAGAATTGGATCAGTGATTTCTGGCTCTGCATATCTGTCATATTTTGTACAATATGAACTGATATGACAGTCAGGTTGTAATTCAGAATAAAATGCTGGAAAACCTTGTTGTTCAAATGCTTCATTTTCACTTCTGACTGAGTCATCTGGCGTGACACTGTTAATATAATAATTAAACATGAAAACAGAAAGAAATGGATAGTTTCAATTATAAATCTCAATAATGTTATTATGTATTCCTAATTTAATTATTTTCTATGTGATTTAAACAAAGATTATACTGAAAAAACTTTGAAACTTTAATGCAAAGTAACAATGAGTATGTTTTCATAAGAAAAGGATATTGTGAGGCATTGATGGGTTGGCTTTTGAGTTTCGCGGGCAGCGACAAGAATCGGGTTTCACCTTATATGTAAAAGGAGATTTGTGAGCTGGTAACTCACAAATCAGTGGGGGCCTGCAGAGAAATTTTCACATGCATCTGTACCTCCATCATTCTGGAAGAGACAACCTTTCGAGGGTCCGTTTGAGAGAAGTCTCTGGACTGGTGCTAGATTGTTCCTACCCTCGCATATATAAAAGAGATACAGCTGGTTTTGATCAATTAGTGAGTCAATCAATCAAGGGAGTGATCACAAGAGCCAGTCATGATGGACCAGTGAAAGTGTGACAGACAAGTAAATGTTTTGAGTGAAGTCATCAGCGAGTGTAAAGAACTCAGTTATAAGATAAACTGTGAGGAAGAGACTCTATTAGAGAAAATTATTTATGTGAGTATAGTGAAATAGAAATAAAGAAAATTTGGAAATGTTATGCAACATCTGTGAATTTCATAAAACTTATGATGGGAATTAATATTATGAAGCTTTCAAATTAATAAGATTAAAACAAGTCGTACATCATCTCACCTTATACACTCTGTGCTGTGTAGAACATGAAGTGTATGAAGTGAAATGATGTAAGATTTATTTTAATTTCATTAACATCTATGAAGTTAACATAAAAATGTTCGGACCATACTTAAACAGCGCTACCCATGCAACAATATCTACTCAAAAGAAACATACAGTCTACATTATTATGTGTCACAAAACAATTATCAATCCATATACTAAGCATATCAAATAGTCCTGCAAGTATATATAATTAAAACATCCAACAAATCATTAATTTTCTTGTAGTTGATAATAGAAGTTTAAGCTAATATGGAAAAGTGGTATGAAATGAAAGTAAAGCACACTATTCAAGCTTAGGTTTGTGACTGAATGATAACATGCTAACTTATCTGTCAAATGTCCAAATTAATTTCCAAATATATGCATTGTTCCTTTCTTTAAATTACTCATATATAAAATATCTTGCAGTAAGAAATATATAAATTTGTTCCCTTTTATGGGTTGGCCACACTGGACTAGTGGTTATGTTCCTTAACTCTGGTCCTGAAGGTCATAGGTTCAAACCCAGTCGGGATCAATGGATGTTTTAAGGATAGAAAAATCCAAGGAGCAAGTCTTCTGGGAGGGATTTTAAGCCATGGGTCCCAAGTCTGATAATTTTCAGGCTTGTAAAAGAACCACAAGCCTGAATAAAAAAGGCCTCTGTGGAAAATTTACCTACCTTGTAATACCTTAACTGCCTACTAGATGTCTCATTGGATCGGTATGTTGACCGCATACCATTCATGACATCTCTAGGGAAACGAGCATAACTAAATTAATTTGATATAGAAACTCCTAACAAAAAGAGGTTAATGCTCAACATTGGGCTGTTACACCATTGTACATGTAGATTACATTTTAAGGATAGGAACAATAATTATAAACAGATATCAGGTACACAGAGAAACATGGAAATGCATGCTATTAATCCTTTAGTGAATGTGAATCAAAAATCGGATCTTGCAATTTTTGCTAGTCAACAATAGTTATTTTAGATTTATACTCTTTATATGGAAACTGTTATTATTCAAACTCTGAACAATGAAAACAGTCAGATAATTAAATTATTTTTAGTCTGTTCATCTTATCTCAATATTAATGTTAATTTGTTCTTGAACATTTTCGATTATATCATAATCATTGTCAGCATCTTGCCCAGATTAATATTTGCTAGAAGTACTTTTATTGTCCATCAGAAGTGAACATCGCAACAAGCACTTAACTTATTTACTATAGAGGTTAGGTAAATAATTAATATATTTTTATATATTTTGTGATAAGAAACTTTTTTAATTACCTCATTTCTGAGACTTTAATTTGATATTTATTTAAAAATACAAATTTCTCTTGAAATATACATTGTATTATAATTAATGATCCTATATATCAGATTACATTTTTCTGTTCACAATATAAATAAAATTTTATGAATTTATCTTTGAATATGACCAATTACTTTTATTTAAGTGGGCTGTAGAGAAGAGTCACAGCACCATAGAAGAAGAGGATGATAATGGTGCTGCTTTAGTTATGTACCACCTGGTGAAGGAAATGAAAACGACATAGACATTGATGAGCAAGTAATGTCAACCATCTTGGAAGAATACTATTTCAGAGCTCCTGTGAGTCTCAGGAAGAGGTTTCAGAATCATACACATGTAATTTTCAAGAAATACATCATCAAGAAGCTACATCGGAACTAACTGTTTCTTCTTTATTCAGTATGACTGATGGCAAATGTGGACTAGAACTACAAAAAAAAAATATGCCAAGACTGTTGAAAATAAACTTGACTTGAGATGGATACAAACAGATCCTAAATCAAAATTGTATATTTAATGAACTCTATAACCTAGAAGAAGAAAACAAATCAGGGATTCATCTGATTAAATGCGAGGAATGTGATAAAGTCTACATAGGGGGAAAAAAAAGAGAAATTTAAAAACTAAAGTGAAAGAACATCTCAGGCATGTCAAGAATGGGGAAGTAGAAAATCTGCAGTAGCAGACCATGCCAGAAAAACATCAAATCAAAAGAGAAGCTAAATTAATTAAACAAATAGAAAAACCTGAAGAGCTCATGGTTTGGGAAAAAATTACACTAAAAAAAAAAAGGAGAAATTAATGAACTTTGAAATTTCTGGGGAAAATTATTTGATTTCGAGGTTCTTCAGGCTACTAACAGAGGGAACATGAAGCGGCTCTTCAAGATGACATAACAATGGTCATGAAAATACTCAGGATGGAACTGAATAAGGACCTGAAAAACATCTAAGAAGAAGAATATGAGGTGAGATGATACAATTTCACTTAAATAACTCCATAATCTATATACCAAATATCCCAAACAGCTGAAACTTGTCAGTCTCTGCTAGAATTTTTAAAAATATTTTTCTCCAAGGAACTAATGGATTTGATATAAAGGAATCTAACCAGTGTATGCTACTCACAAGAATTTTATCCTCAATCTGACTCACTCTGAATTTTGAGTATTCACATCCAAATTTGAATAGTGAAACTAATTACCTAAACAAGATTGATAAATAACACATTATATAGAATATTTACGAAGTTATTAAAAACAAAGTTACAAAAAGATGTTAAAGACAAATTAGGAGAAGATCAAAATGGATTCAGACCAGGAAGGTCATGTGTTGACAATATATTTGCAATACAACAGTTAATTGAAAAACGGACTGCAGTTGGAGAAGAAACCCATTTGACAATGATAGATTTAGAGAAAGCTTATGACTCAATTCCGAGGAACAAATTATGGGAAGTATTGGAGAAATACAATATTGACAGAAACCTAATAGAAATTATTAAACAAATCTATAAAGATAACTCCGCTTATGTTAAAATGGGAAATATAATGTCTAATCCTATAGACACCTCAAAGGGATTGAAACAAGGGTGCAGTCTATCACCAATTTTATTTAATATTTATGTAGAATTTATATTAACGAAATGGAAACAAAGCTGCAAAGATATGGGGATCCCAATAGGCAATAGATTTTTGCTGACATTACAATTTGCCGATGATCAACTGGTTTTAGCACAAGACAATTTTGATATGGAATTCATGATAAAAAGGTTGAAAAACGCATATGAATCATGGGGTCTCACAGTAAATTTACAAAAAACAGAATATCTGGCAATAAATAGCAATGAAAGAGAAAATTTAGTATTGGAAGATGGAATCCAAATAAAGCAAGTGAAACAAACTAAATATTTGGGAATGATTATGGATAACATCGAAGGTATAGGCAAAGAGAACATAAAACATAGAATTGAATTGAGTAGCAAAATAATATCATCATTAAATTCCATATGGTGGGATAAGCATATTTGGAAAGACACAAAAAAATATATTGGTAAAACATTGGTGGAATCTGTTGCAATGTACGGAAGTGAGGTATGGACAATCAATAAGTACAACAAGAATAGACTAATAGCTCTAGAAATGGATTATTTACAAAGAAGTGCCAGAAAGTCTAAATTAGAACGGGTCACAAATAAGGAAATTAGAAACATAATGGAAGCAGAAGAAAGCATAATTGAAAGAATTGAGGAAAAGGAATTAAAGTGGTTAGGACATGTTTTAAGAATGGAAGATGAGCGATGGCCGAAGCAACTATATGAATGGCATCCTAACAGAAAGAAGAAAAGAGGAAGACCAAGGTTAACATGGAAGGAAAACATGAAGACAGTAATGCAAGCTAGAGGGCTAAGCATCGAAGACGCCCAAGACCGTAGGCTTTGGAGGTTTGGCACGGGAAGACGGCAGCAGCTGTAAAAACCCGAAGATAGATAGATAGAAGATTGATAAATAAAATATCAACTAACAAGATTGAGAAGAAATTCATTTCAAGTACTGACTCAAGAAAATAAAGTAATCTGATATAAAAAAATGATAAAATGCAGTCTTACCAAATACTTTTGCTTCCAGCACTAGTGGGTGAAAAAGCAGTATTTTTTACTGATTCCACAGCAACTTCTATTATATTTAGCAGTGTCTTGAATTCCTTACTGGGTGTTAATGGCTGAAAACAAATATAACTCAATTTTATTACTTAAATAAATGCATGTTGAAAGCCCCTCTTAATTGAATTGTATGCCTTTTTGAAGTCTACATATAGTTGACGTAAAGTACCATTAAGTTCCCATTTTGTTTTCCAAAATCTGTCTTATACTAAAAATCTGATCTTTTGTAGACCTGTTTCTTCTAAATCCATACTGATGATCTCCTATTATCTGTCCAACATAAGAAGCACACTTTGACATTTAACTTCCGAATGTATTACTCCATGCAGCATTTTTAAGAGTGTAGGAGAACTGTGTCAGCTGTTTGTTACAAGCCGATAAATTAATACACAACAACCGTTTTAATTTTAATGTTGCAGGTTTGTATTAACACTTACAGTGGTATGTTGAAAACTAATTAAATTATAATTGTTAATATTAAGTAAATTAATTAAAATCAAACATTTTAATTAAAATAACTGTCCTTACAGTAATAAAATAAAAAACCTATGCACCTCGTCATGAACTGTACACTTCACAAAATTGTCCATCACTCTTAAAACAGGTTTAAGCCTTTTCCTCTTTTTGTTGGGTGTTTTGATATTACCAGTTTCTTTTTAATTCCCTCCGAATATGTACAACACTACTCTCTGAAACACCAGTATATTCTGCAGTTAATTTAACTACATTGTTCTCTACGATGCCAAAATTATGCCCCATAAACTTACAAAATACATTTAACACCGTTTTTCACACTCTTTAACAATTTACCTTTGTGCTTCTAATAATTTTGATCACACATTTTATCTCAGAGTTAAGTTAATATAAACTACCCGACAGCCGCCATATTTGTAACTGACAATCAATTTCCTCTCATGAATCGTTCAGTTTCAAACAAATGCAAATTTTTAGTTAGTCTCTGACCTTTGAAGAAATATGTAGGTACGAGGGTCATACTGAAAGTCATAAGCAACATTTTTTTAAACAATCATAATATTTATTTTAGACAAACCAAGTACACCATGTTAATCTACAGACCTTCGTGCCTTTTCAACATAGTCTCCATTTAATTAAGTTATGTAGATAGGAAATAACACTATGAGGTTTTTTAATATTGTTTATTTTTTATTATTTCACTCACCTCATACTTCATAATTCATAGCAGACCCTGGGTTTCTTCACATCTTTTGTGACATTCTCAATGCTGCGTCACGTTCACAACTGACGTCCAACGGCCTTCTATCCTGCAGACTGACCTCCGCGCCATCTGGTGGCCGACCGAAGAATTTCCAAATCAGTCCTCTTTCTTTATAACCGGGTATTTCAAAATTCATAGTTGTATTTTCATTCTTGCATATGTAAATTTTTTCCCAAATTGTGAGATCCTTCGGTTTTCCAATTGTTTAAGTAATTTTGTTTTGGTTTCTATTCTATGTTTTTCTGACCAGGCATGTGCAGCTATTGCAGATTTTTCGGTTTCTCCATTTTTAACATTTCTGAGGTGTTCTTTTAATCTTGTATTTAGATTCCTTTTTGTTTTTCCTATGTATATCTTTTCACAATCTTTACAATTAATTTGATAAATTCCCGATTTTTTGCAGTCTTCAATCTTTTCATTTTTGTTGGTTTTTATTAAATTACCTAAGCTGTAATCATTTTTCGGTGCTAATTTAATGTTGAATTTGTTGAAAATTTTTTGAAACTTGTCAAATACCAAAGGATGGTATGTGAACTTCTTGAATTTTTTGCTTATATTTTTATCTGTCTGAAGAGTACTTTCATTGATGACTTTTTGTTCTTTGAATTTATTTATTTTCTTGTGTATCATCTTCTTTTGAAAACCATTATCCTTAGCAATTTTTATGATGTGTTCTTTCTCTTTATTGTAATTTTCTTTGTTCATGGGAACATTCACAAGTCTGTGTGTTAAACTATTAAATACTGCCGGGGAGTGCTTGTGTGAAAATTGGTTAAATCCAGTAGTTTTATATAAGTGTCGAGGTGAGTTTCTTTTCTGTAGATTCCAAAAATGGGGGGGTTCTATGGGTTATTCTTTTTTTCTTCATTCCTAATCAATGTAAGGTCCAAAACTGGTATTTCATGATTATTTTCTATTTCCCCATTGTTAATTTACCATGGAAAATAATCATTAGTAAACGTTTACAATTTGAAAATAATCAATGAAATACCATTTTTAGACCTTAAATTGATTAGGAATGAAGAAAAAAAGAAAATAGACTTTATGAAATCTACAATCAAAAGAGAACGAGGCACATGTCCAAGTTATATAAAAGCTTACTGGATTTAACCATTTTTCACACAACCAGGCAGTATTTAATAGTTTAACACACAGACTTGTGAATGTCCCCATGAGCAAAGGAAATTACAATAAAGAGAAAGAACACATCATAAAAATTGCTAAGGATAATGGTTTTCAAAAGAAGATGATACACAAGAAAATAAATAAATTCAAAGAACAAAAAGTCATCAATGAAAGTACTCTTCAGACAGATAAAAATATAGGCAAAAAATTCAAGAAGTTCACATACCATCCTTTGGTATTTGACAAGTTTCAAAAAATTTTCAACAAATTCAACATTAAATTAGCACCGAAAAATGATTACAGCTTAGGTAATTTAATAAAAACCAACAAAAATGAAAAGATTGAAGACTGCAAAAAATCGGGAATTTATCAAATTAATTGTAAAGATTGTGAAAAGATATACATAGGAAAAACAAAAAGGAATCTAAATACAAGATTAAAAGAACACCTCAGAAATGTTAAAAATGGAGAAACTGAAAAATCTGCAATAGCTGCACATGCCTGGTCAAAAAACATAGAATAGAAACCAAAACAAAATTACTTAAACAATTGGAAAAACCGAAGGAACTCACAATTTGGGAAAAAATTTACATATGCAAGAATGAAAATACAACTATGAATTTTGAAATACCCGGTTATAAAGAAAGAGGACTGATTTGGAAATTCTTCGGTCGGCCACCAGATGGCACGGAGGTCAGTCTGCAGGATAGAAGGCCGTTGGACGTCAGTTGTGAACGTGATGCAGCATTGAGAATGTCACAAAAGATGTGAAGAAACCCAGGGTCTGCTATGAATTATGAAGTATGAGGTGAGTGAAATAATAAAAAATAAACAATATAGTCTCCATTTCTTTGCACACATTTTGTCCAGCGTTCTACAAGCTTGAAAATTCCCTTATGATAGAAATCCGTTCCAGCTGCTCAAAGACACTGACGCACTGCTTTCCGAATATCCTCCAGCATCTCGTAACATTGGCCTCTCATCTGCTCCTTCACAGAACCGAAAAGATGGTAGTCGGAGGGTGCAAAATCGGGACTATAGCGAGGATGGAAGAGTTTCCCACCCAAATGTCCTGATCTTCTCCACAGTGGCACGAGCAGTGTGAGGACGCACGATATCGTGTTGCAGAATGATCTTCCTTCCAGGGCGTTTGTCGTGCAATGCATGACGGAGCTTCACAAGTGTTTGGATATAGCGAGCAGCATTTATGGTTTGTCCAGGTTCAAGAAATTCAACCAGAATGCAACTTTGCGCATCCCAGAAGACGCTGCCCATAACTTTCCCAACAGATTGCACTGGCATTGCTTTTTTCTTTGATGGCGAATTCAAGTGGTGCTATTCAATACTCTGGCATTTTGTTTCAGGCTCGTAGCGATGAAACCAGCTTTCGTCACCTGTCACAATACTCGTCAAAAAATCATCTTCATTTCGAAATCTCTGAAGAAGGTTATGGGTGATGGTTCTTTTCTGAAGTTTGTGGTCTTCACTCAATAAACATGGAACCCAACGGGCACTAACTTTTCGGTAACCTAAGCTGTGAATCATTTCTTGCACTGCACTGTGTCCTACTGCAAGTTTTGTAGCGATTTCATTCACTGTGATACGCATGTCATCTCTAATGAGCGTATCAACTCTTTCCTTGTTGCAATCCGTGGAGGCAGAGCATGGGCGACCGCTACGAGGCTCATTTTTTGATACTCGTGTTCCCATCTTTAAAATGTTTCACCCATCTCCTAACACTGCTGGCACCCATGCAGGCATCTCCATAAGCACAATGAAGTCTTTGGTGAATATCAACAGCAGATTGTTCCTCTTTAACAAGGAATTCAATGACAGCGTGCTGTCGAAACGAAATATTGATGTCTGTCATTTTGGAAACACTGCGTGTGGTCACATGATAGAAGCTATGAAGCCACAAAACGGCAATGTTGTGGGTATAAAGTCTGTAGATTATGATCCTGCAATTGTTTTTGTTACATTGTTGAAATTTGAATTTTAACAATGGGTTGCTCATGACTTTCAGTATGACCTCGTATATACTGTATTCTGATCAACTATAGTTAACATAAATAGATTTAAATACATAATTACATTAATCGAGTACATGATCTATTTTTTCGCTTCTGCTGAATTATGCTTTGGTCTGAATGAATCGCAGTAACTGCAGCAGTCATGTGCTTCGTGGATTACCCACCCATTAATTTTCCTGAAGTGTCTTTCTTAGGCTGGACAGAAAATAGAATGTCATCAATAGGGTTGGCTGTTTACCCACAGATTCTCCATCAGTACGCCATATTGTGTTGACTGTGCATAGAACATAGCTGCTACATCACACAGGTCATGGAGTATAAACCTGGGACACTCAGTGTCTGATACCAACTTGTGCTGTGCGCATGAAACAGTGAAGCGATACCAGACTGTTTGTACATGAATGTGTTAGTCCTATGTATAGAAGGTAATTTGCAGAATATGGAGAAGTCTCGTATGTCCAATTTATATAACATTGTACAGGAATTAAAATGCATGTATTTGTCTGTAAATGGAGACACAATTACTTGTAAAGTATTCATTCAATACTACGAGGTAAACGACGAAGAGAGATAATTGAACACTATAACACCAAGAAACATAAGATACATGTTATATTGTTTGAAAGTAGAGAGAATGATGCCATACCATTCTCTTCTGGAAAAAAATTCTGACGGCAATAATGTGTTTTTTCAAGAATTGTTTGAGATGATGGTAAGTGCAGATATACCATTCTATAAACTCGAAAATCAATATTTTCGTAACTTCATGGAAAAATACACCGGCAGACAACTTCCATCTCGCACACGAATGCGCGATTATATGCATAAATGTTACGACAGCGTGATAGACGTTATATGAAAATCAGTTGCAGACAAAAAATCTGGATATCCATTGATGAAATCACGGATTCTGCTGGGAGATCTGTAGCAAACACTGTGATCAAGATATTGTCTCCTGTAGAACCAGGGAAGAAATTCTTATTAATGTGTGAGGAACTGCCTGTTGTCAATCATTCGACCATGTTTAATCTTTTTGAGACATCCCTTTCACTTCTAAATCCTGAGGGAATAAAACGAGACAACATTCTCCTCTTCATGACTGACGGTGCATCTTATGTGGTGAAATTAGGGAAAGAACTTAAGAAACATTATCCTACATTAATACTCAAACATGTCTCACTCATAGAATCCATCGAGTGGCTGAAACAATAAGGTCTTTGTATATCAATGTCGATGGTTTCATATCCAAAGTAAAGAAAATTTTCCTAAAAGCCCCTTCAGGGTTGCGCAAATTTCGAGAGAGAGCTTCAGGTATACTTATTCCTCCAAGACCGGTGGTAATACATTGGGGAACATGGTTGGAGGCGGCAATGTAAACTATGCCACACATTTCCAAATAGTTGTGGACATTTTAAATGTATTCGAGAGGCAAAATGTCTGGTCACAGAGCAGTTACGTCATGATTTGACCGCAATTAAAACAAACTTTTCCATAGTTCCGAAAACAATCACTGCTTTGGAATCTGCAACAATTGACATGCCACAAGCCTTTACACTTGTGGAAGTTGTCCATACACATGGCACAATCTACCAATGCAGCTGTGACAGCAGTTCAAAAAAAATAGTGTGCTTGCTAAAAATCAAGGTTATTCTGTCATGTGTGCTGTAAAATCCATATTGGCAGGCGATGAACAAAATACCACGCTCAATTTGGATACTAGTGACGCTAAATATTTTTGTTTGCTCCCACCACCTCTTGTGACATGGAGAGAACATTTTCTGAATATAAATTGTGTTTATCACCAACTAGCAGAAGTTTTGTTTTCGAGACGCTGCATATGTATATGGTCATACACTGCAACAGATAACGCATAGCAACCATTGCATGTATGTCTTACATGACTACTACTTGTATGTAACTATAATAAATAACTGTTTTGACAATTAATATGTTTGTTATATTACTATCAGTATTAGTATATTACAAGTTTATTTGCATGTTAGAACAACACATTAATCATGATAATAAATTATTTTGCCAGGTTTACAATTACATCTTTGTAGGTTCAGTTTTGCTGTATATGTGTGTGCTTGTTTCGGTACTTGTAAACAAGGGTTTGTTGTTCTGTCTTCACTCATCTTCCCACACTGTGTACAGTTCCTGTGCACGCATCCTGACTCCAACTGGGGGAGAAAAGCCAGCCCTAATCATCAATATAGGGAGTAACTCTGCTTACTAATATATTTCTTGGAATTTTGAACAAAGTTGATAGTAATGAGATACCCCTGTAGTTGTTGCTATCAGTTTTATCTCCTTTCTAATAGATTGGTACAATAATTGATTCTTTCCATTCATCTCGAAGAGCTTACTTTTCCTAAATCATAATAAGCAATCGGCGAATCTTGTCCAATTTTTATCCCCCTTATTTTATCAGTTCTGCTGGGATCTCTTCTGAACCTGATACTTTATACATCTTCAATTTTTCTATCGCCATTTCAACCTCTAATGCACTAGGTTTCTGCAACTAGCATTTCTGCAGTCTGTAAATTATCCTCTTCAATATTCTGTTCTGTATGTACATTTAATAGCTGATTAAAGTAACTTTTCCATCTATTTAATATACTCCTGGAATCTGCAATCATATCCCCATCTTCATTCCTAATTATGTTTGTTTTAGCCTGAAACCCTTTCTTCTCTATCCAAATTCCCTGATATAATTCTCTAATGTTCCTATTTTTTGCATTCATTTCAAGATCATTAATCTTCTTTCTCAAATATTCCCTCTTTTTCTCTTTAGTAACCTGGTGGTTTCCTGTCTAATACTACCCAAATGCTCTAAATTTACCTCATTTGGCTCATGTAACCATTTCATTTTTGTTAGCTTTCTTTTCTTTACAATGTCAGCACATTCCTCATCAAATCACTTCTTGTTTTGCCTCTTTTTTAAATGACCAATGCTTTCTGATGCTGACAATTTAATAGTGTCTCTTATAGTCTCCCATTCTTTACTGATATCCGTTTCTTCTTCATTTGCCACAGGATTACAAACTTAAAGTTACCAAATTAACTTATATTCCAGCAAGCCTTATTTTGCAAGCTGAATAATCATTACACCAATAAATAAGTTTGGTCTTTGCTATTCTTACCTCATAAAGTTGTTTCTACTAGAATATGTTTCAAGGTATGTTTGCCCCATCTTCAGTTGATATAGACTGATTTTTCCCAAGTTGTTGGCCCTGGATCACGAGTCCTTCTCCCTCTTTCTGTGGTCCTTAGAACTTGTTAATTAGATTCATCTCCCTGGGAATTTCAAAATTTATAATTCTCTCCTTGTTCTTCTGTATGTTGATTTTTTCCCATATGGTGAGTTTGTTCGTGTTTTCTGTTTTAATAATTTTGTGTTTACATCTATTTTATGATTTCCATGTACAAGACTTGATAGAATAAGAAATGAGGATATAATAGAAGAATTGAAAGTACAGCCTTTATTGGATAAGGTCACGAATTACAGACAGAAATGGATTGATCATATGGATGGAATGAGTAAGGAGAGATATCCATTGTTAGCAAGAAATTATCAAGCAAGAGGAAGACGTGATGTTGGAAGACCTAGAAGACGTTGGGCTGATGCATTATGAAGTCGGAACGGGCAATTGCCTAGTGATGATGATGATCTATTTTATGTTTTTCCGACCAAACATGAGCAGCTATTGCAAATTTTTCTACTTTCCTTTTTTTTTTTTTACATTTCTTATGTGTTCTTTGGTTCTAATGGTTAAATTTCTCTGTTTTCTCTATGTATATCTTATCACAATATGCACATTTTGTTTAATATATTCCTGGAATTAATGTATTTAAAATAGGAAAGAACATGTTGATAGAATGCCAGAAGAAAGATTTCCAAAATTATTGCTAAATTAGAAACCGCACGGAAGGAGAAATGTTGGATGCCCAAACAGATGGTCTGAACAATTTTAACAATTCTAGCTTTCATGAAACCGGAACGAGCCAACAGGCTTAATCCCTGGATGATGATGAGAAATTCCTGATTTCAAATCATTATATCAACCATGATAAAACTGATCTTAGTATTTTTGTAGCTAACCGAGACAAATGGCCACAATCTTCCCACACACAGCAGGTGCTTTTCAAATCATAAAAAATAACTTTCAACAATAAAGAGTTTGGTATTGAATTTTCCAAACAGATATTAACCCCTGGACCTACTAAACAAGAAACAGACATGCTATCAACTGAACCAGCATGCCAGAATATTTTCTTCAATTTAAACAATTAAAAAAAAAAACAAGAAGACTAAAAAAAATTACCGATGTTAGAGCATCAGAGAATTCTTCTTCATCAGAGGCTATAGTCTCTTGCTTCATCATGGCATTAATTTGTTCTTGTAGGAGTTGAACTTCCAGTGAACATCTGCAACACAGAAACAATCATTTATTTAGTTAAAAAAATACATTTTATCAATAACTGATAGGAAGTAACACTATGAGATAATATCGTAAATATACATCTCAGCTAATAATTAAATTTTCTCAACAGGACATGTTATCTCCATTTTCAACTAGATTTGAGAGATTTAAAATGAGGTGAGATGTATATTTCTGATTCAAGCTCTTAAAAAAATTACAATCTTGAAGCAAAATTATGAAAATACTGAAAAAAAAATAACACACTTTCTGCTTTGTATATGAATTTGGTAGAAATTAGAGAAAGTTATTTTTTCAATTATTAGAAAAAGTTAATAATTAATATTGGAATTAAACACATAATTTGCTTAAAAAAATACAAAAAAGAACTGAAAAACTTAATATTTTTTTGTATGGTTTCTTTACAGCCTTGAAAGTTGCAAATCAGCTTATCAGTCATCTGTTCTTTCTTCACTAACTTGTGTTTAATCATTACCAGAATAAAATATAGCTGTAGCTTCTTAAAAGACAATGAGTTTTTTATTAATACTATTGCAAAACCATTCTGCAAATCACGTTTTCTTCATATATGTGTATGTGTGTATATATATATATATATATATGTGTGTCTTCAACACACACGTCTTGGCCAGATGCTGAAGATGATTAAAATATTAATCGAAACATGTTCAAGAAGAAATCAACATTAATATTGAGGTAAGATATAACAGACACAAAATAATTTAATTAAAAGAACCTCAAAATATTACTTCCTAAAATAAAACATTAACATCCCATTGACTTTGCTGAATATCGAAATATTGCAGTTATTAACAATATTTAAGTTTACTATCTACCATATTTCTCACTTTTAACAATGAATATCTTAAGTTATGTAGATAGGAAATAACACTATGAGGTTTTTTAATATTGTTTATTTTTTTACTATTTCACTCACCTCATACTTCATAATTCATAGCAGACCCTGGGTTTCTTCACATCTTTTGTGACATTCTCAATGCTGCGTCACGTTCACAACTGACGTCCAACGGCCTTCTATCCTGCAGACTGACCTCCGCGCCATCTGGTGGCCGACCGAAGAATTTCCAAATCAGTCCTCTTTCTTTATAACCGGGTATTTCAAAATTCATAGTTGTATTTTCATTCTTGCATATGTAAATTTTTTCCCAAATTGTGAGTTCCTTCGGTTTTTCCAATTGTTTAAGTAATTTTGTTTTGGTTTCTATTCTATGTTTTTCTGACCAGGCATGTGCAGCTATCGCAGATTTTTCGGTTTCTTTTCTCCATTTTTAACATTTCTGAGGTGTTCTTTTAATCTTGTATTTAGATTCCTTTTTGTTTTTCCTATGTATATCTTTTCACAATCTTTACAATTAATTTGATAAATTCCCGATTTTTTGCAGTCTTCAATCTTTTCATTTTTGTTGGTTTTTATTAAATTACCTCAGCTGTAATCATTTTTCGGTGCTAATTTAATGTTGAATTTGTTGAAAATTTTTTGAAACTTGTCAATACCAAAGGATGGTATGTGAACTTCTTGAATTTTTTGCCTATATTTTTATCTGTCTGAAGAGTACTTTCCATTGATGACTTTTTGTTCTTTGAATTTATTTATTTTCTTGTGTATCATCTTCTTTTGAAAACCATTATCCTTAGCAATTTTTATGATGTGTTTTCTTTCTCTTTATTGTAATTTTCTTTGCTCATGGGGACATTCACAAGTCTGTGTGTTAAACTATTAAATACTGCCTGTTTGTGTGAAAAATGGTTAAATCCAGTAGCTTTTATATAATTGTCGATGTGAGTTTCTTTTCTGTAGATTCCAAATTCTATTTTCTTTTTTTTCTTCATTCCTAATCAATTTAAGGTCTAAAAATGGTATTTCATGATTATTTTCTATTTCCATTGTAAATTTGATTGTTTTATTTTGAATATTTAACAGTTTAATGGCATCTTCTAATTGTTTCTCTTTTACTATTGCTATGATATCATCTACATATCTTCTCCAAAATTTAAACATCAAAGGATGTGCTTTGGTTACATGACATTCAAAGTTCCCCATAAACATGTCTGCTAAGAATGGTGATAATGGATTTCCCATTGCGAGTCCTGATTTTTGTCTAAAGTATTTTCCTCTAAATGTGAAGAACATTTGATTTAAGCATAATTTTGTTAGTTTTATGTATTCTTTAACGCTATCATCATCTAATTTGTTTTCATTCAACCATTTTTCTAAAATTTTCAAAGTTGTGTCAGTCGGGATGTTTGTGAATAATGAAGTAACATCAAAAGAGACCAATCTTTCTGAAGGTTCTATTTCTACATTTTCTAATTTCTCAACTAATTGGTGAGAATTTTCTACTGCTAAATTTTCAAATTTTTTCCATACCTTTAAATTTATTGTTAAGCCATTTGGATATGTTATATGTCGGTGAGTTGATATTGTTGATGATAGGTCTCATTTTCTTTCCGTCTTTGGACAAGGGATTGAAAACATGCATTAGTTACTCTAACAATTTAGAAGATTACATAGCTGATATTGAAATTGCTATAGATGACATGAATTATGAAGAACAAACAATAATCAGAAAAGAATGTGGGGAAGTTATTGAAAAAATTAAAAACACAAAAATAGCAAACCTATGCAAAACAAATATGAAGAAAGTAAGAAACATTAACAATAAAAATGTTGTTTTTTCAAAATCAGACAAAGGGAATAATTTGGTAATTTTGGATAAAGAAGATTACAATGATAGGATGGAGAATTTATTAAAGGGAGAAGAATATGAAGAAATAAAAACAAATCCTCTTGCAAAAACAATTAAGGAAGTTGAAACTAGCCTAAAATCAATTAAAAAAATTATGACACAAAAGGAAAAGTTTAAATTAAAAATACCAAATCCCAGAAACCCCAAAATTCATGGTCTTCCTAAAATCCACAAAGACGGAAAGAAAATGAGACCTATCATCAACAATATCAACTCACCGACATATAACATATCCAAATGTTATTTTTGAAGAGAAAATTTTTCTCTTCAAATATAATTTATCCTTCAATGAGAAGTGTTAAATTAATAATAAAATCGTCAATATCCAAATGGCTTAACAATAAATTTAAAGGTATGGAAAAATTTGAAAATTTAGCAGTAGAAAATTCTTACCAATTAGTTGAGAAATTAGAAAATGTAGAAATAGAACCTTCAGAAAGATTGGTCTCTTTTGATGTTACTTCATTATTCACAAACATCCCAACTGACACAACTTTGAAAATTTTAGAAAAATGGTTGAATGAAAACAAATTAGATGATGATAGCGTTAAAGAATATATAAAACTAACAAAATTATGCTTAAATCAAATGTTCTTCACATTTAGAGGAAAATACTTTAGACAAAAATCAGGACTCGCAATGGGAAATCCATTATCACCAAAACACATCCTTTGATGTTTAAATTTTGGAGAAGATATGTAGATGATATCATAGCAATAGTAAAAGAGAAACAATTAGAAGATGCCATTAAACTGTTAAATATTCAAAATAAAACAATCAAATTTACAATGGAAATAGAAAATAATCATGAAATACCATTTTTAGACCTTAAATTGATTAGGAATGAAGAAAAAAAGAAAATAGAATTTGGAATCTACAGAAAAGAAACTCACATCGACAATTATATAAAAGCTACTGGATTTAATCATTTTTCACACAAACAGGCAGTATTTAATAGTTTAACACACAGACTTGTGAATGTCCCCATGAGCAAAGAAAATTACAATAAAGAGAAAGAACACATCATAAAAATTGCTAAGGATAATGGTTTTCAAAAGAAGATGATACACAAGAAAATAAATAAATTCAAAGAACAAAAAGTCATCAATGAAAGTACTCTTCAGACAGATAAAAATATAGGCAAAAAATTCAAGAAGTTCACATACCATCCTTTGGTATTTGACAAGTTTCAAAAAATTTTCAACAAATTCAACATTAAATTAGCACCTAAAAATGATTACAGCTTAGGTAATTTAATAAAAACCAACAAAAATGAAAAGATTGAAGACTGCAAAAAATCAGGAATTTATCAAATTAATTGTAAAGATTGTGAAAAGATATACATAGGAGAAACAAAAAGGAATCTAAATACAAGATTAAAAGAACACCTCAGAAATGTTAAAAATGGAGAAACCGAAAAATCTGCAATAGCTGCACATGCCTGGTCAGAAAAACATAGAATAGAAACCAAAACAAAATTACTTAAACAATTGGAAAAACCGAAGGAACTCACGATTTGGGAAAAAATTTACATATGCAAGAATGAAAATACAACTATGAATTTTGAAATACCCGGTTATAAAGAAAGAGGACTGATTTGGAAATTCTTCGGTCGGCCACCAGATGGCGCGGAGGTCAGTCTGCAGGATAGAAGGCCGTTGGACGTCAGTTGTGAACGTGACGCAGCATTGAGAATGTCACAAAAGATGTGAAGAAACCCAGGGTCTGCTATGAATTATGAAGTATGAGGTGAGTGAAATAATAAAAAATAAACAAAATGAATATCTTATTTTATTTAATATATGTAGGAAATAACACCATGAATACCTTAGATATCAGCAGAGCTAGGATTTCTACGTCAATACATATTTGTTTTTATATTAGTTAAAGTTAAAATTTTGGTATACGTTTATGAATTAGAGCATTTGATTTTTGCATATTTGTCCATATTCCAGAGTTTGTACATATTTTTACATATTTGAGAAAACATTACATATCTTTACATAACTGAATGGTTTACTTTAAATATATTCCATATTTTATGGTTTCAAAGTTATTCTTGGAATTTATGAAATTTTGAAAACAAGCTGTGTTTTATGCACATTCTTTTCTTTATTGTTAAGACTCGTCAATAAACCCTGTGACAATATAATTTATTATAACTAGCCATAGCAGGTCTGTTCTCAACAATTAGCAGAGTCACAGGGTTGAAAGATTTATCTTAACATGTTCTATTCAGTAGTTCATGAACTCAACAATTGCATGTGAGGTGTGAGCACATCTTCAGTGTGGTTCATATATTTGTTATCTTAAGTCACTAAGAAATTGGGACTGGAATTTAATATCAATAAAACTAAATGTATGATCACACATCATATAATGGAAATGGACAGCTAATGACAAATGAGGGAAATTTTGAGGAAGTGGCTAAATTAAAATACTTAGGAACAATAATCACAAATAGGAATAAGATGAACAAGGAAATTAAACATAGACTCAATTCTGGAAATGCGTGCTATTTTGCATTACAGAGACTCTTGATATCCCAACTCCTTTCAAAAAACGTTAAACTGAAAATATATAAAACTATTATTCTACCACTTATATTATACGGAAGCGAAACATTGGACCCTTACTTTAAGGGAGGAAAGGAGATTACAAGTATTTGAGAATAAAGTTCTTAGAAACATTTTTGGGCCAAAGAGAGATGAACAGACAGGTGAATGGAGAAGACTGCATAACAGTGAATTACATCGTCTTTATAGGAAGCCAGATATAATAAGAACAGTTAAGTCTCATAGATTGCGATAGGCAGGACATGTGGCACGAATGGGGAATGAAAGACATGCATGGAAGCTTCTTGTAGGAAAACCAGAGGAAAAATGCCCAGTTGGTAGACCAAGAATGAGGTGGGAGAATAACATTAACTATGATTTGAGGGAAGTAGATAATACAGGGAATGATTGGAAAACATTAGCTCAGGATAGGGATGTATGGAGAGCTTATGTCCGTGTGACCATGAACCTATGGGTTTGATAGTGCCAGTGAGTTAGTTAGTTATCCTAAGTAATTAAACTTAATTAAACTATCACCAAATCATAAATTGTCATCTATAAAATTATGATTGTATGTAAGTGATTTTCCGAATGAAGCATTATCAACAAATGGTAAGGTATCATATTTGAAGAGAAAAATTATACGCTCAGACCGGGACTTGAACCTGGGATCCTTGGTTTTCTAGTCCAAGTGTTCTACCATTTGAGCTACCTGAGCAAGTACCGATCTAAACGCAAATTTTTCTCTATACACGTTGTAATTCCCGCCCACCAAATGCTTTGAAACCTTTGTTTCTATCTTAGCAAATGGCAGCTCCTATATTAAGAAGACATATTTGGGAATTATACATTACATTATAAATGCCAGTATGGCTTTTTCGATGTTCTTAATATTAATTTCATACATCTCAATGATGGATAAATCATATTTGAAGAGAAAAATTATACGCTCAGACCGGGACTTGAACCTGGGACCCTTGGTTTTCTAGTCCAAGTGCTCTACCATTTGAGCTACCTGAGCAAGTACCGATCTAAACGCAAATTTTTCTCTATACACGTTGGAATTACAACATTGGAATTACAACGTGTATAGAAAAAAATTTGCGTTTAGATCGGTACTTGCTCAGGTAGCTCAAATGGTAAAGCACTTGGACTAGAAAACCAAGGGTCCCGGGTTCAAGTCCCAGTCTGAGCGTATAATTTTTCTCTTCAAATATGATTTATCCATCATTGAGATGTATGAAATTAATAATAAGAACATTGAAATGGTAAGGTAATTTATTTAATTAATATTTGAAGAGAAAATTTAAATTGGGATTTGAACCTGAGTGATAAATTTAAAACAAAAACGTTGAAAATTTAATGCCTGCTAGAAAACGTTTGAACAATTTCTACAAAAAGTGTTAGTCCATATTTTATTCCATATTTTGAGAAACTTTGGTCCATATTTAGCCATTATTATTACATATTAATTCTAGCCCACTTATCTGATTATCACACTTGATTTGCATTGGCTAATAACAATAAAAAGCTGTCCATATTAATGATACATATTTCCAATGACGTGAAGAGATCCCACTACAGGCCTTGGAAGGGTTAAGGCTCCCACCTTTTTAGACAATCAGCAAGAGATGTCAGCTAGATTGTCATTCATAAGTTAAATATGGAAAGTAACATTATGAGGTTCTTAATTCAATGAATGAATGAGTCAATTCTTATCTTACCTCAATTTTCATGTTTTTTTAAACACGGGAGCTACAGTTTTCTAGAGGAAATCCCTCTCATCCTCAGCCAATATTATGAAAAACATGAAATGTGAGGTTAGATAAGAATTGACTCATTCAATGTTTTTATTATTAATTTCATATATTTCAATGATGGATAAATCATATTTGAAGAGAAAAATTATACGCTCAGACTGGGACTAGAACCCGGAACCATTGGTTCTCTAGTCCAAGTGCTCTACCGCCTGAGCTACCTGAGCAAGTATCGATCTAAATGCAAATTTTTCTCTATATATGTTGTAATTCCCACCCATCAAATTCTATGAAGTCTTTGCTTCTATCTTTGCAAATGGCGGCTCCTTTATTAAGAAGATGTATATTTTTTTCTCTTCAAATATGATTGACTCATTCATTCATTCCTGTATGATGGCCGCCTTTACCCCCAGAACATGAATCTGGTACTCATTTCACTTAGAGGCTGAGTTGTTCCTAGAGCCATGGTGGTGCCAGAGGTTTAGATCAGTTAAAAAACCTGACCCCTTGAAATTTGATTACTCGACTTCTGGCTTGTAGCATATTGCCTTAACCAATTATGCTACAGCATACCCCCACATATTTTTTATTAATGATTAATAAATGAAACACATTTTAACCATAGTGATAATCCTATTTCTGGAACACATGTATTTTTGTTTATGTATTTCACTTCTGGCATGGGAGGTATGTTCAAATTTTAGTGCTTGAGGGGAGCCCTGACAGCTAAAAGTTTGAAAACCCCAGCTATACCTGTTTTCTAGTGAAGCATTCTTAAAGGAATATGTATGTTTTTATATCAGCTTAAATCATTGAAAAGAATATTTAATGTGAAACCATCTATTGACTTGAATATTATAATATTATGAGGGTGTTAGAAGCACTCAGTCAACAGCATTCATCCTTATAAATAATTCTGGGTTACAAACCTGGTATGTACTAAGTCTTCAATAATGTCATCTGGACAAAACAATAAAGCAAATCCCAATAGTTCACACCGTAGGGAAAAGTTATCAAAATCCTCAGATTGTCCTAACTTCTGCACCACCTGCCATCCAATAGCATGGCTCTTTGACACCAGTTCCTGACATATCTCAGCACAAAACTGATAATCAAATACCTGTAAATTAATATTTTCAAAGTAAATAACATTATTAAATCTCCAGAAAAGTGTTGGAAATAAAAAAGATCATAAGATTATTGACCAAACAAAATAAAATTATCCAGCTCCAATGGATCCCCTCTCATTGCGGGGTTCATGGAAATGAAATGGCGGATCTTTTAGCAAAAAAAGGGCACCAAAATTTTATTTACAGAAAACAAATCAATCCCTGCCCTACCATTCTGCAAAAATTATAATTAAAAGAAACTTCCAGAAAGAACTGATGGAGCGCTTCAAATCACAAAGTAATGAGAAACCATGGGCAGCTATCTCGCAGAATTAATACCTGAACAACCAAGACATGAAGCAGTAGCAACATTCAGACTGTTAACAGGCCATGACTACCTGGCAACACACCTCCATAAAATTGGAATCTTCAACTCTCCAAATAGTATCCTGTGCCAAGACAATAACACTACCATGAACAAAGATCCCTTCAGTGAGAAGTGTTAAATCAATAATAAAATCGTCAAAGATCATCTTGCTAGCTGTGAGGCTCTGAAGATGTCACCTACAAGAAATCTGGCAGGACTCTATTGGGAAGCAAGAAAGCAAATGGAACACATCCAAGCTAATGGGCATTAGACTACTACTACTACTACTACATTAAAACACATCAAATTTCAATGTTTTTATCATAAATTTAACATCTCATTGAAGGTCAAATTATATTTGAAGGGAAAAATATATCCCTAGACTGAGGTTTAAACCCAGGACCTTTAGCTTCATATGCTAATGCTCTGCCACTGAGTTATCACAGGCCTCCAAACTAAATGCAAATTTTTTTCTTAAACATTTTAATTCCTGAGAGCGCCAAAGGCTTGCAAACCATTGCCTGACATGCGAATGGTGGCTTCTTATTTAAGAAGACTTTTAATGGGAATTTAACATTACTTTATAAAGCAAATACAGCTTCTTTGAATGTTTTTACTATAAATTTATCATTTTTCATTGAAGGTCAAATTATATTTGAAGTCGACATATACTTTTCTATGTTTTTATTATTCATTTCATACATCTCAAAGATGGATAAATTATATTTGAAGAGAAAAACTATACGCTCAGACTAGGGCTTGAACCCAGGAGCTTTCACATTCTAGGCGAATGCTCTACCGAGTGAGCTATCTTAGCAAGTTCCAATCTAAACACAAATTTTTCTCTTCAAATTAATTTATCCATTATTGAGATGTATGAAATGAATAATAAGAACATTGAAAGAAGCCACACTGGTTTTTTAATGCAATGTAAAATGCCCAATTAAATTTCTTATTAATAAAGAAGTCACCATTTGCAAGATAGAAGCAAAGGTTTCATAGCACTTGGTGCACGAGAATTAACAGCATATATAAGAGAAAAATTTGCATTTAGATTGGAACTTGCTCAGATAGCTCACTCAGTAGAGCATGAAAGGTCCTGGGTTCAAGGCCCAGTCTGAGTGAATAATTTGATCTTCAATGAAAAATGTTACATTTATAATAAAAACATCAAAAGAAAGTATAGCTTTACAAAGTATAGTTAAATTTCCATCAAAGTTCTTCTCAAATAAGATGATGCCATTAGCAAGTCAAGCAACAGTTTGCAAGCCTTTGGCATTCTCGGGAATTAAAATGTATAAGAGAAAAGTTTTGTGAAAAAGCTCCTATGCAAGTCTTAACAGTCAAAACTAGTTAGTAATTTCTAAGAACACTGAATTCATTGTAGGTGTACAATTACATAAGTTAAAACTTTAAAAAAAAATTATCTTCAAATTTAAAACTTAATGTTTATATGAACACTTCATTAATTTAATGAAACTAAAAAAATACCTCCAAAGCAGCTTCTGCAATCAGAACTAGAATTTTCCCTTCTCTTTGTCTCAGATCTTTTCCACACACTTGCAATTTATTGGAAAGTTGAAATAATTTTTGTTTGTTTCGATATGCAGTAGGTTTACTCTGGATACTCACTTCAACCAGTCTCAAACGTTCAGTACACAGTCTCACTGAAATCAATAAAAACTTTATTAATAGTGAGTGGAGAACATATTTTTATCGACCCACCTCATATGATTTCAAATATCTTTGATACCGACGGTTTCAGACAATATCATGCCCCTCTTCAGTCATGGCTTCCACTGATGAAATTCTGTGATTGTTGATTTCTCTAATGACATCACCTCTTGTGCTGCCATCTTTCATTGGGATTATAAACTTTGTAATTAAATTTTTATTTTTAGAAATATTAAAAATTGTGAAACTGAAAAATCAGCAATTGCTGATAAGTGCACATAGTTTGCTAGAACATCATGAAATTGAAAAAGAGGCAAAACTTTTGAAACAATTGGATAAACCGTTGGAATTGACAATTTGCAAAATGATATTCATTCAGAAGAATAATATCGATCTATGAATTTCGATATTCTGGTGGATAAAAATTTAATTACAAAGTTTATAATCCCAACGTAAGATGACAGCACAAGAGGTGATGTCATTAGAGAAATCAACAATCACAGAATTTCATCAGTGGAAGCCATGACTGAAGAGGGACATGATATTGTCTGAAACTGTCGGTATCAAAGATATTTGAAATCATATGAGGTGAGTCGATAAAAATATGTTCACCACTCACTATTAATGATATAACCTCATAATGTTTACTTCCCAATATTAATTTAAATATAAAAAACTTTATTATTTAACATTTTCCAATACTGTTATTTTAACACAGTTCCAATAATGGATCACATTATAATGATATTGTGAAAAGAAAAATTGTGTGAACCAGGAATCAAACCGTGGACCTCTAGTTCTCCAGACTAGTGTGCAGCCCACTACACCATTCCACACCTGGCACACACACCAACAATTCTTTCCACATATACAAATCTATAATTCTCGTTTCGTCCTTAATCATCAGTCCATTAAAACATGACAAGAAAAAGTGTTTTTAAACTAATAGCATATAATAGCAAATATCACTTGTTTGAAAATTCACACTTAAAAATTATAATGAAACATGTAAAGAACAATCAAAGCTAAATGCATGCTATCATACATTATAGGATATTATTTGTCCACTGTTGTATCTGCGAACATTTCTGAGCCTGTAACTATGTTCTGCACAGTGTAAAACATTGACCTCACAAGCCAGCAGCTATGTAGCCTACTTGCAATGTAAAACATTGACCTCGACCTGGCTTATTTCCTAGTCAGTTAATTTAATGTAAGGAGTATTGGATTTCAAAAAAGAAGGTTGTCTTACATTTGGGTAAAAATAGTAATAACAATATCACTATAGAGCAATGTAATTTTCAAGTTATTAGTGATTTACATAGTTTATAACTAGGATTAATAATAAAAATCTAACAAAAGAAGAAATCAACAATAGGATAATGGTAGGCAAAAGAGTATATTTTGGCAATATAAAACTACTTTTCACACGACTACTATCAAGAACAAAAAAGTATTAAGTTATATAAATCCCTAGTAAGTACAATAGGATGTTAAGGATGGAGACATGGACTCTCTCGGCTGTTGAAATAAGTAAATTAAAAATATTTGAAAGAAAGTTCATAAAGAGAATATTTGGAACTGTTTGTAAAGATCAGAGATGAAGAAAAATAAATATTATGAAATCAAAAGAATATTACAATATGAAAATATTGTAAAATTTATCAAAGCAAAAAGATTAAGATATTTGAAGAGAAAAATTATACGCTCAGACTGGGGCTTTAACCCAGGACCTTTGGCTTTCTAGGCCAATACTCTACCGACTGAGCTACCTGAGCATGTTCCATTCTAAATGCAAATTTTTCTCTTACATATGCTGTTAATTCCCGTGCACTAAATGCTATGAAACCTTTGCTTCTATCTTGCAAATGGTGGCTTCTTTATTAAGAAGACATTTATTTGTGAATTTTACATTACATTATAAAGCCAGTACGGCTTATTTCAATGTTTTTATTATTCATTCCATACATCTCAATGATGAATAAATCATATCTGAAGAGAAAAAATTATACGCTCAGACTGGAGCTTGAACCCAGGACCATTGGCTTTCTAGGCCAATACTCTACTGACTGAGCTACCTGAGCAAGTTCCAATTTTAATGCAAATTTTTCTCTTATATATGCTGTTAATTCGCGTGCACCAAATGCTATGAAACCTTTGCTTCTATCTTGCAAATGGCAGCTTCTTTATTAAGAAGACATTTATTTATGAATTTTACATCACATATAAAGCCAGTATGGCTTCTTTCAATGTTTTTATTATTCATTTGATACATCTCAATGATGGATAAATCATATTTGAATAGAAAGATTATATGCTCAGACTGCAGCTTGAACCCAGGACCTTTGGCTTTCTAGGCCAATACTCTATTGACTAAGATGGTTAGGGCAGAGCCATGCTGTCAATGGACTAGTAGGACTAAGCTAGTCCACTAAGCTTATAAAATTTCTTACATATCTTTAAACTTTCAAAAGTTTCTCAAGACATGGATGTAAATGTGTTTCTTCCTCTCTGCATCTATAGAGATGTCCATCTCACCCAGCCTACAAGAATCAATCAACTCACACTGCACTAATTCACTAGTTATAATCTAATGTGTTCCTCATTATAAGAGTATGTTAACACTTTAAACAAGGTTGGGCAGTCTGTGGTAACAAATTTCTGCATTTAGGTAAATGAATATACCTCATAGTGTGAATTCCTAAAAAAATGTAATTTCTGCATCTTTATTCTTGTTAGTATATATTAGTACCATAGGAGTGCAATTTCAATTCTGATGTACTGCATTGTGGCAACTTTGGAAGAAAATAAAAAAAACTATTTGCACCATTTCAAAATTGAATACTACAATTCTTGAAAATGGCTAACTGTATACAAAACGAAAAGTAATAATTTTGCTGGTTTGGGTTCTTTTTGAAACTGAAAGTTGAGTATGGAATAGTACAAGTTTCTTTCTCTGATATCAGTTTTATGACAAGAATTGCCTGGAATGGAGTGAGAAGAATTCTGTTGATGTACAGTTGAAAAAGGTAAGCTTCATTTTTCATATTTAATTAATGTTGGGAAGTAAACATTAAACATTATGAGGTATAATCATTAAAATTCATCGGAGAACATATTCAAAGTTAAAATTGGGAAACACATTATCATATTGTTTAAACAACTCACCTCATAGGATTCATGCTTCCATGATATCGCAATTTCAAACATAATCATGTTCATCGTCAGCCATAATCATCATCAGTCGGAGTTATGGCTGACGATGAACATGATTATGTTTGAAATCGCGATATCATGGAAGCATGAATCCTATGAGGTGAGTTGTTTAAACAATATGTTCTCCGATGAATTTTAATTCATTTTTCATATTCGATTAATATCATTAACCTAATACATTTTATTACTTAATATTTGTAGGAATATGGGGTTACTTTTAATTATAATGAGTTAGTTATTTTGACTCGCTTGATATTTTTTATATTCTGCAGACTACAGTTTCATTGCATCTATGCGATATCGTCAATGCATTCTAACTATAGTGTTTGCAGTTGTCAACCTGTAAGTTGAATTCTACTCCCTCTGTTGGCTGAATTCATTGGTCAGTCAACAGAGGGAGTAGAAATCAACCTACAGGATGACAACTGCAAACACAACAGTTAGAATGCACTGACAATGTTGCATAGATGCGACAAAAGTATAGTCTGCAGAATATCAAAAAAATATGAAGCGAGTCAAAATAACTAACTCATAACATTTTATTATTTTTATGTGTAGATTTGTGAAATGGTGCCATAACTGTTTAATTAATACTCGTCATCTCTGAAAATTTCACCACACGCCACCAGATCAGGACATGTTCAACGAATGTCAAAAGAGTACCAAAGAAAATATTTAAAGCAAAGATGTATGGAAAGAGAAAAGGAGGACATTGAAGAAGTTGGTGGGTTGATGAAGTAGAGAAGGATATTAAAGGAATGAATAAGAGATAGGAAGCTTTAGATCATGAAAAATGGAATGCTCTTTTTAAGGAGCACAGGGGATGAGTGAGACAGTGAGTGTAAGACAAAAGATAAATTATTGTAAGCAAATAGAAAAAAGTAATTATGATGACACTTTTCCATGAATATCAGAGATAGCGACGTCAGAAGATATAAATATTGAATGGGAAAATATATCATATGTAATACATAAAACAGCAAATGAGATATTAGGAAAGAAAAATAGAATAAGAAATAGGAAGGGCTTGAGAACTTGGAATGTGAATATACAAAATGCAGTGAATGAAAAACAAAAAGCATATCATACATACTTACGACTGAAAACAGAAGAATCTTATGAAGAATATAAAATGAAAAGGAGAATTGCTAAAAGCATTATAAGAAAAGCCCATCAGGAGTCATGGGATAAATTTATAAGCTCAGTAGAACATGATATGTATGGAAGACAAGAAATAGGTTATAAATTAGTGAAACATCTAAATCAGACTGAGAAAGATTCTGCGAGATTGAATATAATCCCAGAACAAGAATGGATCCAACATTATGAAAAACTTTGGAAAAAGGAGGAAATTGAAGGAAAAGAGAACAATGAGGAAGAAATAAAAGTGGAAAATATTGATGTTATAGACATAAATGAATTAGAAATGGCTTTGAAAACTGCTAAGAATAGGAAAGCAACAGGATTAGATAATATAAATATGGAGTTAGTCAATATAGTGGAATATTGTGTAAACTACGAATACTTCATCTAATTAATATATGTTGGCAGACCTATGGGATTCCAACCACTTGGAAAACAGCAATTGTGAAGAATATATTCAAAAGAGGAGACTGGAGAAATTGCGAGAATTACAGAGGGATTAGCTTAATGAATACTGGCTACAAGATATATATGAAAAGAATAAATAATAGATTGAGAAACATAACAGAAGTAATAATAAATGAAAATCAAAGTGGATTCAGAAAGGGGAAGTCATGTATAGACAATGTCTTTACACTGAAACAACTCATAGAAAAGAGAAGAGAACATAACTTAGAAACTCACATAGGATTTATAGATTTGGGATAAGGCCTTCGATCGAATAAACAGACAAAAATTATGGGAAATATTACGAATGAAAGGATACCTGCTGTGCCTTGTTGAAACAATAAAGACATTATATGAAGACACAAATATAATTATAGATACCGGATTCAAAAGAACAGATACAATCAAAACAAATACTGGATTACGACAAGGATGTAGTTTATCACCCACTTTGTTTAATATATATATATAGACGATATTTTAAATAAATGGAAAGTTTTAGTGAATCCATGAATAAGAATGGATAATAAAGTGTGCATAAATAATCTTCTATTTGCTGACGATGTAATCATAATACAGAAAAATGAAGACGACTTACAGAAATCAATGCATGCATTAAATGAAATATGTAAATTATACGATCTAAAGATTTCTGTAAGGAAAACGAAGACCATGGCTTTAGAGGAAGAGATCCAGTGAGATCTAAAATTATTTTAGAAAATCAAAGTATAGAACAGGTGTCTAGTTTCACATATTTGGGCTGTGATGTTGGTTATAATGTGGAAAGAGATATTGACTCCAAAATAAATCAATTTCAGACGGTGTGTGGAACAATACAGAGAACATTCAAAAATAAAATTAGAAAAGAAACCAAGATAAAAATGTATAATGTTATGGCGGTTCCCACAATATTGTATGGATGTGAAACTTGGGCTCCAGTGAAAAAACAGAAGGATAGAATACAGATGGCGGAGATGAGTTTCCTAAGACAAGTAAAAGGATGTACAAGACTTGATAGAATAAGAAATGAAGATATAAGAGAAGAATTGAAAGTACAGCCTTTATTGGATAAAGTCACTAATTACAGACAGAAATGGATTGATCACATGGATGGAATGAGTAAGGAGAGATATCCATTATTAGCAAGACATTATCAAGCAAGAGGAAGACGTGATGTTGGAAGACCTAGAAGATGTTGGGCTGATGCATTATGAAGTCGGAACGGGCAATTGCCTAATCCCTGGAGTGATGATGATGATGATGACACATTTGACGAAGTAGTCAATTTCAAATGCATTACGGAGTATAAGCAGAAATGTCCTGTACCATGGCTGAGTGGTCTAAGGCATGATGCCTTAATGCAGAGTTATGGGATGCATGCTGGTTCCAGTCCTTTGGGGGGAACAAATTTCACCAAGAATTTCAATCAGTGTACAGGAATGGTGCTTTTCCAACATCATGAAGAATTTTGGTAGCTACAATAAGTAGCTCCTGGTTGAGATATCCAATGGTTGGGAGACTTGACACTTGAACATATGTTACTCTTCTGCTGGCTGGAAGATCATTCACTATTGTGACTGACACATTGGATGTGAGAGCACAGACAACTGACAATAAGTCAAACAGAGAATAGCAATGGAACGTAAGCTTTGGTTCAAGTTTAGAATACCTTTACCTATGATTTTCTATAATACATTCTTGTAATACTGTTGCTCTATGTACTTTTTTCCATCTTTAGTAACATTTTGAATTATTTTAAACAATACTTATAACATTTTTAACAATTATTAAATATTTATCTAAGTATGCAATGATTTCTTCAAAGTTTTGCAGAATCGTTGTGCACATACACGAACGCTTAAAGTAACTTCTGCTAGATGGCAGATATCTGTGAAATCAAAATGACCAACATTCGAAAATATTAATGAATGAGTTGGAGAAAATGTTTTAACATCTCACCTCATAAAGTATACTGATATTTGAAGAGAAAAATTTTTGCCTAGACCGAGACTCGAACCCAGGACCCTTGGCTTTCCGGGCCAAGTGCTCTACCAACTGAGCTACCGAGGCGAGTTGCGATCTAGACGCAAATTCTTCTCTTATATACGTTGTAATTCCCTCGCGCCAAATGCTTGAAACCATAGCTTCTATCTTTGCAAATGGCGACTTCTTAGTTAAGAAGACATTTATTGGGAATTTAACACTACTTTATAAAGCCAGTAGGGCTTCTATTGACGATTTTATTATTAATTTAACACTTCTCATTGAAGGATAAATTATATTTGAAGAGAAAATAGGCAAACATTTTTCTCTTCAAATATAATTTATCCTTCAATGAGAAGTGTTAAATTAATAATAAAATCGTCAATAGTTTAACTGAGTGTGACTGAAGATGGAAGTAAAACTATACTTTTGAAACCGGTATCGTGAAGACACGCAACTTTATGAGGTGAGATGTTAAAGCATCTTCTCCAACTCATTCATTAATGTAAATACCTCATAGTGTTATCTCCCACTTTAATTTGATTAAATGGATGTTCACTCACTTCATTTTGTTAGATTCCGATAGGAAAAGTTAGTGTACATCAGATAAGTTTACACCTCATTAAATAATATGCATGTAATTTATTTTGTTACATTAGGAAGGGGGAAATTGGTGTACATCCATTTCTTATAAACACTTGGGAATTTATTGTGAATGTTGGTCATACTGACTTCACATATGTCTGCCATCTAGTGAATGTTTCTTTAAGCGTTTGCGCATGCACACTATGATTCTGTATAACTTATAAAAATTCTTGAAAGAGGTAAATTAAACTTTCTCCGTAAGTTTTTAAAATGAAAAGATACATTTTCTGTGGATTCTGGAAAAAGAATTAGACAAGACTAGCAAAGTGTTGAGTTTGGAGTGTGGCAATGGAGACTTTGTCGCTAAGATGTGATGAAAAGGGAAGACTGGAAGCACTAGAAACATGAATATGGAGAAGAATACAACTGTAACTGTGAAGTAGATAGAGAAAAAAAATTAAACCAGATGTATTAAGAATGTAGTATAAAGAAGAATGGTCATAGAAATGATAAGGAAGGGGAAAACAAATTTGTTTGGTCAGCGAGTTAAAAAAATGCCATTTGAAGATTTGCCTAAAGAAATGTTGGATGGTAAAATTCCTGGGGGAATAAAATACGAGATAATATATACAGTAACATAAATAAGTGGAGAATGCTGAATTTCTGCCCTTTGGCAGAAGCTATGAATCAATTTGAAGTGAAAAAAAATAAATTTAATAATTATTACAACCTTGTAGAGGTAGCATAGTGATTCCAAAATCACTAAGAAGCTGCAAAGCTCCTATTAAATCTTGCAGTTGTTTAATTTCTTCATTATCATCTGTTATAAGACTTAGACATGATCTGAAAATAAAAACAGCAAATCATTAGTATTGTGTGTATTAATTAATCATTATTACACATAAACAAACAAATAAATACACACACACATGCACACTTCTCTTCCTTTCTCTTTACATTCCAATAATGGTAAGAAGACAAAATTCTGAGCTCAAAAGTTTTTCACTCTACTTGTAAATGTTTGTTCTAATGCCACCCACTGCACTTTACATGCTTTGGGTTCTGCGTTGGACACATAGATGGCATTAATGTGATCTATTTTCAATTTATGCACCACTTGGCAGACCACATTACTTGTATTGTACAGAGAGGATGAGTGTAGGATTTGTAGGATGAGTGTATGTTTTATGTTTGTATAGTGTAAAGTGTGTTGTATGAGGCATGATGATGAAGAGAAGGGAAAAGGTGAAACCACGTACTGGCATGTTGCCTACTCCTATTGAAAAGCACCAAGAGGTCGCCAGGCTTAACATTCTGACGGACAAACTGTTATCAACAGTACCATATGCCTTCACAACATATGTACTGTGGAGAGGTTTGCAATTTAATGCAGGAATCTGGTGCACAATCTAGCAATTAAAAAATTGCACACTACCACCTCACCTGGCCCAGAGATTGAGAATTTTGCAATTAAATTAATTATAGTAAGTAACTTAACAATTAAAATCTTCAACCCTGCCGGATATTGAATCCAGTCCTGCTAGTCAGGAAGCAGACATGCTACCATCTTAGCCAGGATGGCGGACTTTCTTACACTTCTTTTTTTTTAAGTGGCCATGTTTTGAGACTTAATAACTGGAGCAACTAAAACTACACCAATTGAAGCTCTGCATATTGTCTCTTCAAATAAACCAATTATAACAGAACTTGAATAACAAGCAGTTCTCCTTTATGAAAAACTAAAAAGACTCCCAGACTCAGATAAGAGGGGAAAATATCAACATTCAAATCCAGTTATGAAAAACACAGATTTGGTTTAAACAAGAATTAAAATTGTTTATTTTTTATTATTTCACTCACCTCATACTTCATAATTCATAGCAGACCCTGGGTTTCTTCACATATTTTGTGACATTGTCAATGTTGCGTCACGTTCACAACTGACGTCCAACGGCCTTCTATCCTGCAGACTGACCTCCGCGCCATCTGGTGGCCGACCAAAGAATTTCCAAATCAGTCCTCTTTCTTTATAACCGGGTATTTCAAAATTCATAGTTGTATTTTTCATTCTTGCATATGTAAATTTTTTCCCAAATTGTGAGTTCCTTCGGTTTTTCCAATTGTTTAAGTAATTTTGTTTTGGTTTCTATTCTATGTTTTTCTGACCAGGCATGTGCAGCTATTGCAGATTTTTCGGTTTCTCCATTTTTAACATTTCTGAGGTGTTCTTTTAATCTTGTATTTAGATTCCTTTTTGTTTTTCCTATGTATATCTTTTCACAATCTTTACAATTAATTTGATAAATTCCCGATTTTTTGCAGTCTTCAATCTTTTCATTTTTATATTTAATTAATGTTGGGAAGTAAACATTATGAGGTATAATCATTAAAATTCATCGGAGAACATATTGTTTAAACAACTCACCTCATAGGATTCATGCTTCCATGATATCGCGATTTCAAACATAATCATGTTCATCGTCAGTCGGAGTTATGGCTGACGATGAACATGATTATGTTTGAAATCGCGATATCATGGAAGCATGAATCCTATGAGGTGAGTTGTTTAAACAATATGTTCTCCGATGAATTCTTTTCATTTTTGTTGGTTTTTATTAAATTACCTAAGCTGTAATCATTTTTCGGTGCTGATTTAATGTTGAATTTGTTGAAAATTTTTTGAAACTTGTCAAATACGAAAGGATGGTATGTGAACTTCTTGAATTTTTTGCCTATATTTTTATCTGTCTGAAGAGTACTTTCATTAATGACTTTTTGTTCTTTGAATTTATTTATTTTCTTGTGTATCATTTTCTTTTGAAAACCATTATCCTTAGCAATTTGTATGATGTGTTCTTTCTCTTTATTGTAATTTTCTTTGCTCATGGGGACATTCACAAGTCTGTGTGTTAAACTATTAAATACTGCCTGTTTGTGTGAAAAATGGTTAAATCCAGTAGCTTTTATATAATTGTCGATGTGAGTTTCTTTTCTGTAGATTCCAAATTCTATTTTCTTTTTTTCTTCATTCCTAATTTGGAATCTACAGAAAAGAAACTCACATCGACAATTATATAAAAGCTACTGGATTTAACCATTTTTCACACAAACAGGCAGTATTTAATAGTTTAACACACAGACTTGTGAATGTCCCCATGAGCAAAGAAAATTACAATAAAGAGAAAGAACACATCATACAAATTGCTAAGGATAATGGTTTTCAAAAGAAAATGATACACAAGAAAATAAATAAATTCAAAGAACAAAAAGTCATTAATGAAAGTACTCTTCAGACAGATAAAAATATAGGCAAAAAATTCAAGAAGTTCACATACCATCCTTTCGTATTTGACAAGTTTCAAAAAATTTTCAACAAATTCAACATTAAATTAGCATCGAAAAATGATTACAGCTTAGGTAATTTAATAAAAACCAACAAAAATGAAAAGATTGAAGACTGCAAAAAATCGGGAATTTATCAAATTAATTGTAAAGATTGTGAAAAGATATACATAGGAAAAACAAAAAGGAATCTAAATACAAGATTAAAAGAACCACCTCAGAAATGTTAAAAATGGAGAAACCGAAAAATCTGCAATAGCTGCACATGCCTGGTCAGAAAAACATAGAATAGAAACCAAAAACAAAATTACTTAAACAATTGGAAAAACCGAAGGAACTCACAATTTGGGAAAAAATTTACATATGCAAGAATGAAAATACAACTATGAATTTTGAAATACCCGGTTATAAAGAAAGAGGACTGATTTGGAAATTCTTTGGTCGGCCACCAGATGGCGCGGAGGTCAGTCTGCAGGATAGAAGGCCGTTGGACGTCAGTTGTGAACGTGACGCAGCATTGACAATGTCACAAAATATGTGAAGAAACCCAGGGTCTGCTATGAATTATGAAGTATGAGGTGAGTGAAATAATAAAAAATAAACAATATTAAAAAACCTCATAGTGTTATTTCCTATCTACATAACTTAAGAATTAAAATAACTGAGAACTTACAAATACCAAAAAAATATATGGTGTCAACCCAATTGATAATATTGTCATTGGACACAATTTGAACATAAATTCTCCTGTAGAATGTTTTATTAACACTCACCTCACAAAATAAATTCTCCTATTAATAAAGAAGATATATCTCCTGATGAGGCAAAGGTTTTGGCATTAGAAACTATACACACAAATTACCCTTCTGAAAACTGGACACACACATCTATATAGATGGATCTTTCTTAGATGAGAGTGGAGCAGGTAATCTTTTGTTAACTAATAAAAAATCTGGTATGTATCAAATTAATTGCAAAGATTGCAATAAAGTATACATAGGAAAAACAAAAAGGAACTTAGCCACTCGCAAAAAATAACACTTTAGAAACATAAATAATGGTGAAATTGAAAAATCAGCTATAGCAGCACATAGTTTATTAGAGAATCATAGAATTGAAACAGAAGCAAAACTTTTGAAACACCTATATAAACCTTTGGAATTAACAGTTTGGGAAAAAGATATACATTCAAAAAAACCATACTAGAACCATGAACTTCGAGGTTCCAGATGAACCAGTTTGATTACAAAGTTCTTCAAAAGTACACCAGATGGCAGTTTAGAAAATTACTCCTTCAAAAGTACACCAGATGGCAGTTTAGAAAATTCCTTCTTCAAAACTACACCAGATGACAGTTTAGAAAATTACCGGCATAATAAAAAAACTGACATTCATGAAAACAGCTGATGATGGAAATTATGTATTTCCCGATACTGCAGTTTTGTGTTAAAAAATACATAGATGTATGAGGTAAGAAGAATTCACGATTCATGTGATTCTTATTAAAGCTTATTTAATCTATTAAATACACATTTTAAGACTCTCCTATTAGTTTATATACACATGTGCTAGATAATATACACTTTTATTGCCTTTATTTTGAGTTAATATAAAATTATGGAATATTCACCTGAAAGGTCCGTCTCCTCAACTTAATTAATCATTTAACTGTAGCGCTTTCGGGACTTGTCCCATCATCGGCAGGATTCAAAACTGGTGTTTCACTGAAGATCTGGTAGAGGGGGTTTGCATGTATTCGGTTCGTTTTCGTTTATCAGGCTGTCGTTCTTGTGAGCTGCTTTCATGATTTCCATCTCTTCGAGTACGTTTATCTTCGCTGGATTATTTTCTCTGTGCATTACTGTTATGGTGTTTTCAATATTTAACATGCGATGTCCTTCATGGATAACGTGTTTTGCATAGCTTGATTTCTCTTCTGCGTGAATGAAGTCTCGAAAATGTTCTTTGAATCTGATGTTAAAACTCCTGTTTGTCCTTCCTATATAAAATTTGTTGCAGTCCTTACATGTCAGTTTATAAACTCCTTTGCTGTTGAAAATGTTATTTTCTTCAATGTTATTGTTTATTATGTTGTTTAATTTGTTATTGGTTCTGTATGCTATTTTTACGTTTTTATCGGCTTTCTTTAGTGCATTGGCTAATTTTGTCGTTTCTTTTCCTGTGTATGTAAGTGTTATCCATGTTTTCTTGTTGTTGTCAGATTCTTTTTTTAGTTTAGTTATGCTGGTTATGTTGAATATTCCATAATTTTATATTAATTTTGAATAAACCTCAACGGAACACATCATGAATCTTATAAAAGTTGTTTATTTTGAGTGTTAGAAAGGGAACTTCATTGTCTTACACACCCAAAGGTAAAATCATTAATCAACCAATGAAAATGCAGTCATACATCTGCTTTGTTTACATTACAACTGGAACTTAGCTTGGAATTAGCATAGCATAAAATACTTTCAACTAATGCTTTTCCCATATGTATTTTTTTTGTTCCTGGAAATAGTCTTATCCTATTATATAGAATTCAGGGGTCCTAATACTCTTCTTGCCTGTTCAATTCCTAATTGGATCGCAGATTCAATTCCCTCTTTTATAATCATAGTGCCCACTTGTTTAACTGATTAAATGTTCAGGATGTTGACAATTTATGCTTAGGTTATACAATCAACATAATGATTATGGAATGGAAATTAATATTAATAATACATTATTATTTTAATTGTGATTTATATAATATAATACACTAACACAAATGATGAGTATGAAATATTAATTGCTTAGGGAGAATCAATTAAACAAGTTTATTTCTAAAGTTTTCTTGATAATTTTAAAATCATTAGGAAGTTACATTATGAGGTTTAAGTTAATATTTGAGTTTGTATTTTTTAACATTCTTACCTCATATGTTTAATTTGTTGGACGGTCGTTTCAAAGCTATTGCTCCATCTTCAGCTTGTCACAAACGTGACAATGATCATCCAACAAAATAGACATATGAGGTAAGAGTGTTAAAAAATACAAACTCAAATATTTTCTTCATAAGTTTCAAAATTAAATATATATGATGAAATGTTGCAAAATGTTGAGAAATATAAGGAGTATTTGAAGAGAAAAATTTTCACCTAGACCGAGACTCGAATCCGGGACCTTTGGCTTTCCGGGCCAAATGCTCTACCAACTGAGCTACCAAGGCGAGTTGTGATCTAGACAAAAATTTCTCTCTTATATACATTGTAATTCCCTCGCGCCAAATGCTTTGAAACCTTTGCTTCTATCTTTGCAAATGGTGACTTCTTAATTAAGGGTTCGAGTCTCGGTCTAGGCGAAAATTTTTCTCTTCAAATATAATTTATCTTTCAGTGAGAAATGTTAAATCAATAATAAAAACATCAATATAAGGAGTATTTAAATTAATATTGGGAAGTAAACATTATGAGGTTATATCAATAATATAAGGAGTAATGTTTTTTTTTTTTTTTTTTTATTTTATTATTATTAATTTAACATTTCTCAATGAAAGATAAATTAAATTTGAAGAGAAAAATTTTCGCCTAGACCGGGACTCGAACCCGGGACCCTTGGCTTTCCGGGCCAAGTGCTCTACCAACTGAGCTACCGAGGCGAGTTACGATCTAGACGCAAATTTTTCTCTTATATACGTTGTAATTCCCTATCGCCAAATGCTTTTTAAAACCACTGTTTCTATATAAGAGAAAAATTTGCGTCTAGATCGTAACTCGCCTCGGTAGCTCAGTTGGTAGAGCACTTGGCCCGGAAAGCCAAGGGTCCCGGGTTCGAGTCTCGGTCTAGGCGAAAATTTTTCTCTTCAAATTTAATTTATCTTTCATTGAGAAATGTTAAATTAATAATAATAAAATAAAAAAAAAAAAAACATCATTAGAGGCCTTACTGGCTTTTAAAGTAATGTTAAATTTCCAATAAATGTCTTCTTAACTAAGAAGCCGCCATTTGCAAAGATAGAAACAATGGTTTTAAAAAGCATTTGGCGATAGGGAATTACAACGTATATAAGAGAAAAATTTGCGTCTAGATCGTAACTCGCCTCGGTAGCTCAGTTGGTAGAGCACTTGGCCCGGAAAGCCAAGGGTCCCGGGTTCGAGTCCCGGTCTAGGCGAAAATTTTTCTCTTCAAATTTAATATAAGGAGTAACCTAACTTTCTTCAGATGAAATTTGGATAAAAAGAGAAGTTTATATAAATTGTGTGTAGACACATTATTAGTACATCTTGTTACCATGTGAAGTATTAAAATCTCCATTGTGGCAAAAGTATTTACCTTGCTAAATCCATGACAGGATCATCCAAACTACCAGCTGAATCAAAATATTCCATTGCTGCATTCAGCACTAACTTCACACTGTTGTTATAAGATATTTTTCTATTTCTATAGTCAACTTGTTGACAATTCAAAAAATTTACAGCTGATCGAATGTTCTTCTCACATCCTGAAGACAGAAGAGTTGCTACATATACCTAAGAAGGGAAGAAACAAACTGATTGTTATATTATTAAGAGTCTGTTTATCTTACCTCAATATTAATGTTGATTTGTTCTTGAACATGTTTTGATTGGATATCAATCATCTTCAGCATCTTGCCCAGACTGGTTGGATTTATGTTGTAAACACTGGATGTCGATGTCAACATCTATGTGACAAAACTATAGTCTGCAGAATATCAAAAAAATATGAGGTGAGCCAAAATAAATAACTCATAATAATTAAAAGAAACCTCATAGTGTTATTTCCTACAAATGTTAAATAAAACTGATGTTGCTTTAAAAAAAAGTACAATGATGGGAGGAAAAAGAAGACACTTGATATTTATAAAGTACAATCACTCCAGATAAACTGGCTTTGGTAATAGAGTAAACTCTTAATTTAATGGGCAGAATTGTATGGTAAAAAAAATGTAAAAGTTAAATAATTTTGACACAAGAAATCATGTTCAAGTTTTTGAAATCCATGGTTGTGATTTAAATTTGATGGTAGTCCATAACCATAGGAATAGATGCATATTTTTTTATTGTTGAATATTCTACTATCTTCGCGATAATTCCTATGCATGCATGTTTATGTTTATTCAGTGCTGCACCAGTTTATTAACAGAACACAACATGTGTTCCATTTGTACACTACTAACCTGGCACATAATAAATAGCATATTAAAGTGTGCATAATTGTACTGTTACAATAAGATCCATTATTTTAACAGTGAATTACAATTAAGTATGTCTGCCATTAAGAAAAAGTGCGTGAACTTGAGTATAAAGCAAAGTTTGAACTCATAAGTAAACATGAAGCTAGTACGTCTATTACACATGATTGTGAATTGTACAGCATAAAGAAATAAACATTCTCAGATATTTCTTCTTCTTCTTAAACTTAATTTGTAGGATTTCCATCCTGTTTATTTCCAAAAATCACTCCTCGGAGGAAGACGTACTGGATGTGCATTCACTGTCTATCCATCTCTTGGCAGGTCTTCCTCTTGTTCTTCTCCCGTCCATTCGTCTATCTTCTTTAGCTCTTTTTGCAAGCCGGTTTTCTTCCATTCTTTCTATTTGACCCTTCCAATATTTTCGTCTATCTATAATAAATTTGGTTATGTCTTGAATATGGCATTTGTCCCTAATTTCTGTGTTGTGTCTCAGATATTTAAAAGAATAAAAAATAAACTTCTTCAATTTTTGCTGAAGTACAGTGTTGATGGTTTAAAGAATGAGGGAGGGGAAAAAAAAACACGAATAATTAGAGAAAGTGGTGTACAAATGGTTTATTCAACAACATTCTAATGGTGGTGTTGTTCACAGTGTGGAGTTGCGGGCTGCTGGCTGATAAAACATACAGGCATCCAATTTCAAGCGAGTAATGGGTGACTTTTGCATTTTTGGCATCTTAAATAGATCATCATGTGAAGTATTGAGTAGAGACACTGAACAAATTGAGTCTTTTAGGCAACAAGAAGAGGAAAAGATCAAATCTGAGGGTCTCACTTTGTCTCAGGTCTGCAATGTCGATGAGATCGGTCTCTTCTTTCATGCAATGCCCGAAAATATTTTGGCATACAAATATTAAGTTACCGCACCAGGTTGTAAACTCAACAAGGAGCACATTTCTGCCCTATCGTGTGGGAGTCCTGATAGTTTGCTGACTTGCTTCAGCATAGTTGAGAAAGCTAAGAAACCTCATGTGATAAAGAACATTATGAACCAGTTGCCAGTAATTTATGAAAGTTCAAAAATTCATTAGTTTACTCCCCGTATTTTTTAAGACTCGCTTTTTTAATAATTTTAGAAGAAGTTTCTTGAAGAGATGATGGTTGTTTGTAGGACAAACTAGACCGTAATCATGACGTGGGAGGAGGTAGAACACTGCATGTCTGCCATCTTTAATTTTGCTGCCACGCTGGAAGGATATGAAGGAAATATAATGGATGGAAAGAGTTACTGTACAGGACTGAACCAGGGTATGATTTTAGAGAATTTGAAACATCCAATTTCTGCAAAACCATATAGAAGGTTGGTGAAGAAGTAACTGAGAATGAATAGTACAGTGGCTAGATTTTGACGAGGGTGATCTAGGCTACCAAATCATGAGTCAGGAAGAGATTGCGGAATCTGTTATATACGACAATCAAGATCATAATGATGACACAATGAAAAAACATATGATACAGGGAGTCCTAAATTATCAGTGATAAGAATCAGCATGGATAGAATTATTGTGTACATTGGGAAGTCTTCCGATATGGAAGTATGTGCTTACTATGACTATTTTACACAGTTTAGATCTGTAATAATAAAGAAGCAACTTTCTGATGGAAAACAACAGATTCTTGATGCTTTTCTCCAGTATAAATAAAGATGTATACATAAAACATGAAATAAGCCTATTCTGCTAAAATATATCTTCAAAAAACTAAATTCATGATTTAATGGATTTTTTATTTTACAGACATCCCTCAATCCCAATTAGTCAATTAAATTGAGGGTTTATTGTACTACCAAAAAAAAAGCTTTTGTCGTGTCATTAATATTGTTATTACTAGAGCTAGGATTTTTATGTAATGAAAGATAAGATTGTAATGCAGATAGTATATATTATTCAACTGTTTATAAGAATTAAATTAATCGTGATTTCTTCTTACCTCATACTTCTATGTTCTTTTAAACACAGAACTGCAGTATCGGCGACCCATAGTCGTCATCGTCAGCTGTTTTCACGACTGTCAATCCTTTCTTTTGCCGGTAATTATCCAAACTGCCATCTGGTGTTCTTTTGAATGAATCATTTTCTAAACTGCCATCTGTTATATTTTTGAAGAACTTTGTAATCAGGCTCGGTTCATCCGGAATCTCGAAGTTCATGGTTCTAGTATGGCTTTTTTGTATATATATTTTTTCCCAAACTGTTAAATCCAAAGGTTTAGATAGATGTTTCAAAAGTTTAGCTTCTTTTTCAATCCTATGATGCTCTAATAAACTGTGTGCTGCTATAGCTGATTTTTGAATTTCTCCAGACAACAAAAATCTGGAATTTATCAAATTGATTGCAAAGATTGCAACAGGATATATATAGGAAAAACAAAAAGGAACTTGGAAACTCATAAAAAAGAACACTTCAGAAACATAAAGAATGAAGAAATTGAAAAATCAGCTATAGCAGCATATAGTTTATTAGAGCATCATAGGATTGAAAAAGAAGCTAAACTTTTGAAACATCTATCTAAACCTTTGGATTTAACAGTTTGGGAAAAAATATATATACAAAAAACCATACTAGAACCAAGAACTTCGAGATTCCGGACGAACCGAGCCTGATTACAAAGTTCTTCAAAAATACAACAGATGGCAGTTTAGAAAATGATTCATTCAAAAGAACACCAGATGGCAGTTTGGAGAGTAATTCCTTCAAAAGAACACCAGATGGCAGTTTGGATAATTACTGGCAAAAGAAAAAATTGACAGTCGTGAAAACAGCTGACGATGACGACAATGGGTCGCCGATACTGCAGTGCTGTGTTTAAAAAAAACATAGAAGTATGAGGTAAGAAGAAATCACGATTCATTTAATTCTTATTAATTGAACATCATAATGTTAAAAATTCCCAAATTTAATTTATAAATTCAACTGTTTGTGTGTGAAACCGAAACAAAAGATAGTCGGAAGTCAAACTTCTCATTATAATATGTTGCAATCTTATCTTTTAGTACATAAAAATCCTAACCCTAGTTATTATAATCAATAGCTGTTGCAGTAAAAAAAAAATGCTCCTTATAAGACATTTCACGAGGTGGATAGCATAAAAGAAAAGAAGAAGAATATTCAAAAATTAATTTCATAAACACATTCTAATATTTTCATTATAATTTTCCTATATATTGGAATGATTAAAAAGAGCTAACCTCAAAGCATACTTCAGTGCTGATACATGTGAAACAGATCTTTTGAAGGTCACGAATGTCATTAAGGAGTTGTTCCCATTCACTTTCACTTGGCGGCTGTACTCTGAAAATAATATATTAAAATCACAGTGCTTAAATAGCGTTATTAAACAGATTGTTAACATACTACAACACACAAATATAATTATTATAGAACATTTCAAAACAGGTCACTAGAGATAAGGGAACAAAATTATTACAAAATTTATACCAAGTATAGAAAGCCATTTAGAGGGTGATTCATGAGGAGGATAAAAAAAATAATAGAGTAATAATGTTACTACATTTACTTAATATAATTTAAATGTTTGATTTGTTTCAACTCTTCAATGAAATTTGCAAAGTTCAATGTTTTTAAGTCTTTAAAATCATGGACTACAAATGTTTCTAGACATTACTAAAAGATTTGCTTCTTACCAAGTTTTTTAATGACTTATCCTTGATATTTCTGGTACCTGAGTTCCATACTGAGATGTGAAGTATATGCAGTAACCGTTATTCCTTATTTTCATAAGAAAATAAATAGATTCAAAAAACAAAAATTGACAAATGAAAGTACTCTTCAGATAGATAAAGCAATTAGTAAAAAATTCAGTAAATTTACATAGCATCCTTTGGCATACAATAAGTTTAAAAAAAATTTCAGAAAATTTAACATTAAATTAGCACCGAAAAAGGATTATAGCCTGAATAGAGTAATTAAAACCAACAAAAAATAAAAAGATAGATGAAGGCAACAAATCAGAAATTTATCAAATTGATTGCAAAGACTGTAAAAAAATATATATAGGTAAACAAAAAGAAATTTGAAAACAAGGATGAAAGAACATCTTAGAAATGTCAAAAATGATGAAGTCGAAAAGTCAGCAAAAGCTGCTCATGCTCGGTCTGAAAAACATCTAATTGAATCAAAAGCTAGTCTAATTAAACAAATAGAAAAACAAAAGAAAGAAAACTTATGAACTTCGAAATTCCCGCAGATTCTGACCTGATCCGGAGGTTATCGGTCACCAACAGAGGGAAGAAGTAGTTCTTCCGATTGACATAACATCAATCGTCAAGAGTGTACTGAGGATAGGGTCGCCAAGGCCCTGAACTCACAATCTACTTAGAAGATTGATTATGAGGAGAGGTATGAAACATTTTAATTTATCTTAAATTAAACCTCATAGTGATTTATTCCTATAAAAGTTCAATATGAGATATATAGCATATAATAAATAGTATCTTGTATTCTGAGTGTAATGCAGTGACTGTTTTTTCAAAATGTCAACAGATAGCAGAACTGCTTACATTTTTTTGGTAACTACAAACTATTATAGGTTTGAGAGACTAATAACTTCAAGATGTCAAAAAGTTCATGTTTTACTCCCGAGCCCCTCAATTCAATTTTTTTCCCTAGCATTCCTATTGACAAATTGCTCACATTTTTAAGAAAATGGTTAAATTCACTAAAACAAAAATCAGAAATCACTGAAGAATATTTAAGACTAACCAAAATTTGTATTGATAACAACTTCTTCACATTTAATGGAAAATTTTATAAACAACTTTCAGGATTGGCAATGGGAAATCCACTTTCTCCATTTTTGGCCTATTTATTTTTGGGGTATCTTGAATCACATATCACCAAAGCTTATCCTTTGATTTTTAAGTGTTGATATAGATATGTGGATGATATTATTGCTGTAATTGATGCAAAATACATTCAAGATGCATTGAAATTGCTTGATCTTCAAGATCATCATCATCATCATCATCATCATCCTGCCAGGTATTAGTCCTAGAAGAACTGTTACGGCCTGAGAAAGTGGTTTTCGTGCCATCTTTTCATAGGTCGACCAAGTAACCGTTTCCCATTTGGACAGTAGTTCATTATTGCCTTGGGGATCCTGGATCTAGCCATTCTTGAGACATGTTCCTTCCAGTTTAGCTGATATCTGGAGATGTAGTCCAGTATTGGTGACACATTAAGTTCTTGAAGGATTTCTACATTTTTCTTTCGATCCCATTTGGTGTAGCCAGCTGTTCGGTACATAAATCTCATCTCACAAGCTGTTAGTCTGCTTTCATCTCTCGTCCTTATAGTCCCCGCTTCACTCCCATAACATAGGACTGGTCGAGCCATTATTTGATAAGTCAGTAAAATTCACTATTGAAATTGAACAAGATCCCATTTTTAGACTTATACTCAATAAGAAATGAACAACAGCAAAGAACTGAATTTAAATTTATAGAAAGGACACTCATATGGACAACTACATAAAATCTTTAGGTTTTAATCATGTTTCACATAAACATGCAATTTTCAATACAGTAGTCTATTACACAGATTAATAAATATTCCACTTAATGTATAAGATTTTGATAATGAATATAATCATACTGTACATATTGCTAAAATAAATGGTTTTGATGAAGACATAATTAAGAATAAATTATAGAAATGTAAACAACAGAAAAGGTTACAGGAATACACCACCCTACAACATAATTCCAAGAAAGATGAAAAATTCAAGAAACTTACTTACCATCCTGAAGTTCATAATAAATTTCAAAAAATGTTCAGAAAATTTAATATAACATTGGCTCTGATTAACAAATTCAGCCTGGGCAATCTTCTGTTAACTAATAATAAAGTTAACACCCCAGACAACAAAAAATCTGGAATTTATCAAATTGATTGCAAAGGGATATATAGAGGAAAAACAAAAAGGAACTTGGAAACTTGTAAGAAAGAACACTTCAGAAACATAAAAAATGGAGAAATTGAAAAATCAGCTAGAGAAGCACGTAGTTTATTAGAGAATCATAGAATTGAAAAAGAAGCTGTTGCAAATACAATAGGTCCTAAGTGCAGGTTCCGTAAAAATAACGCTAAAAAGACAGAGACCGAGGCGAGATAAACTGCGGTTTTATATCAAAAGGTAGAGGAAAAATAATCATCGTTGGAAACTCTAATAAAAGCCATAACCGAATTTAGGGACAAGTTTTAAGAGATAAAAAACAGGAAAAAAATTAAGGAAATATGAAAAGATCGGGAGTTGCAGGAACAGCTTAGGTCTTGGGAAAAACATATTTTTCAAACTTTAGGACAGAATTACGAAAATAGCACCATTTGAATAACACATTATATAAGGAGACAAACAACTATATGATCTGGCCCTGACAAAACCAAATTATTACCCATATTAGGAAATAATAGCTACGACTGGCACAAGCTCACGCTGGAAGGGGAAAAAAATATCAAATAAATAACGACGATTTTGAGTCCAAAATCGAGATCGGAGGGCAGCTAACGCTCAGAGAGGACATGGATAGGCAACTCGGGTGTGAGTATATTTTGTAAATATTAAAAAAGTTCCAGGTGAAGATTAAAATAACTTGTAATTTGTTTTAAATACTTGACATTAAACTTAACTTTAAATAAAATCAAGTAGAAATATTAGAATTAACTTTTGAAAATATATGTAAATATTCCACTTTTAACTTTGAATAAATCAAATTGAATTAACTTTAGCTTGAAGTAGCTTAGGATAATCAGGAGTCGAAGGAAAGACTTCAGCTTTGAAACGAAATACAACACTAATTTGTGACTTATCTCATGGCTTTAACGTAGTTCTTTATGTAAATTCGCGTCATGAAACATTCATGTTTATTAGTATAACAGATTATAATTTCGAGTAATTTTGTGTATGAATTATTTCAGCAAATGTTCTAATATATAAGTGTTATAATAAAGGTTGATGTTTGTTGGTTTATGTGTGGAAATTAATAACGGCACCATCAATCCTTCACTAAAATAAAGCTAACCTTGAGAGATCTCTAGCATTGATAATGGCTGACGTGGTCTACAGGCAGACTGGGAGCAGCAGAGAAACGACTCTCCAACCTCATTGCTCTAATACTTTAACAGCATAAAATACAGATTGATACAAAACCTTTGCCCTTGAGCCGACCTCGCTACCTATGACCTTTGTCCTTAAGGGTTGTAATAGAAGCAAACATTTTGAAACATCTATCTAAACATTTGGATTTAACAGTTTGGGAAAAGATATATATTCAAAAAAAACCATACTAGAACCATGAACTTCGAGATTCCGGACAAACTAAGCTTGATTACAAAGTTCTTCAAAAATACATCAGATGGCAGTTTAGAAAATTATTCCTTCAAAAGTACACCAGATGGCAGTTTGGATAATTACCGGCGAAAGAAAAAATTGACAGTCATGAAAACAGCTGACAATGGGGAAGATTGTTCTCCGATATTGCGGTGCTGTGATTAAAAAACATAGAAGTATGAGGTAAGAAGAATTCATGATTCATTTGATTCCCTCAATTCATATTTAATTATTAGAATATGATGTAAAATTCATACTGTATATAAATATTTGATGCCAGAAATAACTTACTTTTTAGCAATATTCCTGGCCAGTCTGACTAACAGCTGATGAGATACAGTTACAACAGATTTGTTATCCTGTATGAATGACAAGGGTTTATAAATAGAGTTCCTCGCCAATATTTCTGCAGCATGTATATCACGCTCCAATTCATTTAGTTGATTTTGCAATGCAATAATTGCTGGAATCTGGCCACTGCAACATGAAAATCAAAACAATATAGAGATAAAAGCAATAATTAAATCTAATTAAAATTTAACCTGTAAATACTTGTAGTAAAATAAATTTACACCAATGACATATTTTCATGAACAGTTACATATAACACATGTCTAAATAAATTTTCTTCTCTATTTTCAACAGGAAGTGTATTGATAAGGAGAGACCATCTATATAATGTTTCATTGAAGAAAAAATATGCATACACATATTACACAAATTTGTTTCTATGTTTCTGAGAAGATACCTGAGTTTAATGTGTCCTTCCATTACCCCTTTGTTACATTTATTGACCTATTTTGTATAATGTTCTTCTCATAAATCTTATTTCATTGGCTCTCATTTTGCTTTAATCCATCACCCTCTTTGACTATTCATCAGTACCAAAGTTTCATAAAGATATCTCTTTATGCAATTCAGCTGGAAGCTCCATTACCTATTCCAAACTTTTAGAGTATTTTTCAATTTTATATTCATATCACCACCGCTGTGGTCTCGAGGTAGTGGGCTGTCTTGTTACACAGCGAGTCCAGGTTCAATTCCCGGTCGGGTCAAGCTTCCTGGGTGAGGTTTTTTCCATGATTTTTCCTCACCTGTAAGACAAATGTCAGGTAGCTTTAAGGCTCAAAAGATCCCTGAACATCATCTGGCCATCATCATCCTTCACTGGTGTTTAAAGCAAGTGGAAGTTACCATACCTAAAATTCCCTAGTAAAGCTAAAAGTGTAGCATGAAAATGCTGTGATTGCAGTGAAAGACCTGCCCTAGGGTAGAACACTATAGAATAGAATATTTATATCAACACCAGAGGGAAAGCTTTCAGTTAGTAGACCAAGAATGAGGTGGGAGAATAACAATCACGATTTGAGAGAAGTAGATTATACAGGAGATGATTGGAAAACATTAGCTCAGAATGGGAAAGTATGGAGAGTTTATGTTCCCATGAACCTGCAGGTTTGATAGTGCCAGTGAGTTAGTTATATTCAGGTCATTCCATCTCAAGTGGTCTAGTGCTCCACGCTCAACATGTTCAATTTCGTTGAAACTTGGTGTAGGTATGGAACCTCATTTGAAATGAACCTCTGCAAAATTTCAAATCATAATATCAAGTGTTTATGAAACTATGACCTTTCATTTGGAGGCCCATTTGATGAATCCATCAAGAAACTGATCAAAATTCAATTTTTAACTCTTTATTACTACAAGGCAAATGCAAGTAGGGGCCTCTTATTTCCATGTCTTGCACAACTTTTTATCTTAAATCCAAAAAACATAGTCTGACAAAAGGAAATTCACTTTAGGGGTCACCAGCATTGATCAATGTTATATTTAAATTAATATCGGGAAGTAAACATTATGAGGTTAAGAAAGAATATGAAAACATCCTAAATATAGCCAGATTTTAATAAGGATATAATATCTAACAAATTAAAGAAATTCAGAAAGATAAAACAACTTAAAGAATGCTCTACCCTACAAATGGTTAGTAACGAAAAGAAGAATTTCAAGAAAATTACTTACCATCGAATAGTACATGGGAAATTTAAAAAATATTTGACAAATACAACATTACTTTGGCACCAATTAATAAATTTAGTCTGGAAAAACTTTTAAATACCAATAAAAAAATCAACATCCCAGACAGTAAGAAATCTGGAATTTATCAAATTAATTGTAATGATTGTAGCAAAGTATACATAGGAAAAACAAAAAGGAATTTAGAAACACGCACTAAAGAACATTTTAGAAATATTAAAAATTGTGAAATTGAAAAATCAGCAATTGCTTCACATAGTTTACTAGAACATCATAAAATTGAAAAAGAAGTGAAACTTTTAAAACAGTTGGATAAACCGTTGGAATTGACAATTTGGGAAATGATATTCATTCAGAAGAATAAATATCGATCTATGAATTTCGATATTCCAGTGGATAAAAATTTAATTACAAAGTTTATAATCCCAACGAAAGATGGCAGCACAAGAGGTGATGTCACTAAAGAAATCAACAATCACGGAATTTCATCAGTGGACGCATGACTGATGAAGGACATGATATTGTCTGAAACCGTCGGTATCAAAGAAGTTTGAAAATGTATGAGGTGAGTTGATTAAAATATGTTCTCCACTCACTCTTATTGATCAATGTGCCTAACAAAATCTGTTGCCAAAGCATATATCAAATTTTAGTCCTTCCTTTAGGGCCAAATATCTCAAGAACAAAAAATAAAGGGATACTAATACTTGGAAAATTTGTTAATGGTGGTTGTGACAGTGCGCTGCTCAACATTAGAAATATTGTTGGGGAGAGAATACACCCTTCTATTACTCCAGATTTGGTTTCTATAGATTCTGAGAGACAACCTTCATGTATTATCTGTGCCTTGGAACCTAGATACATATCTTTAATAATATTAATAATAATTGAGTTTGTATTTTTTAACATTCTTACCTCATATAATTGTTTAGTTGGACATATGTTTCAAGGCTGTTGCCCCATTGTCAAGCTTTTCACAAACACTTATAATATATATTAATAATCTTCGATGGAATGCTGTATTCTTTCAAAGTTTGCCAAATAGCATGTCTATTGACTTTATCCAAATCTTCTTCATTAGTGGTTGTAGTAATGCAGCTGAAGTTTTAACATCTGTTTATAAAATTTCAGGAGGGATATTATCTATATCTGGAGATTTAGCATTTCTAATATCTTTGAGCACAGTTATTACTTCATGGTATGTTGGAGCATGTGTTCTAATATCAAGGTTAATTTCAAATTCATCTTCTTCTAATGTCATGGTTAATTTCAAATTCATCTTCTTCCTCGTCTATTTCTTCTTCAGAATGTTAAATATATCTTGATGTAATTCTTGTAATGTGAAATTTTCAGTAAAGAGGTTCTGTTGTCTTTGATTGCCATTAGTTCCTTAAGTAATTATATTTATTTATATATTATAGTCCACCGCTGTGGTCTCGAGGTAGCGTGATGCCTTGTCACGCAGCAGACCCGGGTTCGATCCCGGTCGGGGCAGTTTTTCTGGATGAGGTTTTTATTGGGGTTTTTCCTCACCTGTAAGACAAATGTCAGGAAAACTTTAAGGCCCAAACGGTCCCCGAAATCATATGGCCATCATCATCATCATCATCTTCATCCTTCACCGGTGTGGAAAGCAACGGGAAGCTACCACACCTACAATTCCCTAGTAAAGCTGCAAGCATAGCATGAAAATGCTATGATTGCAGTGAAGGACCTGCCCTCGGGCAGAATTACTATAGATGGATGGATATATTATAAACAAAAGAAAATAGCTATGACAATCCTGTCATTTTATTTATATATATAATTTTAATGTTTACACATCTTTCTGTGCCTAAAGTTTTATTTTTCTTCTCCACTCATCTCTCTCCATCCAATCCATGTCCTCCAGTCCTCTTGCTCTCATTCCAGTTCTTATTTCCTGCATCCACGAGTTTCGATGTCCTTCTTCCAGGTGGACACCATTCCAATGTTTTCCTGGGTAATCTTTCTTCTTGCATTCGTCATACTTCTTTTTAATTTCAAACCATTAAGAATATTCGCCATACTAACTCAGGTAGCAGGTATGGGTCCTATTCCAAGCAAGATTGGAAATTTTAATTATGATATTTTCATTTTTGGGGCCAAGAGAGTTGGTGGTGTACAAATTTTAATTGGTAAATTGTGCACCATATGTGTGGATTAAATTCTAAATCCTTCCATAGTACGTATGCTGAGAAGGAATATGGTAACATTGATAGTGATTCGTCTATCAGATGGAGACACTAGGCCTGCTGCTCTCTATGGTCCTTTTTTGATGGGATTAAGGTATATGTTGCCACTGGTATCACTTTCTCTCATATAAACATCAACATTCCTCACACAACACACTTACACTACACACAAACACTTAAACATACACTCATCCTACATTCCTTTCTGTACACACATATTTAAGAACACATAATCTAAGTAGTCTGCCAAAGTGATGTGTAAATTTAAAATAGATCAAATTAATGCCATCTATCTGCCTAGCAAGGTACAAAAAGTGCAGTAGGTGGTAATGGAACACACATTTTAACTTAAATTAAATATCAACTTTTATAAGATTCATGATGTGTTCCGTTGAGGTTTATTCAAAATTAATATAAAATTATAGAATATTCACCTGAAAGGTCCGTCTCCTCAACTTAATTATCATTTAACTGTAGCGCTTTCGGGACTTGTCCCATCATCGGCAGGATTCAAAACTGGTGTTTCACTGAAGATCTGGTAGAGGGGGTTGCATGTATTTGGTTCGTTTTCGTTTATCAGGCTGTCGTTGTGAGCTGCTTTCATGATTTCCATCTCTTCGAGTACGTTTATCTTCGCTGGATTATTTTCTCTGTGCATTACTGTTAGGGTGTTTTCAATATTTAACATAATATTTAACAATATTTAACATCGCATGTTAAATATTGAAAACACCCTAACAGTAATGCACAGAGAAAATAATCCAGCGAAGATAAACGTACTCGAAGAGATGGAAATCATGAAAGCAGCTCACAACGACAGCCTGATAAACGAAAACGAACCAAATACATGCAACCCCCTCTACCAGATCTTCAGTGAAACACCAGTTTTGAATCCTGCCGATGATGGGACAAGTCCCGAAAGCGCTACAGTTAAATGATAATTAAGTTGAGGAGACGGACCTTTCAGGTGAATATTCTATAATTTTATATTAATTTTAAATTAAATATGTTTGAAAGATATTATACATTATATATAATAAACAACTGCGGTGGCAGATATATATATATACACACATTTCATGGTACAACAGGCCTAGGAGGACCTTAACAACTGGATGCTGGTCACACATCCACATGTCAATCACAAACCTGGGTAATCACAAAAAGGTGTCATGTGATCAGCATGTCAGATCTCCAGCAAATATAGGTGGATATGGTCCCAGGTGGTACCATACTCACCTTTGATTCCGAGGTTTGCTGGTTCAAACTTGGCACGGATCAGGGATTTTTTCAGAACATTAAAATTCTGAACTTTGCTTCCTTCGAAAGAGAGGTGAAGCTGTAATCCTGTGTTGTGATTATGGAACATAAAAGAAACTCAAGCCTGAAATAAGAGATCTCTGAGCAAAATCTGTCTGTCCTTTCATGCTAAGCTTTGAGCATGATGATGTACCTGACTACTCATGTTAAGAAATGGTCTATGTAAGCTAATCTTATCGTAATACATTTGAAAAGAAAAATTTTCATTAAAATTAATACCTTTTATCAGAGGACATACTTTCCTTCAAGTGGAGAACTATTTATGGTATATCACATAACATTAAATTGGCCTCAGTGGTCTAGTGATTACAGTCCTTACCTCTAGCCCCAAGGGTTATAGGTTCAAACCCAGTTGGGGTTGTTGGACTTTTAGGATGGAATAATGCAAGGGACAAGTCCTCCGGGAATTATTTTAAGTCGTGAGTCTCGAGTACGAAGATTTTTGGGCTTATAAAAGAACCTCAAACCTAAATTAGTGCCTCTGAGCAAAATTTAATTGATATTCTCTACCCAAATAATACCTTCGTTGCCTACTAGATGTCTTATTGAGGCAATGTGCTGACCACATGTCACTTACTGACAACTGTAGGGAAATAAGCATAATTAAATTATGCTTGGTCAAGAAACATTCGCTAGGGGAGCACCCATGTCTCCATGTGGGGTATATAGATCTACATCTCATTAAACTACACTTCATTTTCCAGTTAATATCTTAATAACTAAAAATCACTGGACAATAGCATTAGAAACTAAAAGACATATTTTAATTGGCACAATGGTTGGAGCTTGAGATATATAACAAGTTAATAATTAAAAATAATTTTGCATAGGGGACATTAACTTCTGCATATTTTGATAACTTACCTATACGACCTTTCTGGAATGTGTTGTAATATAAGAAATGCTGTAGAAAGTTGGTCACAATTTGGATAAGCATAAATGCTACTTAAAGCAAGAGACATTTTCTCTTCTAATGTTGGTACCAACAAATTTGGATTTTCATTGTGCACATATTCAAACAGCTTTAAAGGCAATGATAGTCCATGAGAACTTAATTCTGTTAAATATGCCTGAAGTAAGTGCTTCCTGCTGCCAGGTGACATTTTCTCACATCTCAGAAGAAAAGGCAACAGGATACGTTTCAAGTCATCTACAAATGTTGCTTCATCTGACTGAAAATAAAATAACAACATTATAAAATGTACATTGCTGATTTTTCAATTTCACCATTTTTTATATTTCTAAAATGTTCTTTCGTGCAAGTGCCCAAATTCCTTTTTGTTTTTTTTATATATACTTTACTGCAATCTTTACAATTAACTTGATAAATTCCAGATTTTTTATTATCTGGGGTGTTAACTTTTTTATTAGTTATCAGAAGATTACTTAGGCTGAATTTATTAATCAGAGCTTATTATACTAAATTTTTTTTTAGATTTTTAAAAATGTGTTATGAACTTCTGGATGGTAAGTAATCTTCTTGAATTTTCCATCTTTTTCGGAATTATATTGCAGGGTGGTGTATTCATGTATTCTTTTTTGTTGTTTAAATTTCGTTAATTTTTTCATTATTAAGCAATTCCATGAAAATATCATACTGAGGTGAAAATTTTGAAAATTGGTGCGGAAATAATTTTGATGACATAATATATATCTTTAAAGATTAAATTTTCTGATTCTATAATCTAATGTTTCAAATGTGTATTATTTTAACCTAATATTAGTGGTAAAACTTGTCATACTCCAAATCTGTAAAAAAACATGCAAGATTTTATGAATTTATTTAAATATTTGGTAGTATTAATTTGTTTCATTTCACAAACTCTTTTGTTAAACCATACTTCATTCCTTCTTAGTCATGAATGTAATAATATTAAATGCATTTTAATGGTTTATACCTTAAATGTGCCCTATAATTAACTGTAAGCAATGGTCAGTCATATTTAATTAATGTTGGGAAGTAAACATCATTAAAATTCATCGGAGAACATATTGTTTAAACAACTCACCTCATAGGATTCATGATTCCATGATATCGCGATTTCAAACATAGTCATGTTCATCATCAGCCATAACTCCGACTGACGAAATTCTTCGGCCGTCAACTATTCTATTGTCGCCATCTTTAGTGCTGCCATCTATGGTTGAATTTATGAACTTCAAAATCAATGTAATTTCGTTAGGGATATCAAAATTCATTGATCTATTTTTGTTTTTCTGAATGTATATTTTTTCCCAAACTGTCAATTCCAAAGGTTTCTCTACTTGTTTTAAAAGTTTAGCTTCTCTTCCAATTTTATGATGTTCTAATAAACTATGTGCAGCAATTGCAGATTTTTCAATTTCACAATTTTTAATATTTCTGAAATGTTCTTTTGTCCAAATTCCTTTTTGTTTTTCCTATATAAACTTTATTGCAATCTTCACAATTTATTTGATAAATTCCAGATTTCTTACTGTCTGGAACATTGACTTTTTTATTGGTACTTAGAAGATTACCCAGACTAAATTTATTTATTGGTGCCAAAGAAATGTTGTATTTGTCAAAAAATTTTTGAAATTTCCTATGCATTTCAGGATGGTAAGTAATTTTCTTGTATTTTTTCTTTTCTTTGCAAACACAAAAAAAGACTTAATGAATATACTACTCTACAAAATTGCAAAGAAAAGAAAAAATACAAGAAAATTACTTACCATCCTGAAATGCATAGGAAATTTCAAAAAATTTTTGACAAATACAACATTTCTTTGGCACCAATAAATAAATTTAGTCTGGGTAATCTTCTAAGTACCAATAAAAAGTCAATGTTCCAAACAGTAAGAAATCTGGAATTTATCAAATAAATTGTGAAGATTGCAATAAAGTTTATATAGGAAAAACAAAAAGAATTTGGAAATTCAGACAAAAGAACATTTCAGAAATATTAAAAATTGTGAATTGAAAAATCTGCAATTGCTGCACATAGTTTATTAGAACATCATAAAATTGGAAGAGAAGCTAAACTTTTAAAACAAGTAGAGAAACCTTTGGAATTGACAGTTTGGGAAAAAATATACATTCAGAAAAACAAAAATAGATCAATGAATTTTGATATCCCTAACGAAATTACATTGATTTCGAAGTTCATAAATTCAACCATAGATGGCAGCACTGAAGATGGCGACAATAGAATAGTTGACGGCCGAAGAATTTCATCAGTCGGAGTTATGGCTGATGATGAACATGACTATGTTTGAAATCGCGATATCATGGAAGCATGAATCCTATGAGGTGAGTTGTTTAAACAATATGTTCTCCGATGAATTTTAATGGTCAGTCAGTTATAGAAAACGTATAAAAATTACTGTACACAACACAATAATTGATGGATTAAAATTTCCTCTTGGATTCTACGTTATCGGTACTCTACCAACAAAGTATAGATGACATTTTTTTTCCTGCTAGAGTCCCATGTCTGACTGGCTTTTTGTCCTCTCATTTATATTGCTAATACACAAGGCGCAGTCAGTTGCTTGCTGTACTCCGCTGGGAATTAACATATACAATGAAATCTGGTAGACTGTTCGGTTCAGCTGTTCCATAAAATAATTACAGGCCCTTCTTCCGAGTCTTACTTAATAAGTAAATAAGTCTTCTGTGTCTATTTGAGCTAAAAGACAGTCAGCAGAAGCATTTAAATATGTTCGGGAAAAGGTTGCAGTAAATGTAGCAGCCATACATATTGATTTCTCAGAAAATTATACCTATAAAGAACAAAATGAGTTCCAGGCAGTTCATTGGAAAAATAAGTGTATCTCAATATTAACTGACTTTGCCTGGTTTAAATGGAAGGTTACAGAGAAGTTGAGAAGAAATATTTTAACTTCTGCTCCAGTTTCCTTTCACTCTATCAAAAGAATTATCTCAAATAAATACATCAATAAACTTAGAGAAGAATACACCACCAAAACATCTGGAAAGGAATGGGAAAATCTACAAGCTTATGACATTACTACATTACAAAGAAAATCCGCAGTAGCAACATTCAGACTGCTAACGGGACATGACTGCTTGAATAAACACAGAATTGGCATAACAGATTCACCTAAATGCCCTTTTTGCAATTTAAATGAAGATATGGAAAGAAACCATCTCCTCCATTGTCCAGCTTTTGTGGAAGAGACCAGCCTTTCTGCTAAATATTGGAGTGCAAGAGAGCGAATGATTTCATTATCAAGTGCTCGACATTAGATACCAACCAACCAACCATATTTTGTTCTAATGTCCAGTTATGCGACATATGACAAATGTGCTACAGATGTTTGCTTAATAAAAGTGTTTTCCGAACTATAGGGACTTCTTCCAGAACTTATGGTGATAAAATATTTTCAGTTGGAGCAGCAGGTACTTTAAATAGAAATAGGCCTATACAATTAGCAATGTCACACTGTTTACTTGCATATTTGGATTTAACATAAAATGGGAATTTCTTTGAATCGTACCATGGAAAGGTACGTAGAAGCAATTGGCAGCCAAGAAAAAGGATGGCACGGATGTATGGAAAATTGGAAAAGAAGATAAAAAGTGGCGTAGAATTCTGTAATATTGTGAGCCGTAAAACCAACCAAATAACTGTTCAGGAGGAGTCACAAAATGATGTAAAAGAAGGAAAGAAATTTCTAGAAAAACAATTTGAAAATCTTGCAGCTATCACGGTAACTCATTGCATTCACAATGTTGGACCCGTATGTTATAGTGTATGCACAACTATCAAACAAACAATCAGCTCAACAAATTCACAATTTCATTTGTAAAAAAAAAAAATGGCACAACAGGACTAGAAAGCCCTTGGCCTACCAGGAAGCTGCTGACCTCACATCCACCAAATATATCAATTACTGAGATGGTAAACCATCTAGCCAATATAGGGGTGCCATGTTGTCAGCCATTATAACTGTTTTTCTGGACTGTAGCTGCTAAATATTGATGCTGCCCAAATTATTCACGATTTTGGGCGGGTACGAGTCAATTGTGGCCGAAATGCCATGAGAATTTTTTTCTCTCATGGGGACTGAAACCAGTGTTCTCTATTAAAGCAACTTGCCTCAAATCATTCAGCTGCAGCATGAGACTTCATGTGCGACAGAAAACATAATACTTATTAATGGGAGTGAAATTAACTGCATAAGCGAATCTGATACACCTAATAAATTGAATGTTAGGTAACCAAAGCATACCCGTTGATTTTTAAATTTTGGAGTAGATATGTGGATGATATCATAGCAATAGTAAAACAAACACAATTAGAAGATGCAGTTAAACTTTTAAATATTCACAATAAAACAAATTTACTATGAAAGTGGAAAATAACCTAGAAATACCATTTTTAGACCTTAAATTGATCAGGGATGGATAAAAAAGAAAAATAGAATTTGGAATCTACAGAAAAGAAACTCACATTGATAATTATATTAGGATTTGACCATACAGCGCATAAACAATCAGTATTTAATAGTTTAACACACAGACTAGTGAATGTTCCCATGAGCAAAGAAAATTTCAAGAAAGAGAAGAAACACTTAAAAACTGCAAAAGATAATGAATTTCAAGAAAAGATGATTCACAAAAAAATAAATGAATTCAAGATACAAAAAGTAAAAAAATGAAAGTACTCTTTAGATAGATAAAGAAATTGATAAATTCGAGAAATTTACATACCACCCTTTAGTATTTAACAAGTTTCAAAAAAATTTCAACAAATTTAACATTAAATTAGCACCAATAAATGATTACAGTTTGAATAAATTAATAAAAACCAACAAAAATGAAAAGATTGAAGACGGTGGTAACAAATCAGGAATTTATCAAATTGAATATAAAGATTGAGAAAAAATATACATAGGGAAAACAAAAAGGAATTTAAATACAAGATTGAAGGAACGCCTTAGAAATGTTAAGAATGGAGAAATAGAAAAATCTGCAATAGCTGCACATATTTGGTCAGAAAAACAGAGAATTGAAACCAAGGCGAAATTATTTAAAAGTTGGAAAAATCAAAGGAACTCTCAATTTGGGAGAAAATTTACATATGCAAGAATAAAAAGAAAACTATGAATTTTGAAATACCCAGTGAATACGAGAGGGGATTGAATTGGAGGTTAATCTGTCAGCCAATAGAGAGCGCAGAAGTCAATTTACAAGAGAGACAACTGCAGTACAGCAGTTGTGATCATGGTGTTGCATCAATAATGTCACAGATTCTTTGACGAAACTTGAGTCTGCATAAAAGTCAAGAAATATGAGGTGAGTCAAAATATAACTCAAATTCCATGTTAGTATTTTTTTATTTATTAATATGGTTCAATCTAGAAATCAGAAATGTTAAATCTTGCATCAGGTAAATTGTAATCAGATACTGTATATATATATATATATATATACAAATCCCGACTCAAGCATTCTTTTTTCTTTTCATATCATATATATATTAGGTCTATTTAACAATACAGAAGGCCCTTTGTTTTAAAGTATTTAATATTTTAGTTATTTTGAACAATTTAAAATGGTACATGGTAAGCAAGTTAATTTAATTGGCTACATTATTGATTTAAATTAAATTAATCTTTATTTTACAGCAAAATTAAATTTTACATTTTTTGTAGAATTGATAAAGTATTTGTAGTTCTTTATTAATCTCTGTTACCAAAGCTGTTTATTTAGTTTCATAGTATTCAGTTACATTCACATCTTGAAATTTTAAATAAAATTCAGATATGTCAGTCAGTCACACATTATCATAACCCCGGTCTTACTTGTGAATTAGGATTCATTTCTTAAGAATTAAATTAATGTTTTTATTACCTCACCTCATATCCTTTTTCTTCTATACTGCAGTTTCGGAGCTTATCTCCATTGTCAGTAGCCTCTGGTCGACCGGTGTTATGTCGTTTCTTGGCTTTTTTTTTCTTACTTCTATTGGTGGACCGATGAACCTCTGGATCAGGTCAAAATTTGCGGGAGTTTCAAAATTCATGAGTTTATCTTTCTTGTTTTTTTCGATGTGGATTTTTTCCCAGACTGTGAGTTCCTTTAGTTTATCTGTGTGTTTGATTAGGCTAGCTTCTGTATCAATTAAATGTTTTTCAGACCAAGCATGGGCTGCTACAGCTGACTTGTCCACTTCACCCTTTTTTTTACATTTCTAAGGTGTTCCTTCAATCTGGTTTTTAAATTTCTTTTTGTTTTTCCTATATAGATTTTGTCGCAATCCTGACATTTGATCTGATATATTCCTGATTTATATTCTTCTCCAATTTTTTCATTTTTGTTGGTTTTAATTATCTTGTTCAGGCTGTATTCATTCTTTGGGGCCAATCGAATGTTCAACTTATTGAAAATTTTCTGGAACTTGTGGTGTTTTAAAGGATGGTAAGTGAATTTTTAAATCTTATATTCTCTTCTGTTTGTTTTTTAAGTGTGCTTTCGTTTAATTAGCAAAAACTAAGTAAGGTCCCAGCATATTGACTACATATCCATCAGTTGTGCAAATCGTGAAAGGCTTACATAGTGGAACATTCTTCTGACCCGAGAAAGATTTCCGTTGGTACTCATTATTGGAACTCTTCTGATGACGTGCATAAGTTCCATCGCAAATGAACATCAGGTTATCATGACTATCATACAGTATTTTTGCAATGTCATTGAGTGATTCTCTATAAGATCATCTCTTTCCGACGTGATGAGGAAGAACATCTTGCTTGAAGGATATTATTACTGATGCTGAAAAGTCTGACACTGACTGTTCTCGTTCTAGTTGTAGAACAGATGTGATTATTTTGTTAGAATTCCCTATCCAGAGTTTGAATAAAAAGACAACGAGTGCTTGCGTCACTGTACGTGTGGAATTGCTTCGCATTGAAGTTAATATGTCCTGTATTTCCATTATGTTTTCTAAGCTCAAGCCAGTAAATATGCGCAGTTGTTCTTCCAACCATCTGAAATCTCCAATTTTGTCAAATACTGTAGTCACATTCGACTGCTAAAGACTGCATCAGTTGTTTCAGTTCTGAAGCTTGAATTTTTGTGAAGTTTGCGTGCACTTTTATAGGATCCGATCCAATTCTTGTTCACAAAAACAATTTTTAATCAAGTGACTTCGGCAGCATCAATTTTTATCTGGGATATATATCCTCTTTTTTACGTATGATTGCATGCGAGCTTCATGGGGGATCACAACCATGTATTTCTCAGCTTGACAAATGCAACAGTACTTGTGTGTCGAACAGTTCTCTGCATTTCAATTTCAATATATTTGACTGGTGATTCATCGATTTCAGGCTTTATTTTTATTTCAAGTGAAGGATGATCTGAAAGAGATGGTGATGATGAATCCTCCAAAGTTTCAACTGAAACACCAGACATCTGTTGGCAACAGTTCTCAAAACTAGCAGCCTCCTAATCGGCATCCTCCTCGGCCTCTTTTTCATCATCTGGTTCATATTTCGGTCGTTTATAAGGTAACAGGCGACATTTTCCACAAAGTACATCATTGATACTAATCATTTGTTGAAAACCTCGAGAAAAGCTTCTTGCTTCTTTGGCAGATTGTACTTTTTTTAATACCTTTAACTTTATGTACGACTTACTAACACACGACACACTTGGGATGTTTTGTATCACTGGATGACATTATATCAAGCGTAGTATGTACCAACGGAACTCGTGATCTAGAATGTTTTTTTTTGCACTTCAGTGGTAACAAACAATTTTTAAAATCACTGCAAACGATGTATTTATCGCTGAACTAAACCCAGTTACACAGGACTGGCTGAGCGACTGGAACAATTAGATGGACGGTATACTTCAATGTTTGACACAGCGGTAAATAAGGTTGAGTTTGGTGCAGCATTTGAATATTTGTTGTGACGTGAACCGCTTGGCAACAAAACATTTCCTATTAAATGCAGTGCGTCTCATCTTGCGATTGCCGGACGCTGCCAAGTAACCAGAAATGGGGATAAGCTGTCACAGAACAGCTTTGCGTAAAGCTTTATGCTTTTGTGGTAAAGTTTTCGATAAAACTGACAAGAAAACTCTACTGTGCTCGATAATAACTGTACGGAAAATTCTTGTAGTTGTAATGACATCCAAAACAAAAAGAATGTGCAAAAAAATTGTATTTTAATTTTTTTAACTATGCTCCACCTCTTTGATCGAGTTGGAAAAAGTATATGTTGTAGAAAGAGGTCCGATTGTCTAATAGAAAAAAAAAACTGGTAACTGTATCTCATGAGCGAATGACTGAAAAAAATCACGAAAACTAATTTATTTTCAGGTAGTTACGTTCATGGGATTGGGTTCTTGATGTTTTCTGTGAATCACCTAGAATATATTTACAACATATATTTTTTTCCATAAAAATCGGTCCAGTAGATCCTGAGAAAAAAAAATCTTCACCAAAACACTACTAGTTGTATTTTAATCTTCGATCCTAGTGCAGCTACAAGGTTGATATTTGGGGTGAGTTTGGAATCCATCAGATGCAACTTTTGACCAAAATTTGGAACTAATGCGTGTGGGGGCCGCTCACCCCTACTTAGCAGGCTATGGCCTTTGTCCGACTTAAAGTGGATTAAAAAAATTATATCTCATACACTGCCTCATGCAGTCTAGAGAAGCAATCACCCAAGAATACCTCTAAAATAGCAACCTATCCTGTCTTTATGCAAATAGAAATTACTATTTGCAAATTTCCCATATTTAACTATGAAGAAATTACTATCTTTATTACTGATAAGGTCTTATTGTATAATTGTGCAAATAAAAAAATAAGTTCTGGTTTCAAACTTATATTTTCAATAATTGAATTTGTGACTGGATAGGATGCCTGACTAGCACAAGTGATTAGTGCACCAGTGTGTAAAACGGAGGACTTTGATTCAAATCCCAGTTCTGACAAAATTCTTTCTCTCCAAAAATTATTTTAACGATCAAACTAAGTGTTTAAATTTACATATTAACATCATAGAATAAATAAGTTTGGTTTGTATTCATCTTATCTCATAAATTGTTGTTTTTTGTAAGACGCATTTCAAAGCAGTTTGTATAAACTGATCATCTTTAAGTTGTCAGCCCTGGATCTCAACTCCTGCTCCCTCTTTTTGTGGTCCAAAGAACTTGTTTCCCCAGAAATTTCAAAATTCATAATTCTCTCCTTGTTCTTCTGTATGTAAATTTTTTTGCATATGGTGAGTTTGTTTGTGTTTTCTAACTGTTTTAACAATTTTGTGTTTACATCTATCTATGTTTTTCTGACCGGCTTGAGCACCACTGCAGATTTTTCTACCTCTCCTTTTTTTTTTTTTTTTAATTTCTTATGCATTCTTTGGTTGGAAAAAAAATTACATACAGAAGAACAAGGAGAAAATTATGAATTTTGAAATTCCCAGGGAAAGGAGCCTAATAAACAAGTTATTCGAACCACAAAATGAGGATGCAGAAGTCGAGATCCAGGGCTGACAACTTACAGAAGATCAGTCTGTACCAACTGATGATGAAACACGGAAACTTTGAAACACATCTTACAAAAAACAACAATTTATGAGGTAAGATGAATACAGACTAAACTTTCAATGTTTTTATTATTTGTTTTTAAACATCTTAATGATGAACAAATTATATTTGAAAAGAAAAATATACGCTAACACTGGGGTTTGAACCCAGGACCTTTAATTGGCATAGAGAGTCAAAGGACCTGGGTTCAAACTCCAGTCTAGGCGTGTATTTTTCTTTTCAAATATAACAGACTAATATAATTAATTTGGAAATTTTTAACATTACGAGTCGTGAAAACAGCTGATGATGGTGACAACGGTTGCTGATATGCAGTGCTGTGTTTAAAAAAACATAGAAGTATGATATTCGAAGAGAAAAATTATACGCTCAGACCGGGACTTGAACCCGGGACCCTTGGTTCTCTAGACCAAGTGCTCTACCAACTGAGCTACCTGAGCAAGTACCGATCTAAAAGCAAATCTTTCTCTACATACATTGTAATTCCCATCCACCAAATGCTGTGAAGCCATGCTTCTATCTTGCAAATGGCGGCTCCTTTATTAAGAAGACATATTTGGGAATTATACATTACAGCCAGTACGGCTTTTTCCAAGTTTTTATTATTGATTTCGTACATCTCAATGATGGATAAATCATATTGAAGAGAAAAATTATACGCTCAGACCGGGACTTGAACCTGGGACCCTTGGTTCTCTAGACCAAGTGCTCTACCAACTGAGCTACCTGAGCAAGTACCGATCTAAACGCAAATCTTTCTCTATATACATTGTAATTCCCATCCACCAAATGCTGTGAAGCCATGCTTCTATCTTGCAAATGGCGGCTCCTTTATTAAGAAGACATATTTGGGAATTATACATTACAGCCAGTACGGCTTTTTTCAAGTTTTTATTATTGATTTCTTACATCTCAATGATGGATAAATCATATTTGAAGAGAAAAATTATACGCTCAGACCGGGACTTGAACGCGGGCCCCTTGGTTCTCTAGACCAAGTGCTCTACAAACTGAGCTACCTGAGCAAGTACCGATCTAAACGCAAATCTTTCTCTATATACATTGTAATTCCCATCCACCAAATGCTGTGAAGCCATGCTTCTATCTTGCAAATGGTGGCTCCTTTATTAAGAAAACATATTTGGGAATTATACATTACAGCCAGTACGGCTTTTTTCAAGTTTTTATTATTGATTTCGTACATCTCAATGATGGATAAATCATATTTGAAGAGAAAAATTATACGCTCAGACCGGGATAGAAGATAGAAGCATGGCTTCACAGCATTTGGTGGATGGGAATTACAATGTATATAGAGAAAGATTTGCGTTTAGATTGGTACTTGCTCAGGTAGCTCAGTTGGTAGAGCACTTGGTCTAGAGAACCAAGGGTCCCGGGTTCAAGTCCCGGTCTGAGCGTATAATTTTTCTCTTCAAATATGATTTATCCATCATTGAGATGTACGAAATCAATAATAAAAACTTGAAAAAAGCCGTACTGGCTGTAATGTATAATTCCCAAATATGTCTTCTTAATAAAGGAGCCGCCATTTGCAAGATAGAAGCATGGCTTCACAGCATTTGGTGGATGGGAATTACAATGTATATAGAGAAAGATTTGCGTTTAGATCGGTACTTGCTCAGGTAGCTCAGTTGGTAGAGCACTTGGTCTAGAGAACCAAGGGTCCCGGGTTCAAGTCCCAGTCTGAGCGTATAATTTTTCTCTTCAAATATGATTTATCCATCATTGAGATGTACGAAATCAATAATAAAAACTTGAAAAAAGCCGTACTGGCTGTAATGTATAATTCCCAAATATGTCTTCTTAATAAAGGAGCCGCCATTTGCAAGATAGAAGCATGGCTTCACAGCATTTGGTGGATGGGAATTACAATGTATATAGAGAAAGATTTGCGTTTAGATCGGTACTTGCTCAGGTAGCTCAGTTGGTAGAGCACTTGGTCTAGAGAACCAAGGGTCCCGGGTTCAAGTCCCGGTCTGAGCGTATAATTTTTCTCTTCAAATATGATTTATCCATCATTGAGATGTACGAAATCAATAATACAAAAATAGAAGTATGAGATAAGAAGAATTCAAGATTCATTTTATTCTTATAACAGACTAAACTGATTTATTAAGAGAACCTCATAATGTTACTTAATAATATATTTTCATAATCATTTTAGAAATGAGGAAATTATGGAAGAGTTGGTTGTAGAACCCATTCTTCACCATATACAAAACTACCAGAATAACTGGAAAGCCCAACTTCAACGAATGCCGTTTCATAAAATTCCAAAAGCCATGCTTTGTTACTGCCCCCAAGGCAAAAGATCGCTGGGAAGTCCAAAAAAGCTCTGGATGGAAAACTCCTCTTTGAGACTATAACAGGCAACACAGCCTAATACTTGCATGGATGGTGATAATGATGATGATAAGGTAGTTTGATTATAGTGCTAATGATCCAAATGCCAGATATATTTAAAAAAACATAAAGCATGGCTCAATTTGGTTATGATTTCAAAACATTTTAATTTTATTTTTTTAACTCGAAAATAAATATTTTTTTATTAATTAAATAAAATAAAACTTAGTTTTATTTGATTTTCATATTTATTAAGATATAATTCAGTGACAGCTGTTTTGGTACACTGTACCTTCTTCAGACATGTTAACAAATTATGAATTGTGTTATTATAGTACATATCATAGTTAAATATGGGAAATAACATTATGAGGTTCTTAATTCGTAAATTACATTGGCACCAATAAATAAATTTAGCCTTGGTAATCTATTAATAACTAATAAGAAATTGAACACCCCAGATAGCAAAAAATCTGGAATTTATCAAATTAATTGTAAGGACTGCAATAAAGTATACATAGGAAAAACAAAAAGAAATTTGGACTCGCACTAAAGAACACTTCAGAAATATTAAAAATGGTGAAAAATGAAAAATCAGCTATTGCAGCACATAGTTTATTGGAGAATCATAAAATTGAAAAAGAAGCCCTACTTTTAAAACATTTGGAAAAACCTTTAGATTTGACAATTTGGGAGAAGATATATATTCTGAAGAACAAATTTAGATATTGTTGTTTTTAACCATTTTCCGGACAAATTTTGGAGTGATATTCTTTTCTAAACATTTGTTAATGAATTTGATATCTGCAATAACCAACACCAAAAATTTTAGAAAAGAAAACTCTCAATTTGGAAAAAATCAAACATTATACAACCATGAGTAAAATAGACGTTGAACTGTACTTTTTACATTTAAAATTAACAAACAGTTTAGGCCAAATAGTTTGGGATAACCTGGAAAAAAACTTCTACAACTAACTAAACCTCAAAATGAAGAAAAAATTGATGTACAAAAGAAAAAGATAATTAATTTAAAACCTGAGTTAAATAAATTGAAGAAAAATAAAAGTACAAAAAGTATAACCACTAAATTAGGGGGGGATAAAGAAAATGAGAAAAATGTAATTAACCTATCATCCGAAAACTTTACAAAAGAAGAAATATCTATTTTGGACAAGGGATTCAAAACATGCATTAGTTACTCTAACAATTTAGAAGATTACATAGCTGATGTTGAAATTGCTATCGATGACATGAATTATGAAGAACAAACAATAATCAGAAAAGAATGTGGGGAAGTTATTGAAAAAATTAAAAACACAAAAATAGCAAACCTATGCAAAACAAATATGAAGAAAGTAAGAAACATTAACAATAAAAATGTTATTTGAAGAGAAAAATTTTCGCCTAGACCGGGACTCGAACCCGGGACCCTTGGCTTTCCGGGCCAAGTGCTCTACCAACTGAGCTACCGAGGCGAGTTACGATCTAGACGCAAATTTTTCTTCTTATGTACGTTGTAATTCCCTAACGCCAAATGCTTGAAACCATAGCTTCTATCTTGCAAATGGCGGCTTCTTAGTTAAGAAGACATTTATTGGGAATTTAACACTACTTTATAGCCAGTAGGGCTTCTATTGACGATTTTATTATTAATTTAACACTTCTCATTGAAGGATAAATTATATTTGAAGAGAAAAATTTTCGCCTAGACCGGGACTCGAACCCGGGACCCTTGGCTTTCCGGGCCAAGTGCTCTACCAACTGAGCTACCGAGGCAAGGGTCCCGGGTTCGAGTCCCGGTCTAGGCGAAAATTTTTCTCTTCAAATATAATTTATCCTTCAATGAGAAGTGTTAAATTAATAATAAAATCGTCAATAGAAGCCCTACTGGCTATAAAGTAGTGTTAAATTCCCAATAAATGTCTTCTTAACTAAGAAGCCGCCATTTGCAAGATAGAAGCTATGGTTTCAAGCATTTGGCGTTAGGGAATTACAACGTACATAAGAAGAAAAATTTGCGTCTAGATCGTAACTCGCCTCGGTAGCTCAGTTGGTAGAGCACTTGGCCCGGAAAGCCAAGGGTCCCGGGTTCGAGTCCCGGTCTAGGCGAAAATTTTTCTCTTCAAATATAATTTATCCTTCAATGAGAAGTGTTAAATTAATAATAAAATCGTCAATAAAAATGTTGTTTTTTCAAAATCAGACAAAGGGAATAATTTGGTAATTTTGGATAAAGAAGATTACAATGATAGGATGGAGAATTTATTAAAGGGAGAAGAATATGAAGAAATAAAAACCAATCCTCTTGCAAAAACAATTAAGGAAGTTGAAACTAGCCTAAAATCAATTAAAAAAATTATCCGTGTTTGGTTCGTCTTCCGGGCTTATAGGCCATGGTCTGGTTGTCTTCATACTTGACGTTTCGTGTACTGCTGCGGTAGACATCATCAGGAGATACTGCGTGCTCTCTGTGAACTCCTCAACAGTTGGCTGCAGACTGGCTGGTCGTTGGAAACTGTCTCTCTGTTTATAGCTAAACCCCGGGTGGAGGGGGGGTTTTCTGCGCGGACCGAATTATGCGCTGTAGTGCAGTTTGCAGAAGTCATAGGCTTCGTTGTTGTGTTATGCAGTGCTGGGATCCAAATTTTGTTTATCTTCATGGTTTCTTCTTTTTTGTTGAAGGAATTCTTATGTTTATATATTTCAATGGCTTCTCTGTATAGTCTGGTGTAGTAATGTGATGTTTGTGATAATACCTGAGTATCTTCGAATCTTATAATATGTTGTTGGTTGTTCATCAAGTGTTCCGCTACGGCCGATTTTTCATTTGTTTTAATCTGCAGTGTCTCATGTTCTTGTAATCTTGTGTTGATCATTCTTTTTGTTGTATCGATGTACACCTCTCCACAACTGCACGGGATACGATATATACCGGCATGACTTAAAGGATCTCTAGTGTCTTTGGCTGGGCGCAGTATATTGCTGATTTTTTTGTGTTGGTTTGTAGGTTGTTGCTATGTTGTATTTCTTTAATATTCGTCCAATTTTCTCTGTTGTTGTTTTGATATAAGGTAGGTAAACCTTACCATTTGTCTCTTCCTTGTTTTCGTTTTCGGGCCTATATTTCTTGGGATTTATGGCTCGACGAAAATCTGTTTTGCTGTATCCATTGGTAAGAAAAGCTGCATGGAGATGATTGATTTCTTCTTGCAGATACTGTGGTTCCGAAATCCTTTTGGCTCGTTCAACCAGGGTTTTTATTATCCCGCGTTTTTGTCTCGGATGGTGGTTAGACTGTTTGTGTAGGTATCTGTCTGTGTGAGTATTTTTCCTGTAAACCTTGTGTCCAAGTGTCATGTCTTGGTTTCGGATTACCAAAACATCCAAAAACGGTAGACTGTTGTTTTGTTCCTTTTCCAGGGTGAATTGGATGCTGGGTCAAATCCCATTTATGTGTTTCTTGAAGTTATCTAGTTCTTCCTCACCGTGCTCCCAAATGTTTCGACCATTGGTTCACCTACATATGAACTTGCCAAGTATCTCGCCTCACTGCTGAAACCACATATTGGTAAAACTGATACTTTTGTAAGAGACTCCACACACTTCATAGAAAAGATAGACACTATGAAACTCAAGCCGAATGACATAATACTAAGCTTCAATGTGGTTGCATTATTCACTAAAGTACCTATCGGAGAAACCATGACATACTTACAAGAACTCTTTCCACCAGACATAACAGCGCTCTACAACATATGTCTCACAGAATCTTATTTTCAATGGAGAGGTATATTCTACGAACAAATAGATGGCGTGGCCATGGCAAGTCCATTAAGTCCCGTAATAGCAAATTTCTACATGGAAAAATTTGAAAAACAGGCTTTGGAGAATGCTACCTTAAGACCCACAGTTTGGCTAAGATATGTGGATGACACCTTCGTCATTTGGGAGCACAGTGAGGAAGAACTAGATAACTTCAAGAAACACATAAATGGGATTTGTCCCAGCATCCAATTCACCCTGGAAAAGGAACAAAACAACAGTCTACCGTTTTTGGATGTTTTGGTAATCCGAAACCAAGACATGACACTTGGACACAAGGTTTACAGGAAAAATACTCACACAGACAGATACCTACACAAACAGTCTAACCACCATCCGAGACAAAAACGCGGGATAATAAAAACCCTGGCTGAACGAGCCAAAAGGATTTCGGAACCACAGTATCTGCAAGAAGAAATCAATCATCTCCATGCAGCTTTTCTTACCAATGGATACAGCAAAACAGATTTTCGTCGAGCCATAAATCCCAAGAAATATAGGCCCGAAAACGAAAACAAGGAAGAGACAAATGGTAAGGTTTACCTACCTTATATCAAAACAACAACAGAGAAAATTGGACGAATATTAAAGAAATACAACATAGCAACAACCTACAAACCAACACAAAAAAACAGCAATATACTGCGCCCAGCCAAAGACACTAGAGATCCTTTAAGTCATGCCGGTATATATCGTATCCCGTGCAGTTGTGGAGAGGTGTACATCGGTACAACAAAAAGAATGATCAACACAAGATTACAAGAACACATGAGACACTGCAGATTAAAACAAAATGAAAAATCGGCCGTAGCGGAACACTTGATGAACAACCAACAACATATTATAAGATTCGAAGATACTCAGGTATTATCACAAACATCACATTACTACACCAGACTATACAGAGAAGCCATTGAAATATATAAACATAAGAATTCCTTCAACAAAAAAGAAGAAGAAACCATGAAGATAAACAAAATTTGGATCCCAGCACTGCATAACACAACAACGAAGCCTATGACTTCTGCAAACTGCACTACAGCGCATAATTCGGTCCGCGCAGAAAACCCCCCCTCCACCCGGGGTTTAGCTATAAACAGAGAGACAGTTTCCAACGACCAGCCAGTCTGCAGCCGACTGTTGAGGAGTTCACAGAGAGCACGCAGTATCTCCTGATGATGTCTACCGCAGCAGTAGACGAAACGTCGAGTATGAAGACAACCAGACCATGGCTATAAGCCCGGAAGACGAACCAAATATGGATCAAGATGCCGGCCGTGAAAGCCTACAATTATATATAAAAAAATTATGACACAAAAGGAAAAGTTTAAATTAAAAATACCAAATCCCAGAAACCCCAACATTCATGGTCTTCCTAAAATCCACAAAGACGGAAAGAAAATGAGACCTATCATCAACAATATCAACTCACCGACATATAACATATCAAAATGGCTAAGCAATAAATATAAAGATATGGAAAAATTTGAAAATTTAGCAGTAGAAAATTCTTACCAATTAGTGGAAAAATTAGAAAATGTAGAAATAGAACCTTCAGAAAGATTGGTCTCATTTGACGTTACTTCATTGTTCACAAACATCCCGACTGACACAACTTTGAAAATTTTAGAAAAATGGTTGAAAGAAAACAAATTAGATGATGATAGCGTTAAAGAATATATAAAATTAACAAAATTATGCTTAAATCAAATGTTCTTCACCTTTAGAGGAAAGTACTTTAGACAAAAATCAGGACTTGCAATGGGAAATCCATTATCACCATTCTTAGCAAATATGTTTATGTGGAACTTTGAATGTCATGTAACCAAAGCACACCCTTTGATGTTTAAATTTTGGAGAAGATATGTAGATGATATCATAGCAATAGTAAAACAGAAACAATTAGAAGATGCCAGTAAACTGTTAAATATTCAAAATAAAACAATCAAATTTACAATGGAAGTAGAAAATAATCATGAAATACCATTTTTAGACCTTAAATTGATTAGGAATGAGGAAAAAAAGAAAATAGAATTTGGAATCTATAGAAAAGAAACTCACATTGACAATTATATAAAAGCTACAGGATTTAACCATTTTTCACACAAACAGGCAGTATTTAATAGTTTAACACACAGACTTGTGAACATCCCCATGATCAAAGAAAATTACAATAAAGAGAAAGAACACATCATAAAAATTGCAAAGGATAATGGTTTTCAAGAGAAGATGATACACAAGAAAATAAATAAATTTAAAGAACAAAAAATGATTAATGAAAGTACTCTTCAGACAGATAAAAATATTGGTAAAAAATTCAAGAAGTTCACATACCATCCTTTAGTATTTGACAAGTTTAAAAAAATCTTCAACAAATTCAACATTAAATTAGCACCAAAAAATGATTACAGCTTAGGTAATTTAACAAAAACCAACAAAAATGAAAAGATTGAAGACTACAAAAAATCGGGAATTTATCAAATTAATTGTAAAGATTGTGAATAGATATACGTAGGAAAAACAAAAAGGAATCTAAATACAAGATTAAAGGAACATCTCAGAAATGTTAAAAATGGAGAAACTGAAAAATCTGCAATAGCTGCACATACCTGGTCAGAAAAACATAGAATAGAAACCAAAACAAAATTACTTAAACAATTGGAAAAACCGAAGGAACTCACAATTTGGGAAGAAATTTACATATGCAAGAATGAAAATACAACTATGAATTTTGAAATACTCAGTTATAAGGAGAGAGGACTGATTTGGAAGTTCGTCGGTCAGCCATCAGATGGCATGGAGGTCAGTCTGCAGGATAGAAGGCCGTTGGACGTCAGTTGTGAACGTGACACAGCATTGAGAAGGTCACAAATGATGTGATGAAACCCTGGGTTTGCGAGAAGTTATGAAGTATAAGGTGAGTGAAATAAAAAATAAATAAAGTAATAACATATATATCCCAAGAACAGATGACATGAGACCAGAACAGACCATTAAATCACTGACCAGGAAAATGATGATGTAATATATATTCAGAGGTAATGATATATTTTTTATAAAATTACAATAAAAAGTAACATTATGAGGTTCTTCTTAATAAATAAGGAGTCTGGACCAGGTGGAGATAAAACAGAAGTATTATGAAACATGTCTTAATAGAACTCAACTTTTATGAGGAAGATACAACAGACTCACCTTATTTATTAATGATATTTTAATAATTTTCATTGCTGTTATCATGAGTACAATTCTTTTTGTTTATACTGGTCATATATGAGTAAAATGTAACATTTTATACAGGACCTTACAACAAACATTTAGAAACAACAGTCATACAGAGATGATAATTTTTTTGTTGAGGAATATATACTCCCAAAAATGTAGTTTTGCATATTGATCAAGATGTATGCTATGCCACGTAACTAATCTTTGGTTCCAGCATGATAGAGCTCAGTCCATTTTAGCATTGATGCATGAGTACAACTAAATCACTGACTTTGGGGAACATTGGATTAGATAAACAGGATTGTTGTATGGCCAGTGTGTTTAACTAACTTATTGTCTAAATTAAATATTAACAATATTATATCTTACCTCTTTGTCTTCTTTTTTAGACCGGTTTTGGAGAAACTAATAATCTTCAATAAATAATAAATTAATGAGTCATTTACTAATACAATAAAAAACATCAAATATGCCATCAAAGAACAAGATAAATACAAGTTGAAAGTATCAAACCCACAGATTCCAAAATTGTATGGGCTCCCAAAAATACATAAAGAGGGAAATAAGATGAGACCCATTATTAATAATATTGGCTCACCTTGTTACAATTTGGCAAAATGGCTTACTAAGAAATTGAATGAACTACCAAGTTTCGACAACAAAAGTATTGAAAATTCAATTGAATTAGTTAATGAACTGAATAATATCACATTGGATTGTAATGATAGATTGGTTTCTTTTGATGTCATTTCTTTATTTCCGAGCATCCCAATTGGGAAGATGTTAAATATTTTAGAAAAATGGCTTATTCCTTGAAACTACAAAGAGAAATAATTAATGAATATTTGAATCTTACAAAACTTTGTATCGATAACAATTTTTTTACCTTCAATGAAAAATTTTATAAACAAATCTCAGGTCTGGCTATGGGAAACCCACTTTCACCATTTTTGGCAAATTTATTTATGGGTTATTTAGAATGTCATATCACCAATGCTTATCCCTGGATGTTCAAATGTTGGTATAGATATGTGGATGATATTTTCTCTGTGATAAATTCTAAATATATTGAAGATGCATTAAAATTACTCAACCTCCAGGATGAATCTGTGAAATTTACTATGGAATTAGAAAATAATAACCAAATCCCATTTTTGGACCTCTACATAGAAGGAATGAACAACAACAAAGAATTGAATTCAATATATACAGAAAAAATACTCATATTGACAATTACATAAAGTCTTCAGGTTTCAATCATATTGCGCATAAGCATGCAATTTTCAACAGTTTGATATATAGATTATTGAATGTTCCACTAAATGAAGAGGATTTAAGAAAGAATACAATCACATTTTGGACATAGCTAATTTAAATGGTTTTGGAAAGGAAATAATTATAACTAAATTGAAGAAATTCAGACAACAAAAAAGATTAAAAGAATACACTACCCTGCAATCTGATTCAAAGAAAGGAAAACAATTTAAGAAAATCACTTATCATCCTGGAATACATAACAAATTTCAAAAAATTTTCAAGAAATTCAATATTACATTGGCACCGATAAATAAATTTAGCCTTGGTAACTTATTAATAACCAATAAGAAAATGAACACCCCAGATAGTAAAAAATCTGGAATTTATCAAATTGATTGTCGAGATTGCAATAAAGTACACATAGGAAAAACAAAAAGAAATTTGGACACTCGCACAAAGGAACACTTTAGAAATATTAAAAATGGTGAAATTGAAAAATCAGCTATTGCAGCACATAGTTTGTTGGAAGGTCATAGAAATGAAAAAGAAGCTAAACTTCTAAAACATTTGGAAAAACCTTTGGATTTGACAGTTTGGGAGAAAATATTTATACAGAAGAACAAATTTAAATCTATGAATTTCGACATTCCAGATGAACGTGACCTCATCTCGAAGTTCATCGAATCAACACCAGATGGCAACGATATCTCAAAGTTCGTCAAATCAACACCAGATGGCAACGTTATAGAGGGAGATTCCAACGAATATCCGGTAGTCATAATGGCGGGTTGAAAATGAATGACAATATCATTTGAAAACTATAGTTACCGTGTTTGAAAAACATGAAATATGAGGTAAGATGTTAAAATGACTCATTAATTTATTAATTAAGAACCTCATAATGTGTTTCCCAATTTTAACTTTGAATAATAATCTTCCACTGTCAGTTTATCTTGACCATTGTTTCGTCATTGGTGATTCAATATTTTCTCCTCCGTCTGTTGTTATATTGATAAACCTCCAATCATATCACATTACCCGGGAATTTCAAAATTCATTAATTCCTCTCCTTTTTTGAATGTACAATTTTTTTCCCAAATTGTGAGTTCTTTAGGTTTTTCTATTTGTTTCAGTTATTTTGCCTTTCTTTCAATTTGATGTTTTCTAAGCAAGTGTCAGTGACTACTGCAGATATTTCTACTTCCCCACTTTTAACATCCCTAAGATTTTCTTTCACTTTGATTTTCAAATTTCTTTTTGTTTTTCCCTATGTGGATTTTATCACATCCCAGATTTTATCTGATAAATACCTTATTCATTATATTTGAAGAGAAAAATTTTCGCCTAGACCGAGACTCGAACCCGGGACCCTTGGCTTTCCAGGCCAAGTGCTCTACCAACTGAGCTACCGAGGCGAGTTACGATCTAGACACAAATTTTTCTCTTATATACGTTGTAATTCCCTCGCGCCAAATGCTTGAAACCTTTGTTTCTATCTTTGCAAATGGCGGCTACTTAGTTAAAAAGACATTTATTGGGAATTTAACATTACTTTATAAAGCCAGTAGGGCTTCTATTGACGTTTTTATTATTAATTTAACACCTCTCAATGAAAGATAAATTATATTTGAAGAGAAAAATTTTCGCCTACACCGAGACTCGAACCCAGAACCCTTAGCTTTCCGGGCCAAGTGCTCTACCAACTGAGCTACCGAGGCGAGTTGCGATCTAGTAGCAAATTTTTCTCTTATATACGTTGTAATTCCCTCGTGCCAAATGCTTGAAATCTTTGTTTCCATCTTTGCAAATGTCTTCTTAACTAAGAAGCCGCCATTTGCAAAGATAGAAACAAAGGTTTCAAGCATTTGGCACGAGGGAATTACAACGTATATAAGAGAAAAATTTGCGTCTAGATCGCAACTCACCTCGGTAGCTCAGTTGGAAGAGCACTTGGCCCGGAAAGCCAAGGGTCCCGGGTTCGAGTCTCGGTCTAGGCAAACATTTTTCTCTTCAAATATAATTTATCCTTCAATGAGAAGTGTTAAATTAATATTAAAAACGTCAATAGATGCCCTACTGGCTTTATAAAGTAGTGTTAAATTCCCAATAAATGTCTTCTTAACTAAGAAGCTGCCATTTGCAAAGATAGAAACAAAGGTTTCAAGCATTTGGTGCAAGGGAATTACAACGTATATAAGAGAAAAATTTACATCTAGATCGCAACTCGCCTCGGTAGCTAAGTTGGTAGAGCACTTGGCCCGGAAAGCCAAGGGTCCCGGGTTCGAGTCTCGGTCTAGGCAAAAATTTTTCTCATATAATTTATCCTTCATTGAGAAATGTTAAATTAATAATAAAAACCTTATTCATTATTTTCCCACCATTTTGTCATTTTTGTTGGATTTTATTATTCTACTGAGGCTAAAATAATTTTTTGGTCCCATTCTTAAGTTGAACTTTTTGAATTTTTTTTTTCAGCAGGATGGCATGTAAAACTTCTTATATTTTAATATTAAATAAATCAGGTACTTATCAGATAAAATATGGGGATTTTGATAAAATCTATATATGGAAAACAAAAAGAAATTTGAAAACCAGAGTGAAGAAACACCTAAAGGAATATTAAAAATGAGCTAGTAGAAAAATCTTCAGTAGCTGCTCAAACTTGATCAGAAAAACATGAAATAGAAAGAAAGGCAAAATTACTAAAACAAATAGAAAAACTAAACAACTCACAGTTTTGGAAAAGATCTATATTCAAAGAAAGGAGGAAGAATTAGTGAATTTTAAAATTCGCAGGAATGTTATTTGATTCAGAGGTTCATCAGTCTGTCAACAGATGATGAAAGAAACAGTGAATAACCAACAAAATAACGGTCGAGACAAAATGACGATGGAGGACTATTAGTTTCTCGAAAACTGATCTAAAAGAAGACAAATTATGAGGTGAGATGTAATTTTATTAATATTCAATTATCAATACCTCATAGTTTACTTCCTACAAATTTTTACTTAATGCTGCTTATTTTTTCTTTGGGGGCTTATCGAAAATATTATGTATGAAACTCAAATTGCCACCAGAACCCAGCTGATTGCCTGAATCAATTATGCATTTTACTACATTAAATAGTATCTTGATAACATAGTTGACAGTCGTTCCTGCAAAGGCATCAAACATGTAATGAGACAGAGAGCAGACTGTTTGAACACACATTGTAAACTATGCCTTTCAATAAAATGTATTTCAAGTATAATTATTTTTAATCAATGCCCAAGCACCCTGACCTTTGCACAGAAACCATGAACTACATGTATATGTTCCTTAACAAATGTATGACCCATTATTCTTAAAAGTTTGTTGGCAACACCCTATATATTTAAATACATAGACCACTTATATATTTTAGAAGTACATCTCTACAAAAATAAAATTTACAACAGCAGATATATCTATCTAATTAATGCTCAGACAAATTAGTGTAATGCCATTTGTCTTCTGATCTCCCAATAAAGTCACCCTTTGGGTTTACTCCAATGATCCTGGAGTGCTCTACACTACTTGAGGCAGTCTCAGGTGGCCTGCCAAAGTAATAGGGGAAAGGTCCAATGGACCCATTAACCAATGGCAGGTGGCTTCCTCAATATTCAATTCACATTGAAGATTTCAGAGGGGTAATGTAATCACAAAGAAAAAATAAGTGCCCCCCTTCAAAAATTGTTATGAATTTGCTCATAAGAACAAGATATATATTAATAGTAAAACTAAATAATTACAATTTTTAGATATATTATTATTTGATACATCTAGTATTATTTCAATATGTAAGGTTAATTCCACTGGCAACGATGGGATCACTATTTTCTAGTGATCAATCTTAGGTGAATGAGATTATACAATCATGTACTTCAATTTTTAATTTAAAGTTTAGTACTGCATCAATAGAATCAAAATGGTAATGCAAAACTGTTTATACTGTAAATAAAAAAAAATTATTTACCTTTGACATAAGAAGTTTACACATATCCAACTGCGACATCTTCTGAATATCTGTCAGTCTAACATTTTCTAGATGCACTTCATACACCAAAGTATCCAATGTTAGCAACTGCATATACAAATTATCTAAACCCTGTAACAAAATATAATCTTGTAGAAGAATTTCTCTCATGGACTTCATAAAATTCCATGACAATTTTTTTTTAATATTTCAGAATGCAAAACCTTTTAAATTGGATGTAAATTCATCCCTTTAACTGTGATGATTCACAACCCTTGAACAATATAAAAACTAATTTAATTTAAATAAGAAAATTAAAACTACTTTAAATTAAACAAATTTCTAACCTTGGGTTTGACTGCTACCATATACTTAACCTATTTGAAACTCAATGACAATTTTAACCTTAAGCAATGATAATAATTTGTAAATTCAAAAATACACAGATGTAATTCTGTCTATCACTGTGGTCTCGAGGTAACATGCTACCTTGTCATGCAGCGGGCCCGGGTTTGATCCCCAGTCAGAAACTTGAAGGCCCAAACAGTCCCCGAAAATTATCTGACCATCATTATCTTATTCATCCCATTAGATTAAGTTTAGGATTAAGGCCTCTCCTGTTGCATCATTACCATTATCACCACCCAACATATCATTGGGGCAGCGTAACCCCGCCTTCCAGGCGCACCAAACTCAGAAGTGGGTTACATATGCCAATGTCAGGATAGAATACTAGAAATGTCAAATGACAAACTGGTGGCACTGAATAAAAAAAAATTACAAAAAATTAGACAATTTTTCTTGATGTTTTTATTATTGATTTAACACTTCTCACTGAAGGATAAATTATATTTGAAGAGACAAATTTTCGCCTAGACCGAGACTTGAACCCGGGACCTTTGGCTTGCCTGGCCAAATGCTCTACCAACTGAGCTACCGAGGTGAGTTGTGATCTAGATGCAAATTTCTCTCTTATATACGTTGTAATTCCCTCGTGCCAAATGCTTTGAAACCTTTGCTTCTATCTTTGCAAATGGCAGCTTCTTAATTAAGAAGACATTTATTGAGAATTTAACACTACTTTATAAAGCCAGTAGGGCTTCTATTGATGTTTTTATTATTGATTTAACACTTCTCACTGAAGGATAAATTATACTTGAAGAGAAAAATTTTCTCCTAGACCGAGAATCTTCTTAATTAAGAAGCTGCCATTTGCAAAGATAGAAGCAAAGGTTTCAAAGCATTTGGCGCGAGGGAATTACAACATATATAAGAGAGAAATTTGTGTCTAGATTGCAACTCGCCTTGGTAGCTCAGTTGGTAGAGCATTTGGCCCTGCAAGCCAAAGGTCCCAGGTTCGAGTCTCGGTCTAGGTAAAAAATTTTCTCTTCAAATATAATTCTTATACTTCATTATGTGCCCATTTCTATTTGTATACCAGTATTTGAACAATTCAACCCACACAACATTATCAATGACTATTTAACTCATGCCCCAAATGGGAATCAATGACCAATCACATTTCAATGATTTCTGTTTTACAACCAATCAGAGTCGTGTTTCACGAAATATTTATCAGTGTTATGATTACCATATTAAAGAAGGCTCCTCCTTTTTAATATTCTGAACAGGTCTGACCATTATTTTGCATTGACTGAGGGAACAGTAAAGCCGCCATATTTGAATGTTCAAAATGGCAGAAACAAGATTTGGCTGTGCTTCAAATGAAGATATAGACGAAATACAAATTTGACAATTGTGTTTTTAAATAATGATATTACCGAGTTCTTTTTGATAATTCTGTGTTCAATAATTGTGTTTTTAAATAATGATTTTACCGAGTTGTTTACTAAAAAATAAATTAACCTATAATTTTGGTTATAATATACAGTTTGATGTGTTTAATTTTTTCTCCACTAGGATGCATTCTTATAATATTGCGATGATATTTCAAGTTTCCCACGCCAGATGGCAATATATAACAAACATTATATGATTTTTTATATTTGAAAAGAAAAATATACGCCTAGACTGGGGTTTGAACCCAGGACCTTTGACTTTCTATGTCAATGCTCTTCCATCTGAGCCACCTAGGCCTCCAATCTAAACGCGTATTTTTCTCTTACACATAGTTAATTCCCTAACCCCAAATGCTACGAGCCGTTGCTACGATTTTTGCAAATGGCGGCTTCTTTGTTAAGAAGACTTTTTATTGGGAATTTAAACATTACTTAGCATTGACATAGAAAGTCAAAGGTCCTGGGTTCAAACCCCAGTCTAGGCGTATATTTTTCTTTTCAAATATAATTTGTCCATCATTAAGGTGTTTAAAAACGAATAATATTAACATTATATGATCTTGTTGCAGTGGATGGAGAAATGAAACATAACGTTTCTCATTTGTTTTCAAACATCGTCGTTTACATTAAATAAATAAATATTTTAAAGTAACTATATTTATATAATGATTTGTGAGTAAATAGTTTAATTTTATTCGTTAAATAGTCCTAACAAATGCCACTCTTGATTTCCAAATTCTCTAGATAAATTCACGACTCATGAAGTGAGTCGTGAAATTATCGATAATTTGGAAATCACTCGTGGCATTACTTATGATAAACCTCAAATATATATTATTATTGAATCTCCATAACATGAACCATATTTCACCTTCTGGTATGCTAGGGTTTTAGTTAAAATAAAATTATGCTCATTCTTTCACAGCATGCTTAATTTCTAGTTACATATAAATAATATTGTAATCTGTATATATAAAAATGAATGTATGTATGTCTGTACTTATAAGACTTCTAAACCGTTCAATCAATCTTCGTGAAAATTTGTATATACAGGGTTTCAGATGCGGCGAGTGTCTAGCCTTTATCTATTATGTTCTAAAATCATTAGTTGTAGGAATTCACCTATAACAAAAATTTTAAAATAGCTCTAGCGATCACAATTTGTTATGTTTCACAACAAAACTCGCAATACCCTATTAAAATAAACTGAGGTATGCACTATCCAAAAATCAAGGAAATCCAACCATCAGAAGTGGGGGTTTACTTGAAATCCGAAATTTAAAAAAAATGCCTATACGACTGGACCAATTTTGATGAAATTTTTTGTGTGTTTGAGTGGGTCCCTGGATAGCTTAGATTCACAATTGGATCCTCTAAAACTATTAGGTGTAGGATTTCACCTGAAGTGAAAATTTAAAAATCATTCTAGTGGTCACAATTTTCGATGTTTCACAACAAAACTCAGTATATCCTATTAAAATAAACTGAGGTAGGTATTATCCAAAAGTGAGTGAAATCAGAAATTAGAAGTGGAAGTTTACTTGATATCCGAAATTAAGAACTGCCTAAACGACTGGACTGATTTTTATGAAATTTTGTGTGTGTGTTTGAGTGGGTCCCTGGATGAATGATTTGGATTCACAATTGGACCTGGTAGGTGGCGCTGCGATCGAATAATAGGAATTTTTTTTATATCAGATGTATAGTCATCTGCATTACTGACATATTCTGCACAACAACAATGTGACATCATAATGCATGCTTCTTGAGCCACAACAGATGGCAGTGAGGAGTTTTCTTGCAAACTTATTAATTAGTTTTAAATAATTCATTTTTATTTCCAAATTCCTTTTTGTTTTTCCTATATATACTTTGCTATAATCATTACAATTTATTTAATAAATTCCAGATTCCTTACTATCTGGGATGTAGATTTTTTTATTGGTACTTAGAAGTTTTTCCAGACTAAATTTATTTATTGGTGCCAAAGTAATGTTGTGTTTGTCAAACATTTTTTTTTAATTTCCTAAATTTGGAAACACGTACTAAAGAACATTTTAGAAATATTAAAAATTGTGAAATTGGAAAATCAGCAATTGCAGCACATAGTTTGCTAAAACATCATAAAATTGGAAAAGAGGCAACACTTTTGAAACAATTAGATAAACCATTGGAATTGACAGTTTGGGAAAAAAATATTCATTCAGAAGAATAAATATTGATCTATGAACTACGATATTCCGGTGGATAAAAATTTAATTTCAAAATTTATAATCCCAACCAAAGATGGCAGCACAAGAGGTGATGTCCATAGAGAAATCAACAACCAGAGAATTTCATCAGTGAAAGTCATGACTGAAGAGGGACAAGATATTGTCTGAAACCGTCAGTATCAAAGAAATTTGAAAATGTATGAGGCGAGTCGTAAAAAATATGTTCTCCACTCACTATTAATGAAATAACCTTATAATGTTTACTTCCCAACATTAATTTAAATATCTATTGGTTCTATGTATTTGCACTTTAATTGGTCAAACACTTTTGGGAAAAATAACATTCTTGTCAAAGCACCATTACTACTGTTTAACCACTCAGTACTCCAATTTTGTATAAGATGAAGACCAAGAATGTGCTGTGCTGAACAGATGTGAGATCAGAACAGGCAAAGACCTAATCCGTGAAGGATGATGATCTTTATTATGAATCAAGATTCTTATTAAGGAAACCTCATAATGAGTCATAATGTTCCATCCATCCATAGTAATTCTGCCCGAGAGCAGGTAATTCACTGCAATCATAGCATTTTCAGGCTATGCTTTGCAGCTTTACTAGGAAATTGTAGGTGTGGTAGCTTCCCGTTGCTTTCCACACCGGTGAAGGATGATGATAATGATGATGATGGCAATATAATTTCGGGGACCGTTTGGGCCTTAAAGTTTTCCTGACATTTGTCTTACAGGCGAGGAAAAACCCTGATAAAAACCTCACCCAGAAAAACTACCTCGACCGGGGATCTCATAATGTTAAAATTCCCAAATTTATTATATTAAAAAAAAAGATTTTTCTTAATACGGAGGGTTGTTTCCGATCTCTGAGAACGATTTGCCAAGTAGATTGTGATGTTGGAGTGTGCGAGGTGATCAAACCAGTCAGTATGCTGCTTCTGTTACACTCGCACACATGTTGCTCTCATAATGCCTAAGCAGATAGACCCGTTTTGGGAAGGGTATATTACTGCCCTTTCCGATGCTAATTATAGTTATTCTGCGATTATTGAGGCTTACAAAAACGTAATTTTGTGGTGTCAAAGTGTGGAATTAGCTCAGTGCTTAATAAAAAGGGAAAGGGTCGCTTGGGATTAATTCCAAAAGGAAAAAACAGGCAAATCCACGACCTGCTACTACCTGCACCCCAGAGGTAATCAGAAAGGTCAAGGTCCTTATCTCTGGTGGTAACCATGCCACACAAAGGGTGATTGCGAACAGATTGGGAATATCTCTTAAAACTGTAAACACCATAATAAACAAAGATTTAAACATGGAGAAGCGCCACAAAAGCAGGGTTCATAAATTGTTGCCACGTCACATTGCCGAATGCCGCATCAACAGCAGGAAACTCTATGAAGAGCACCTGGCAGGAGAAAAATGGAAATTTTTGATCACACTTGATGAAGCATATGTTTATCTAGGAGACTGCAACAAACCCCAGGCAATTTACTATAGAGAAAGGGGTGAAAAAAATTTTCAAAAGTGGTATACTGAATGCAGAGAAAGTTTCTCCAAGGGATTGATGGTCATCGCAGGGGAGGGAATTGACTACAAGGGAAACAAATGACCATTCATAGAAGAGTAGCTGAAATGGCCACAAAATAAAAAGCCCCAGTATTACCAGGGAAGAAGATTCACCCCCCCAATTACCTGAATGAATCCCCTCAGCTCTCTATGGTACAGACAAAAAAAAACCAAGTCTGGGTTTGCACCAAGACAAGGCCGCCATTCACACTTCGGGTTCTTCAAACACTGACATTCCTGGGAGGAAATGGAGCAGGGAAACTGGAATAAATGATATTTCCCATTTCAGCAACATCAGTCTCCTGATGCCTCACCAGGAACGACTTTGCCCGTCTTTGGCCAGCTTCATAAAGGGCACTGGGAGGAAACCAGGCATCCTCGAACAATAGACGGTCTCTGGAAAGCATATAAAGAGGAGTGGAAACTTTTAGACATGGCTGTGCTGCATAAGAGTCTTCTGCAGCGGAATCTCCGATGCCGAGCCATAGCTCGGATGAAGAGTCATCAAATAGAGTATGCTCGATGGTGGAGACACGGCTTTTCTTAAGATAAAACTTAAAAATCATTTGTTATCAGAGATCAGAAACAACCCTCCGTACTTCTTAATATATATAGAGGACAGAAGTAAAAGTAATTCATTCTTGAATTAGCAGCTGATTTGGCAACAAAATCTGCATTAATTTCCTGTAGTTCCAGCATGTCCTTTACCCAGCCGAAGCAAACATGTCCAAAATGATTTAATTTTGATCATATGGAGGTTGCAATCGGGCGATGGTTGAATACGTCATTGATAGCAGAAAGTGCTGCCTGGGATTCACTATAGATAGAAGAAGTCTTGTTGGTGGTTTTAGCCCATTCCACAGTTTTCAGTAGAGCTAAAAGCTCTGCTTGAAAAATCTACATCTGGAAGCGATCTTGTATTCTTGATGGAAGATCTTTCTTTTTTATTTATTTAAAAAATCTTACATCTGGAAGTGATCTTATATTCTTGACGGAAGATCTTTATTTTTATTTATTTATTTATTTAACCTGGTGGAGTTAAGGCCATATGGCCTTCTCTTCTATTCATCAGGACAAACATGTTACATTAGATTATAACAATCACAATTAACTCTAATATTAAATACTAAATGAAGATTTGATCAATAAGATAATATCTATAAGATTAAGATTGATAATAATGAATGTAATAGCTAATGCTCTGGAGTTAACAACACAAAGTTATTCTAATATTTAATTTTAGGAAGTTATATTTTGAGGTTATTTTAATTATATTATTTTTAGTCTGGACATCTTACCTCAATATTAATTTTAATGTCCGTTAATCTTTTAAATTTCTTCTCTCTTAATTTTAGAAACTTTTTGATTTCATATTTAGTTTCGAAAAAATTATTAAAGTTGAGTATGGAGGACACCATCTTGTTTTTCGTTATTTATAACACAAACACAATTTCTGGTTTTGTTTCTTCCTTGTAACTTAAGAAGTTGTAATTAATATTTAATTTTAGGAAGTTATATTTTGAGGTTATTTTAATTATATTATTTTTAGTCTGACAACTTACCTCAATATTAATATTGAGGTAAGATGTCCAGACTAAAAACAATATAAAGTTATTCTACTTATAATACAATGATGTTAATGATTATAGACTCAAAAAAAACTTGATTAAAAGAACTTCAAAATATTACTTCCTAAAATAAACCATCATAATGTTAATGATAATCAAAATTAAAACTAAATCATCTTAACCAGCAGTACCCAAATGGAGACCACTGTCTAGAACTCAACCTCAGCAAAAAGGGGTCATAAAGAAGTTTCCTATAGGAGTTTTCTCCCAGAATGGCTCAAAAAGTGACAGCTTAACATTCCAAATAAAAATGATCTCATAACATAAATGTTTATATTTCTTATAAATGTATACTCACTGTTACATTTCTCTCTCTGGCAAGCTTGATTAGAGTAAGAGCATGATCAACCATGCAGCTTTGGTTCTCAATTTTATTAACCCTGTTCACAAACCACGAAGTAAGAATATCAACATTCAAGACTCCATCTTTACATACAAATTGTCTCAGAGTTTCATCTTCTTGATATATAAATTCAGAATCAGCATCTCTATCTTTATCATCCAATTCCCTAAGGCAAATAAAATCACTTTCAATAAAATCTTACACATTGTATTCATGTCTTCTGTATTCAAAGATATAGGAAATAAATTAATTATACCACATAATTTTTAACTATAAAGCACTTTCATATCAGCCATCTCGGTGGACACATGGTTAGCTGCCCCAAATGGGAGGAATCTCAGGTTCGAATTCTGGTGGTTCCAGAGAGGTATTGGTGGTGGGCTATATCTAGATTTTTCAGTTTTTTTTTTCAGAGTTCTCCCATTTCCCAAATTTCATCCTTCCTTCACCCATTATGAGGCTAAAGGTAAAGATTTATTGAAATCAATTCTGAGATGAGATCTGTATTCGATATGTCATCCCCAAAATTAAATAACAGTCACAACAATGGAAGCACTCAAACCTGCCAAGCAGATCAAAAAAGTTCAAACAAACCTTCAATAACAAGAAGATTATGGTGACTGTGTTTTGGTACCAAAAAGGTGAGTTGCATGTTAAGTTTATAGAACTGGGGACTAAGATCAATGCAGCTGTTTATTGTCAGACTTTACAACAACTGAGTGACTTACATCTCTTCCCTAAATTTAAAAAGTGGCTAGAAGGGAGTGATTCTAGACTAATGAGGAGATTAAAAATGTTATCTCAACCAACTGAATATAACATTCCAAGCAGAGAAGATTGGAAAGCTCAGCCACAGATATGACAAATACCAACAATCTTCACAGCAAATATGTCCAAAGTAAACCTACATGGTTACTGCTCATTAGTAATAAATTAATGTTTTTATTTACACTTGTTGTTTTAAAGACCAACAGAAAACTGAAGAAAAACATGCCCTCATAATTTCCAGTAGATTAATTAAAAATCTTATTAGGTATCCTGGGAAACCAGAGAGCCACTCTTCAATTAAATTAAAATTTTGAGGTGTAATTAATTCATTTCTGTATCTTATGATTTTTTTTTTGTAAAAAAGGTCAGCAAATGGAACTAAAACAGGGAAGGCAACTTTCAACAAATATGAATAAATCATGGAAAACTTAATTAGTAATTTTATATGTAAAAAATGAAAGAACCAGCAGAGAATATATGGAAATAATACGTCCATTCATTGATACTTATATCATTATTAAAATTAAACAAATTTTTTAAACAATTAAAATATATTGATATTAATAAAAATAACATCCCTCCTCATATTTTGCCTTCTTTTTAGACCGGTTTTGGAGTAAACTTTTGGACTCTGAAGAATATATGAAATTAAGTCAGACCCCTTCTCAAAGCCATTAATTACATAGAAGACGCATTAAGATATATCAAGAAAATTTTGTCAAAGAAAAAAATTCCAGCCAAAGATTTCAAATTCAACTTCCATAGACTACCAAATTCACAAAGATGTTTTATGATTCATTTCACACATCTCAATGATGGATAAATTATATTTGAAGAGAAAAATATACCTTCATGTTTATTTATTAACGTACATATAAATAGTTTTAAAATGGAATTCTGATTACCAATCTTTGTCCATACATATCTAAAGAAGTGATTTTTGAACATAATTTTAAAAATAACCTGTCAAGATGTCAACTAATGATAAAAAGAAACAAACAAACAAACAAAAATACTAAAATATGTTTTAATAAGTAAAACTTACTGAAAATTAAATTTTTCACACCAGTCTTGACTGCGCAATTGGATTTCATTCCAATGAAACAGATGACCTTCTGTATCACATTCAGGTAACAGAGATCTATATTCATGTGGATTCAAAGTTTCTGGAAAGTTGGAGAGTACTGGAAGCCAATGAGGAAGAATAATTCCACCATGATATGTAAACATAATCTCTACAGCCTTCCAATTGCTTTCCCTGGCAAATTTAACTGTTGATTTTATGAGAGACACATTACGAAACTTATCATAAAACATGTAGTCGTAGAACTCTTTTGTCATATGACTTCCACCCATAATAAGCTGAAAAATAAAGAATTGTTTTAAGAATTGTGTTACACACAAGTTAAAAGTTTTTATTCACAAATTAATTTTGGGGAATAACATTATGAGGTTTTCTAGTTAATATTTAGTAAAAACGAGTCTATCTCACCTCATATTTCATGTTCTTCAATCAAGGAACTGCGGTTTCGAGATGCAAACCCTCCCATCCTCAATCAACTTCCAAAACTGCAGTTATGTGCTTGAAGAAAATTAAATATGAGGTGAGATACAACTCATTTTCTATTAATTATTCAAGATTTTATGTTGCAATTTTTAAATTATAATTTGGAAATATTTTTCATAATATCCTCTCTTTTTCTAATCTTTCATGAAATAGTTTACAGAAGCTCTTTTTGACATTATTAATTTTAGCATTTAATTAGAAGAGAAAAGATTGAATTTGACAAAAATTTATATCACATTGAAATCTTAATGACACTCATAATCCACCATTTCTATCAATAACATGAACATAACTTTATTCTGAAAGTGATACATTGAAAAGAATACAGTTTACAGATAATCAGTCAGCACAAAACACAATAGAACAGAAATTCTGCATCATGTATATGATGATATTTATATTGGGATATGATTGTAAATTTAGTACAATAAATCATAATAATAAAATACAGCATATTTTACATGCTTCCTTACCTAAAGCTTATTTTAGAAATTCCTTTTTGATTTTTTTATGTTTTTATTTTAAATCTGTCACTTACATTGAAGGATAAATTAATATTTGAAGAGAACAAATTACTTATATTAAATTAATGTTGGGATGTAAACATTATGAGGTATAATCATTATAATTCATCGGAGAAAAATTACTTTTTCAATAAAAATTACAATGGGAAGTAACACTATGAAGTAATTTATAATTTATATAAATGAATCGGAAAATATTTTTACATCTCTTCTTCTTCTTCCTTCCAAGTATTAGGCCAAGGCCTGTTACGATCCTATAGAAAATTTTCCCTCCAGCGTCTCGTATAAGACATGAAAGCATAATAATAGTCCCTTCGATTGGTTGCTGGCCAAAGGAAGGCAAGACCAGTGATGGGACTGCCATTTATAGCCTCTGGTCAGGCTTTTCTGGAGAAGAAAAGAAAATAAAGGAAAGAAGAAATGAAAGACTCCCTAGCCCTCGGATGCCCTAATAGCGTCGGGGTCGAAAAAACAAGAGTTAACCAAGAGAGGTTAAATAGTAAAGTTAAAAGAGTGCAAAACACAAGTAAGTGGAAGAAATGTTTTGCACAGCTTGGACACCTTGTGGTCGCCATCCACATATCCCCAAGATGAGGACCCCTGAGAGGTATTTACATCTCATCTCATAAAACTCTGTGATTATCACAGGATCAGTGAAAACTCCTAGTATACATAGAAAAAAAAAACAAGGAATTTAGATACTCGTACTGAAGAACACTTTAGAAATATAAAAAATTGGTAAAATTGAAAAATTGGCAATTGCAGCTTATACTTTGCTAAAGAATCACAAAATTGGAAGAGAAACTAAACTTTTGAAACACTTAGAGAATCTTTTGGAATTAACAGTTTGGGAAAAGATCAGAAGAACAAATATATATCCATGAATTTTAAAGTTCCTGGTGAGCAAAATTTGATATCAAAGTTCATCAAACCAGCATCAAATGCCAGTTGGAAAGTTGGTGGTGACAGCAAAAGTTCGACAGTGAAAGTTTTGGCTGACAATAGAAGGGATGCCCGTGAAAATCACAGAGTTTTATGAGGTGAGATGTAAAAATATTTTCTGATTCATTTATAAAAAAATAGAAATATATGCCTAAACTGGGATATAACCAAACATCTCTGGTTCTATGTGCCAGTGCTCTAAACAACTGACTTATTTAGGCATCTCAATATAAATGGAAATTAATCTCGTGCGCTCAAAGTCGAGAACCACTGTTCTACACATCTTCTAACTACTTTAACACTATCTTTATAGCCAATAAAGCATTTTTTAAGTCCCGGTCTAGGCGAAAATTTTTCTCTTCAAATTTAATTTATCTTTCATTGAGAAATGTTAAATTAAAAATAATAAAAAAAAAAAAAAAAACATCATTAGAGGCCTTACTGGCTTTTAAAGTAATGTTAAATTTCCAAAAAATGTCTTCTTAACTAAGAAGCCGCCATTTGCAAAGATAGAAACAATGGTTTCAAAAGCATTTGGCGATAGGGAATTACAACGTATATAAGAGAAAAATTTGCGTCTAGATCGTAACTCGCCTCGATAGCTCAGTTGGTAGAGCGCTTGGCCCGGAAAGCCAAGGGTCCCGGGTTCGAGTCCCGGTCTAGGCGAAAAATTTTTCTCTTCAAATTTAATTTATCTTTCATTGAGAAATGTTAAATTAATAATAAAAAAAAAAAAAAAAAAAAAAACAAAAACATCATTTTCATTTTATATTTGTCACTACATTGAAAGACAAATTAATATTTGAAAAGAAATATTTACACCAAAATTGTACTGCAATTTTTATTTTTGCTATTCTCTATTTAATTCAGTGAGTCCTTTTTCTAAATACTTCCAAATAAAAAAAACTCCTGGCGCAATAGGCCTACAAGGCCCTTAGCCTACCATCCGGCTGCTGGCCTCACATCCGCATGTGTTAATCACAGAGGTAGATAATAATCAGCCAGTGTAGGGGTGACATGTGGTCAGCATGTCGAGTCCCCCAGCCGTTATAGCTGGTTTTCTCAACCTGGAGCCGCTACTTATTGTAGCTACCCAAATGCATCACGATGCTGGGTGGGCACCGGTCCCATACTGGCCGAAATACCATAAGAAAATTTCTTCCCCCATGGAGACTCGAACCAGCGCAAGTCCTGTAGCTCCTCCTTTTTAACATTCTGAATAGGTCAGAGCATTATTTTGCAGTGATTGATTCTCTAAGAAATACGTTGAATATTACAATTTATATATTATGATTAGAGCTAGGAATTATATGAAGAAAATTATACGAAAATATGAAATGGTGAAGACAAAATATGAAAATTATGACGCAAAAATATTATGAAGCTACTATTTTATATACTTTTTACATATATTTATATACATAGGCCACTATAACTTATAAGTGTACATACCAACACACAAATGAGACAAACAGAACTTATTTATAGCTCAAGAAATCAAGATATTCACTGTATTTCAATCTTAATTAGCTTTTTCATTAATTCTGACCCAATATAAAATATCATATTCATGATCTGAAACAATTTTAATGAATCATGCCATAGTGCAGTTGTATAAGGAAACGTGGTGCAAACAGGAAAGTCGTGGGTTCGAATCTCGATATTGTCAAGATTTTAGCTGGACCAGACCTTCTGGTGGCATTGTGGACCTGGGGTCTCAGATGGAAGTGAGTACTAGATGCATGTTCTGGGCACAAATGCGGCCATCAGGCAGATCTGACAACCCGCCAGACATCTAGTGTCTATTGTCTAGAAAGTTGGAAGCTTCAACATACCACTACCCCAAAGCCCCCCCCCCCAAGACTGTAGTGGAATCACTTTACCTTCATAAATAAAAACTGAGAGGTTATATATAATACAATTAATTTATGTATTGAATGATATTTAATTATGAAATCCAAACATATACAAGAAACAAAACATTGTAATCAAAACAAACAGGTTTCCATGAAATATAGCACTAACAAAGTTTAGAACAGATATAGTTTGAATTTTTGCTTTTTTACTTTGCATAAAAATATTAATTTCCTGGAGATGCAAGTATAACAATAACATTAAATTGGACGATTTAAAATACAAGTAAACCATTCCAGATGTCATATTTGGAGAAACAATATGTTAAAAGTTATTAGTCCATAATTGATTCCAGGGATTGTTTCAGAGCTCTCTTTGCAATTAAAGTTACATTTAATGTTGAACTTCAAACTTGGTGAAATGTAGTTAAGAATAATTTAAACTTTTTTTTTAATGAAATGGGTCTAACATTGTGTCCATAATCTTGGTCTAATTGTGTTTTGAACGATCCAATTGTCTATTCTGTTTGTAATACACAGAAGTTTTTTTCTATATTTTCTGATAGTAAACTATAAGGCCTGTCGGTCAGAATTGTTTTACACGATGAAAAATTATGCTCAACATCACACAATGTTATGGCAGCATACTTGTATCATGTTATATTCGATAGTTTGATGCCCTTACCTACATGAACTTTACTAATTTCACAAAGCACTTAAACGGAAATGATTACCAGATGCTTGTTCTGGAGGGTAAAGGTGGCCGTCACGCAGGGCTGACAAGTGCCGATTGTCCAGAAAAAGTGGTAGCCTTATCCTCCTACTACCCCAAGGGCCTCTTGAGGCCTGTAGTGGGATTACTTTACTTTACTGCTTCAAGTTTACCAGCAGTCTCTCCTATATTTAAATGCTGTAATCTGTTCACAAAGCAAGGACTGCTCTCAGGTAGCAATAACGAGTTGACAGTTGTTATACCTGACTATAGAATATTCCAACATTGTTATTCTACTTATTCATCTAGGCTCATGTTCTTGTCTGGGATCAAGTTTAGGACAAAAACCTCCATCTAACACGTCACTCTGTGTGTGACTCTTCATCTAATTATTTGCTTTATAAAATCTATCTATATTGTTCAGAAGGGATACTGAGAATTTTCACTTGTCTACCACTTTACACTGTCAAAAATTACATAAATACATTTATTTCATGAAATATTTTAATGAATTCCTAGAACTTTTATTGAAAAAAAAAACGGGAATTTGAAAGTTGAAAAATATGAAGGAGTATGAAATTTTCACTAAAATATGAACATTTTGCTAAAATATTATGAAATATGAAGTTTTTTGTTGTTCTTATTTGATTCTAAACATCATGAAACGTACAGATACTTAGTCCCAGCGCTCTCGGACAAATAGTTTAAAACATGAAATTTCATAAAATTCCGCGCTCTAATTATGATATAAGAATTCTAGAATGCATGTGGCTACCAGATTATATATATAGATATAGTGCATGAATGTAACCCAATTGTGCTTGTGGGATATAATATAAAAACATTTGTAGCAATTGATTACACCACAAAAAAAAAAAAAAGAAACTACTGTTTGCACTTTCTTAAACATATTATTTCCCAGGAATTTACGTTCCAGAAAAATATAATTGACACATTTACATCATAGGACATCAGAAATTAATTAATAACCTATAATGTTGGTTATAACATTTTGATGTGTTTAATTTTTTCTCCACTAGGATGCATTCTTACAATATTGTGATCGTTTGGTAATAAATAATATGATCTGGTTGCAGTGATGAACAAATAAAGCATAGCAAATGTTTCTCATTTGTTTTCAAATATCACAGTTTACTTTAGATATATAAATATTTTAAAATAATGATTTGTGAGTAAACAGCTTAATTTTATTCGTTAAATAGTCCTAACAAATGCCACTCATGATTTCCAAATTCTCTAGAAAAATTGGAAATCACTCGTGGCATTGCTTATGACAAAATCACTACCAATACCCATCACCAAAAGGAGTGGTGGTGGTAGAATTACTCAAAAGATAGCACTGCAGTCTTCTGGTATGCGATGCAGATAACTCCTCCTCATTACCATGGCAACAACAGTTCAGCCATAAATGAGTATCAGACACTTATTCTGGAGATAAAGTGGGCCATCACATAGGGTTAACTACCTAGGTGACATCCCATGCCGATTTCTAAAAAGGTGGAGTCTTAATCTCCTACTACTCAAAGGGTCCCCTAAAGCCAGTAATCTAAATTCACATTAATAATAATCACCTATTATATTGTGAATATAAGGAGTAAGCTTGAATACTAATATATCTGAAGAGAAAAATATATGCTCACACTGAGGTTTGAACCCAGGATCTTTGGCTTTCTCTGCCAATGCCCTACCAACTGAGCTACCTGAGCACTCCAATCTAAATGCAAATTTTTCTCTTATACATTGTTGGTAGAGCATTGGCATAGAAAGCCAAAGGTCCTGGGTTCAAACCCCAGTGTGAGCGTCTATATCACTTTTTTAGGAATTCACACTATGTGATATATTCATTTAAGTAAAATTTTTCTTCTTTTTTTATACTAGTTCTATCTTCAGTAATTTTGTGACCGTTGTTCTGTCGTATTGAAGAGCTGCCTCTTGCTCCCTCTGTTGGTAGACTGAAAAACCTCGAACTCAGGCAATTTTCCCTGGAAATTTCAAAGTTCAATAATTTCTCTTTTTCATTTTTTTTTAATGTAGATTTTTTCTCAAACAGTGAGTTCTTTGGGCTTTTCTATTTGTTTTAATAATTTAGCCTTCCTTTCAATTCTTCTAGAAAAATCTGCAGTGGCTGCCCATGCATGGTCGGAAAAACATCTTATCGAAAGGAAGGCTTCTTCTTCTTCTTCTTTCCAGGATTAGGTCAATGCGACCTGTTCCGGTCTGAAGTCCATCATTTCCTTGGCCGTCCCAAAGATCTTTTTCCATGTGGTTTGTAGGTATTGATCTTTTTGGGTAATCTTGTATTGTCCATTCTGTCTAAATGTTCTTTCCATTGGTATTTGTGCTCTTCTAGTTTATCAACTATTGAAAATATCTCCAGTTCATTTCTTATTGATTTATTGTGTAATCTATCCATGCGTGTACATCCTCTTACGGATCTTAAAAATTTCATTTCAGTGGCTTGAATGTGTGAGATATCTTTTTTTGTAAGTACCCAAGATTCAGATCCATATAAAAGAACAGGAACAGCCATTTTTATAAAACCTGAGCTGAGTTTCTCTTCGAGTCTTTCAGAGGGTTCTTCTTATGGTGCCACACATCATTTGATATCGGTTTAATTTATTATGTATATCCCAATCATAACTATATGTTATATCTGAACCAAGATAGTTATAGTGTGCTATCTGTTCTATTATTTCATCATTGATCACTATTTTTGCTCTGACTGGCACTTTGCCCTGAAAAGCCATAATTTTAGTTTTTAAAGTTGAGACTTTGAGATTATAATAGAGTCCTAATTGATTCAACATGTAAATGGCACTTGGTCTAGAGAACCAAGGGTGTAGGTGATAATGTACACCCTTGTCGAACTCCTTGATTTATTGAAATTTCTTCTCTGGAATAATTATCTAAATTAAGGATAATTTTCGTGCCATTATAAAGACTTTTTATTCCTTCTATAAGTCAAGCTGGGTACCCTCTTGCCTTCATTATTTCCCACAATTTTCTTCTTATCACCTTATCAAAGGTTTTTCAAGATAAATGAAAGCTAAATATGTGGGTAAATTGAATTCTCGTCACTTTTCTATAATTTGTCTCATAGTGAATATATTGTCAGAGCAGGACCTTCCTTGTCTAAAACCGTTCTTTTCTTCTAAAAGCAATGCATGTGCTGTTGGTTTTAATCTGTTAAGTAATATCCCTGCATATATGTTATGTATAGAGTTCAAAATACTGATTCCTCCATAATTACTTGTTTTATTTCTATCTCATTTTTTAAAAATTGATATAACATTTGCAATGAGCCATGTTTTGGGAATTTCTTTGTTTATCCAACACGTATTAAAGATGTGTAATAATCTTAATTTTAATAACAAACCTCCGTATTTCAAAAGTTCTGCATTTATGTTATCAGGCCCAGGTGATTTTCTGCATTTCAATTTTCTTATTGATGTTTCTAATTCATCCAATGTGATTAAATCACATCCTTCAAATGTATTATCTAGTGGAGTGTGAGATTGTTCATTCTCATTAAACCACAACTTTTTATAATGTTCAACCCATACTTTTGGTTCAATAACATTTATATTGGCTGTATCTTTCTCTGATTTATTTATATTTCTTAGTATTTTAAATGCAAAATCTTGCCTGCCATATACATCATATTCAACATCTCCTATAAATTTCTCCCAACTCTCTCTATGTGCTCTCTGCACTAGCGATTTAGCATAATTCCTTGCCTGTATATATTTTTGTCTTGATTCTTCATCATTTTTTGTAAGAAAATGCAATATGTTTTTCGTTTTTCACGAATAGCGTTTTCGATATCAGAGTTCCATATTTTAAGTCCTCGTTTTCTTTTCCAAATCATTTGTTTGCCAATCGGTTCTTGGGCTGCTTTAATAATACAATTTTGAATGTTTTCCCATTCTTTTGTCACATCACTTACAGTTAGAACATTTATTATATTATGGTTATGTCTTTGTTGATATAAATCTCTAATTGATTGATTTTTTAACAATCTTATTTTAAATCTTGTATTATCCACTTTACTTGATAGGTTAATTCTATTGCTTTTTATATTTTTCCATCTAGAAATCAAGACTATTTTCGCCATTAGCAAGTAATGGTCGCTCTATATGTCACATCCTCTCTAAATTCGTATGTCTTGTATCAATTTAGCTGCTTTTACATTGCCAATTATATAGTCAATAATTGAACAGTGACCTCTATTACTCCATGTATATTTATGTATTTCTTTCTTCTTGAAGAAGGTGTTCATTACCTTTAGTTTATTATAGGTGCAGTATTGTCTGAGTAATGCACCGTTATTATTGAGGGTCTCTTCTCCACATGTACCAATTACATCTTTTATGGGCACTTTTCCTACTCTAGCATTTAGATCCCCAGCTATATATATCATTATCTGTTTTGTTAATTTTTGTTATTATTTTCCTGCATTTTTCATAGAATTCTTCTGTATCTCTCATTCTTCCTTCTTCAGGACTGTAGACTCCTATAACTGTAAGGTGTCCTCTTGGTATTTTAAAACTTACTACCAATATTCTTTCATTTACAAATTTATATGATATATTTTTTTTTTTCCCCATTTCTGATCAATCATCATAGCTACTCCAGCTTATCCATGTACATGTTGTTCCACCCCACTGTACAAAATTGTATATTCTTCAAGATCTTGACTTCCTTTCAACTTCTTTTTTGTTTCTGCCAGGACTGCTATATTAATTCTTTTTTGTTTTAGTTCTAACTGTATTTCCTGCTCTTTTGTATGGAGTCTTCTCACATTCCAGGTTGCAATATTGATCATATCCGTTATTCCAAATCATCTAGCCTTTTCATTGCGTAAGTTGTATCCATTGAATCTGTTTGGGTTTCATATTCACACTTGAGACTTCTGAGTGATATTTTTTCTTTATTTGTGTGGGTTACCAGTCCAACTGCAAAACCCCCAATCTGGAGGACCAGAGTTTAATTTCGGAGTTGTCCTTCTGCTAGACAGACTACCTTATAAGACTACAGAGCTCTGTCTGCCCTGAGCATCTGATTTTATGGCACCAGAAACTCGCCATTCACCCTCCATATTCAGTAAAAACTGTCCCAACACATGGAGGTAGATGGAAGGGTTTGGTAGAGAGAGGCTATATTTTGCATTGACTATTTGGAGCCTTTTGTAGAGTCTGAGAGTTCATCCTCAGATCTACCCCAATCACTCTCTACTAAATTATTAAAACAATAGAAAAACCAAAAGAACTCAGTTTTGGGAAAATATCTACATTAAAAAAAAGAAAAGGAGAAATTAATGAACTTTGAAATTCCCAGGGAAAATTACCTGATTTCAGGATTTTTCAGTCTATCAACAGAGGGAGCGAGAGGCAGTTCTTCAAGACAACAGAACAGTAACGAAATTACTAAAGATGGAACTGAAGTGTAAAGTTCTGAAACTAGTATAAAAAAAGAGAAAAATATGAGGGTGAGTGATAAAAGTTTGCCAAAAAAAACAAAGAAAGAAAAACTAATATATTTATTAGAGTTTTGTATAAAGTTGAAAATAATGAAATGTCTCTATAGTTGTTGCAATAGGTTTTATTTCCTTAGTTGTTGTAATAGGTTTTATTTTGTTTCTTATAGATTAGCACAATAGTCGATTTATACCATTCATTTGGAAGAGCCATTTTTTATTCCAAATCAACCAGAGAATCGTATACATCAATTATTCTCCTCCTGATTTATGAACTGTGCTGATACTTTAAACATTTTTAATTTTTCTATTGAATTTCATCCTATAATGCACTCAGCTCTGTTCTAATATTTCAGTTATCTATAAATCATAACTTCAATATCCTATTGTGCATGTACTTTTAATAGCTGATTATTTAAAATAATTTTTGCACTTATTTAATATATTCTTGAAATCTGTAGTCATATCCACATTTTTATCCTTAATTATATTTGTTCTAACCTGTAACTCTTTCCTTTCAATCCTAATTCTCTGATACAATTATCTGATGTTCCTATTTTTTTTACATCCATTTTAATCCATTCATCTTATGACTCTACAGCACGAGTCAAGTCCTGGCCTCCCAAATATCTTGCTCCACTCTTCTCTGTTCCTAGCCACTGTCTACGAATTCCTCATTCCCAGAAGTGTAGTGGCATATACACACACTGTGCCCTCCCATTGACCATTATTACCACATAACCAACTAATTAGAATCTTATCAGTCTAATAACATGAGAGATTTGAGGTTCTCTGTATAGCTGTCTCAATTCTTCTTTTTCTCTAATTCCCCAAATTCTCTGATCATTAATTGGGCCATAAATTTTCGAATACATCTATTAATTTGGTAGCATTTTGTAAGAGAGTTCTGGTTTCACTTCCATATATCGGTGAAGATTGTATAACTATTTTTTTATGAAAGAGAATTTTTGTTCTGCAATGGATTTTTTTACATTTTAAAATTGGAATAATGCAAAAAAACTGTTCTAATAGCCATTTGAATTCTTCTTCATATCAATAACATTTCAATGTTATTTGTAGTTTTACACAAATATATAAAATCATCTACAAATTTCAGTTGTCGACATTCCATGGAAATTTGTTGAGTAATAAATGAATTGATTGGTGTTAGAGTCATGGATTTTGTTTTTTTCCATATTGCTTGTGTACTGATTACTTTAATTCATTTTGAGATCATTAATATTCTCTCTCAAATATTCCCTTTTTTACTCTTTAAAAACTTAATGGTTTCCTGACTGATGTTATCCAATTGTCCTAAATTTACTTCATTTGGCTCATGTAGCCAATTCATTTTTGAGAGCTTTGTTTTATTTACATTGTCAACACATTCCTCATGAAACCATTTCTTATGTTGCCTCTTTTTAAATCCATCCATAGTAATTCTGCTAAGGCAGGTCCTTCACAGCAATCATAGCATTTTCATGCTATGCTTGCAGCTTTACTAGGGAATTGTAGGTGTGGTAGCTTCCCATTGCTTTTCACACCGGTGAAGGATGATGATGATGATGGTCATATGATTTCGGGGACCGTTTGGACCTTAAAGTTTTTCTGACATCTGTCTTACAGGTGAGGAAAAACCCTGATAAAAACCACACCCAGAAAAACTGCCCTGACCGGGGATCGAACATGGGCCCGCTGCGTGACAAGGCAGCATGCTACCTCGAGACCACAACAGTGGGCTCTTTTTAAATAATCTATGCTTTCTGATGCTGACACATTAATATCTCTTATATTTTCTATTTACATCACTTTCTTCTTCAGTTACTACATTTTCATTTGAATATTCCAGTATTTCAAATCTATTTGGAATTGACCTGGTAATCTTGCCATCATTATCATTCTTATTTTTTTTAAATTGATTTTTAGTCATCTTTACCATTTAAGCAGTAACTATTCTCTGATTTTTCCATGACCAGTTAATGGTCTGATTTGCAGTCTACCTCTCATACTAACTATCATCAATGATGCTAACTGTACTAGTGTTTACCTATTAATAAATGATTGATCTGATTTTGTGTTTCACTCTCTGGATATGTCCTAATGTATTTATGAATATTGTGATCTTAATAATGAGATTCTTTGATGTAGCATATCTAACCCCATTATCATTCAAAATTTGTAGAAAGTAACACTATGAGGTATTAGTATTGAAATATAATTAAAATTACATCTCACCTCATATTTTGTCTTCTTTTAAGACAGGTTTCGGAGTCTAATGATCCTCCATCTTCAGTTTAATTTACTCAAATTGAAAGAAAAGCAAAATTAATTAAATGTACAGAAAAATCTAAAGAACTCACAGTTTGAGAAAAGATTTACATTTTAAAAATATAAGAAGAAGAAATTTATGAATTTTGAAATTTCCAGGAAATGTGATTTGATCTGGAAGTTCATTGGTCTACCAACAGTTGGAGGATGAAACATTGAATTATCAATGATAAAACAGTTGAGAACAAAACGGAAGATGAAGGATCATTAGACACTAAAACCAGTCTTAAAAGAAGACAAAATATGAGGTGAGGCAATTATATTTAATTGCCCACTGCCATTGTCCTCTTCATGAAAACTGAATTTCTCTTATAATATATCTTCCCATTCCACTTTTGCACTAAAATCTTCTAAGACAATTTTCATAAAATTATATTGTGAGAATATATTAAATATGCATTCTAATTGTTTATAGAACTCGACCTCGATCTTGTCACCCTTATCTTCTGAAGGATTGTGTACATTTACAATTACAAAATCATGTCGTTTACCATTTGGAATCATATATAAAATCCTGTTGCTAACAAAACTTACATCTCTGATAAGTAGAAGATCCTCTTTTGGACTAAAAAACTCATTCTGAATTCTGAACTCCCTGCTCACCTACAATATGCAATACAGTTTTCTGATTCCTGACTACCTTCCTATAAGACTACTATATCCAAGAGATATTTATCTAACTTCCATTTTAATATTTCTAGGGCATCACTACTGTATAATGTTCATATGTTCCAATATTCCTATGAACATGTCCATATGTTTGCCAATGGATACCCGAAGTAATCCCTGCCCAGAAACCCGAATGGTGAACTATTTTATTTCCAGAAATTTTTACTTCAGTGAAGCCCATATTAACATTTCTTGACAGTTGTATTTTTACAATGAAAGATTAACACTCTTTCAACCATGGTATCTCTTTTAGTCTGACTTACTGCTTTTGACCTGTCTGACATGATTCTGGCAGCAATATACCACTGGCATAGCTTGCAGGTTTATTTAGGCATGGAAGCTCTCCCAACACCAATATCACTTACCTCATAAGTAATTAATCTGTCCCAATACTCCAGAAGTTGCTGACGGTATCTAACTAGTGTTTGCTGTTCTGGAGTCAAATTAATCAGTTCAATCTACAAGTAGGAAATAATATTATATAAATATATATGATATTTATAATTATATTAAAGAACAGGTTTTAAACATATTGCACATAAACAGGCAGTATTTAATAGTTTAACATGCAGACTTGTGAATGTTCCCATGAGCAGAGAAAATTTTAAGAAAGAGAAATAAAAATAGCAAACGAGAATGGTTTTCAGGAAAAGATGATTCGTAAGAAAATAAATACATTTAAGAAACAATAAGTGATAAATGAAAGTACTCTTCAGATAGATAAAGAAACTGGAAAAAAATTCAAGAAATTTACATACCATCCTTTAGTACTTAATAAGTTTCAAAAAATTGTCAGCAAATTTAACATTAAATTAGCACTGAAAAATGATCACAGTTTGAATAAATGTGTTGGACACCCATTTACTAGATGGGAAGATTCATTAAATCCCACTTGATATGAAAACAGGTCAAAAGATTTCATGAAGTAAAAGAAGAAGAAGTTTGAATAAATTAATCAAAGCCAACAAAATTGAAAAGATTGAAGGCAGCAACAAATCAGGGATTTATCAAATTGATTGTAAAGATTGTGAAAAAATATACATAGGAAAAACAAAAAGGAACTTAAATACAAGATTGAAAGAACACTTTACAAATGTTAAAAATGGAGAAATAGAAAAATCTGCAATAGCTGCACATGCATGGTCAGAAAAACACAGAATTGAAAGTATGGCCAAATTACTAAAACAGGTAGAAAAATCAAGGAACTCACAATTTGGGAGAAAATTTACGTCTGCAAGAATAAAAAGAAAACCATGAATTTTAAAATTCCCAGAGAAAAATAAAAAAAAAATTTGATTTGGAAGTTCATCGGTCAGCCAGCAGAGGGAGCAAGAATCAACTTACAAGATGGACAACCGCAAAATGACAGTTGGAAGCATTGACAATGTCGCACAGATTCATGACGACAAAACCTAGGTCTGCATAAAAATAAGAAATATGAGGTGAGTCAAAATATCCAACTCAAATATAATTATAAGATGATGAGTTTGATATAATGCTCTCCGCATTGCAACATTTTGATAGAACACATGGTACCAATGGCAATACCAAGTGCAAACTTTTACACTTCTGAATTTCATTAACCAGTTGAGAAAAACACCCTGTTCAAACGGTAATATATATTTTTTGGCAAGAACTTTTCGAACATAGAAAATAAATGTGCCATGAAATGTTTAAAAAAAGCAAAGTTGGATGCCGTAACTTAAAATAAAATAAACAACAAAATAGCCAAACTTCTCCAACATTAATGATTCATGAATAATCCTGTGCGTATTACAGATTGCAAATAAATTATAAAATTAAAATTACATGATGCTTTGGCAATCTATTAATTCAAGAATTTATTATATATATATGAATCAGATAGAGAATGGAGAGAACAATGTCATGGACATATACAAGTGAACAGAAATGTGAAATTAGATATGTTAATTTTTGCAGATGATGTAACATTAGTGACAATCTCAGAGGATGAATTACAATATTCAGTATACAAATTTAACAAAATAGCCATCAAGTATAATATAAAAATTAATGCAGAAGAAACAAAAGTAATGGCTTTTCATGGAAAATACCCTGTACATAGCAACATTTGTATAGATTCAAAAATACTGGAAACAGTAAATTCATTTACCTATCTTGGATATACATAAACATTCATATGGGAAATAACATTATGAGGTTCTTATTCATAAATTAATGAATCATTTTTTACATCTTACCTCATATTTTATGTTTTCTAAAACATGGAAACTGCAGTTTTCAAAAGAACATCCCTTTCATTTTCAACCGACATTATGACATTAGTTAAAAATACATCAACATATTTGGATGAAGTAGACATATCAAGTAAAATTATTAATTTTAATAAAACCATGGGAATAATAAATTCAGTAATGAAACCTTCGCGAGTCCAGAGAGATACCACAATACAGTTATACAAAACCTTAGCAAGACCTGCACTTTGCTATGATAGTGATGCATGGACTTTGAGAAGGAGAAGAAAGCATGATAACTTCTAGTGAAATGAGATTCATGAGATATACAGCAGGATATACCAAATGGAATCACAAATGCAATGATGATGTCTTGAAGGAAATATGTTTACAACCAGCCATTAAATACATATTTTAAAACAATTAGGAATCATTTGCAATGAATGGGTTCAGATAGAGTTCCCAAAGCCATGTCTAAAACAGGGAAGAGATCTCTGGCTCATCCAAGGAAACGCTGGATACAAAATTCATCAGTGAAATCGTAACAGGTCTATAAGCATAAGATTTAGTTGGATGAAGAAGAAGAATTTTGGTTAGGTGTGCATACTAAGTTCTATGAACCTTCTTACAATCATCACAGGGAACAATGACAAGAACAGGAAAGATTCAACTACCATAAGATTTCCATTCATGATGATGTAACAACTATGAACCAATCTACCAAAGATGGAATTTGAACTATGGTGGATCCATTTTCTAGCTATCCAAGTTTAACTAAATTTAGAGTATTCAATCTAATCACCAAGAATGGAACGATTTCACTGGAAGGAAAAGCATTTTTCATTTATTGTTCTTTTATATTATTTTTTATTATACAGGGAGTGATTGGAAAGCATTAGCTCAGGATAGGGATGTATGGACAGCTTATGTCCGTGTGGCCATGAACCTTCGGGTTCGATAGTGCCAGTGAGTAAGTAAGTTTATATTATGTTTACAACCAGTTTAGCAGGAGGCAGTATTTTATTTGATACTTCCTGCAATGCAATGCTGCATGTGAATTGTCCAACAAATTTTAATCAGATACTTCTTATTTCAAACTTAAGTTCTTTCACGTGTCATAAATATATTACATTAATTGAACTTTTATATGAAAAAATCACTATGAGGTTTAATTTAAGATTAAATTACAATGCTTTATACCTCACCTCATATCCAGTCTTCTAAGTAGACTGCAGTTTCAAAGCCTTGGCGGCTTCATCTTCAGTACTTACTTGTCGGCATAACATCATTCAACAAGAAAGTACTGAAACTTGAAGTAGTTCTGATCGACATAATATCAGTCGACAAGAAAGTACTGAAGATGAAGCTGCCAAGGCTTTGAAACCGTAGTCTACTTAGAAGACTGGATATGAAGTGAGATATGAAGCATTTTAATTTAATCTTATATTACATTAAACCTGTGACTTTATTTGCTTTCTAGAAGAAGCCACAAGAAGGAAGTTTCATACTCTCAGAAAAATCTAATAACCTCAGTTGGGTTTAAACCTTGAATCAAGAGGTCAACATTTTAGTCACTAAAATGTACTAGATCTTAGTAAGTGATTGTCAGTGTGTGGGCAATCATTAAACTATACAACTAATTTTAAGAAAGGTCTCAGCCAAGTATAAAAAAGTCCATCATGCAGGGACTGCATAAAATACATGAATTTCTCAGTAAGTCAAATTTATGGCCCCATTTTGCTGGTTTATGGAAAAAATATATATATATATATATATATATATTGTTAAATTAGTTAAATTCAATTTTTGATACCAGGTTATTTAAAAGTATCAGACTGTAAAGAAAACAAATCATGCATAACATAAGTTATTATTACCTTTATTTTAGAAAGAAAAATTATGTTTGAACTGGGAGTCCAACCCTGGATCTCTGACTCTGTACATCAATGTGATAACAGTTACGCTATTCAAACTTCCGATACAAATGTCAAATTTCTTTCCACTTATACAATTCTCCTTTCATCCGAAAGCAGAAAGCCATCACTATCAAAAATGCCATCTGAAGACTTCTATTTGAAGTATTTTTATTGAGAATTTAAACATTACTTTTAAGCGGTAAAGCTTGTTATTTTGATGTTATATTTTAAATTAACATTTTCCAGAATTGGATATAGTTTCATTTTAAAAAGAAAATTGATGTTTAATGTAATGTAATGTTTAAATTCTCAATAAAAATACTTTGAATAGTACAGGTACTACTATCTCTCATATTATATTTCTTTTTAATCTTAAAACCTTAAAGTTGGTCTCTCTCTGGAAATGATAGCAGTGATTTAGGCCTACTACCAGATAAAAATGACAGTAGGAGGTTGAGTGAAGATAATAAAAGTCTTGACCTTATAGGAATTAACATTATGAGATATCATTTATTTAAGTAATTTTTCACCTCACCTCATATTCTTCTTCTTCTTAGACCAGTTCCGAGACCTTCTTCGGTTCCATCTTCAATAAAAATAATAAAAGTCATCCTTACATATAGCCAATACACTGTTACCGAAAGTGTTTAAAGTGTTTGATAATCACTTAATTTTATGGTTTTGTTCCTAGGATTTAAAACTTTGTAATTTAAACTTGGAATGAAATTCAAATAAGAAGTATAATGAACAATACTCTTTAAGAGCTGAGTATGAAATAAAGTAAGTACAAAGTAATATTTTCTGCATATTCTTTGATAAAAGGTATAAATAAATATTATATTTTTTATTATTCCTACCTATACATTATTTGCATAGGACAGGCTTAAATCACAGCCATCACTACCAGATCACATTTTCTTTCTGTGAGAGAGGAGTTGAATTCACTCTGTAAAATGTATGGTATGATGAATTGAGGCTTGAGAACCATATTGATCTAAGCAATAAATTAAAACTGGATTAGACAGACAGGTGAATGGAGAAGACTACATAACAGTGAACTACATTGTCTTTATAGAAAGCCAGATATAATAAGAACAGTTAAGTCTCGTAGACTGTGATGGGCAAGGCATGTGTCACAAATGGGAATTAAAAGACGTGCATGGAAGCTTCATGTAGGAAAACCAGAGGGAAAACGCCAAGTTGGTAGACCAAGAATGAGGTGGGAGAATAACATTAACTATGATTTAAGGAAAGTAGATTATACAGGGGATGATTGGAAAACATTAACTCAGGATAGGGATGTATGGAGAGCGTATGTCCGCATGGCCATGAACCTACAGGTTCGATAGTGCCAGTGAGTTAGTTACTTAGTTAATTATAAATGTACAAACATTTAGTCAGTTCATCAGTTTATTTAGTGTCATAGAGATGTACAGCAAACTCCTTATTATCCATGTAATTGGGACCGAGATATGCAAAGAAAATCGAAAAACCCGGATAATCCAATTAAGTTATTTGGCGCCGTGGAAGTTAATCAGAAATTTATTTACCCACTTTAACACTACTTAAAAGCAACAAATATTCATATATTAAATGTTTTTAGGCATGAGTTGTAATTATCAATAATTTATTTTACTCGTAAATATGAAAAAAAAAGGGGGACTATTTCCTGTCATGACCACACTGGTTACAACAGTCATTCAAAATGGCTCGTATCCAGCGATAACTATACTAGTAACTACCGATGACCATACCTATAACCAGCGATGACACAAATAATCAACGATAACCACAGTAGTAACCAATGATGACCATACTAGTAACTAGCAATAAACCCACTGCCACAGCATATTTGTGGTTTCAATCTGTAACAATAAACTACCAATGACTCACACAACGGAAATTACCAAAATTGTATTGTATTCTCAGAATGTTAGTTGGTACCGTTAAATGCATCAGGGGAGGGGGTTATGAGTGAAGGTTACTCTATTGTGCTAGTTTCTAAGCTCAGTTCACAGTAGCATGTTGAAAAATAAATAATTTTTTCATAACAATACAAAATATAGTACAGTATTTATCTTCATTTTTAAAAAATACAGTAAAAAGTCATAAATTAATGAGTCATTTTTACATCTTATCTCATATTTCATGTTTCTTTAAACACGGGAACTAGTTTTCAAGAGAACCATCGCTCTCATAATGGTTCTCTTGAAAACTAGTTCCCATGTTTAAAGAAACATGAAATATGAGGTATGATGTAAAAATGACTCATTAATTTACAAATTAAGAACCTCATAATATTGGTTGGTTGGTATCTAATGTCGAGCACTTGATAATGAAATCATTCACTCTCATGCGCTCCAATATTTAGCAGAAAGGCTGGTCTCTTCTGCAAAAGCTGGACAATGGAGGAGATGGTTTCTTTCCATATCTTCATTTAAATTGCAAAAAGGGCATTTAGGTGAATCTGTTATGCCAAGTCTGTGTAGGTGTTTATTCAGGCAGTCATGTCCCGTTAGCAGTCTGAATATTGCTACTGCAGATTTCCTTTGTAATGTAGTAATGTCATAAGCTTGTAGATTTTCCCATTCCTTTCCAGATGTTTTGGTGGTGTATTCTTCTCTAAGTTTATTGATATATTTATTTGAGATAATTCTTTTCATAGAGTGAAAGGAAACTGGAGTAAAAGTTGGGTTCGAAACAATTTTGCTACCCTTCTTGGCCAGAAAATCAGCTATTTCATTGCCTGCCTCTCCACAATGGGCCAGAATCCATTGAAGTACAACTTTTTTATGTAGACGGGATAACAGTTTTATTATTTTGTGACATTTGATAATGTTGATGTTTTTGGGTGTTGTGTCTCGTATTATAGCAAGAATGGCTGCTTTGGAGTCACATAGAATTACAACTTTTGTAAATTTTTGGATGTGATATAAAAGATTTTGTAAATTTAAGAAAATTGCTAGAATTTCGAAGTCAAAGTTTTTGAATTTGTGTTTAGTTTACGGTAAAAGGAAAAAAAGTGGGCATACTGCACCAGCACCAGTGTCACCCTCATTTGGTAGGCTGGAGCCATCTGTAAAAATGTTATTTCCCATATTTAACTAGGAAAAAAAGAGTCATGCCCAGATAATCTGCAAACCGGATATTATGTACATGAATAATCAGGAGTTTGCTCTAAGTATTTTCCAACATCTTCAGTATATAGAGAGGAGTAAGTTAACTGCATGAACTAGAAATGAGTTGTTTCAGAATCATACTGATACAAATAACAAGATGGTTGACATCAAGCGGAAAAAAATATATATATACTGCTCTACATATAAGTCAAATCTATTGTTATCTTACCTCATAGTAGTTGAGTCCTTTTAGGACATGTTTAAAAAATAATCTACTGTTATATCTTCATTATTCTTACCTCATATCGTTGTTTCTGTTAGACATATGTTTCAAGGCTTGTTAGCTTCATCCTCAGTAGTTACAGACTGGTTTTTCTCAAGTTGTCGGCCCTGGATCTCGACTTCTGCTCCCTCAGAAGATTTTTTTTAAACGTGTACTAAAAGAACTCAACCACTATGAGCTAAGATGACAACAGACTCAACTTATTTATTAAGAACCTCATAATGTTACTTCCTACTGTAATTTCATATACCGGTCGATAACATATAAGAGCATAATAGAAAATGTCAAAAATCAAAAGTTCTCCCATCATACATCAGCTATTATTTGTGCTGTAAGAAAGTTAAAAGAAAGTACCTTACCCCAGAGCTTAATGTTAAAAGAATGTACAGTACAATGGCAATAACAAAGAATTATTCAGCACGCTGCATCATAGCATATGTTGGTTTTTAAATATCCATTATCACTATAGGATTTACCAGACTGATATTACATATATATTTAGAGTAATACTGATACAAGTGGCATTGATAATATCAGCACCATACTGGTACAAGCGAAGTTTAATTTAGGGTGCTAATGGATAAATTACATATGATGTGTACTGTATATTCATGAAAGGAAGTATTTGATTTTTGCAATTGAAAAAATAAAAGTTTGGTAAGGACATTCATTGAATTATGGTTCTATGGTAAAGTTTCAAGTACCAATATCTCAAAATACGATTTGTGCTACTTATATCACTATGGTTCCCGTCACCTCAATTATAACACAGGTAAGTTGTTTATGTCTCCAGTAGTGTAATAATCTTCTTTCTACGGTGAAATTAAATGTTTCTTACCTCTCCTCATATAAATCTTCTAACTTAGAAGATTTATATGAGGAGAGGTAAGAAACATTTAATTTCACCGTAAATTAAACCTCATAGTGATTAATTTCTATAAAAGTTAAATCTTCTTTCTCTTTACTATACCTTTGACAGAGCTGCTGCTATCTTCTTTATCCTCTCAGCTGTATCAGATTCTAAATTGTCATCTAAGCTGAGAAATTCATCATCTACAAAAAAAAAATATATATATATATAAACTAACCCAATGGCTTCATTGCCAAGGCCCAGCATTTGAAAACAACAACTAACCCTCTTACTAATAATCCATATATAACTTTTATACAAGGTTTATACACATCTCAGTTGAAAATTCTTACTAATAAACACTGTATTAGCTGTTCAGTGTATAAGAGGTGTACAACTTTACATGGGAATCATTATACATGCCTCCAACCTTGTTTAAGGATTGTATAACTAGACAAAATGTTGGACTTCAAGATCAACTGATTGTTTTCTTATGATATTGATGAAAGTTTCCTTAAATTTAATGCAAAATGCAACACTTAAACGACTGTTGATGGATGCACAGGACATAAATAATATTAATAAAGCTCTGGGTAGGAAAATAAAGGCATCATAAAATGCCTTTTGTTACACTCATTCTCGATTAGCCGTAATAATATTTTTAAATTGAACATTGATTCACAAAAGAATATGTTCTACAATAATTGCTATAGACAAGATTTAACCTGAATGTAGTTTAAATGCTTCATCATATTATTTTAACAAAACTTTTTTGCATCATTAATACATAATACACATACCGATATAAAAATGTATTTAATCATAGAGGTACTATTATTGCAGAAAGCCACATGTTAGCTTGATAGTCTTGTGGTTAGAGCTTCTGACTACGGTCCGTGAGGTCCTAGGTTCGATTGGCGATCAAACTGCAATGATTTTTTTTTTCGCTTAAAGCATTATTCTGTTGTCGTTAACATTTCCTACTATTTTGAATGTTTTCTAACGTATCTTAAAACACTGCATATAACTCGTAAGTAATGGGAAAAACTTTTATTAGTTTCCAAGAATTGTTCGAAATTCTTGACGTTACAAGGCAGCACATTATCTGTGAAACTAATTCTACGATATATTTGACATAGCGTAAAGGAAAATGTAAATAAATTAAAACACACTTATTTTTTCTGTACCTCCCCAATTAGGGAATCTCTATTAATTCTTATCCATACTCATTTCTTACACAATTAATCACTATTTGAAGTTGTTTTATTTCTGTTACAAACTGCGTGTAATATTGTTCTGATGTCATAGTGATGATGAATATGTGATATATTGTGTATAACGGTTGTATTGTTATATAGCTCCGGCACAACGTTTATTAGTAAGGAAATTATACATGATCTACATAAGGCTTATACATTGTATAACTAAACAACTGATGAAAGCCTGTATAAGAGATTTTTATTAGTAAGACTGTAAGTGATTAACATATTTGGGATCACACCCACAAAAGTTAAACATTTTTAACAAATGGTTAAAAGAAAACGAAGAGTACAATGTTTGGAATTATAATTTTGAATAACTTCCAAAGCTGATAATTTTGCCCAAATAATAATGAAACTAAAGCAGACATAATAGTGTCCAAACCATCATGTTCCTGAAGGTAATTTTACGGGGATGATACTTTTTTACTGATAAAATAAGTCAATGAATGGATAAAACAAAACAAAAAAGCTGTGAATTGGTTAATGAACCTGACTGGGATAAAGCTGAACTGAATTCTAATAGAATATCAGAGTTTAACCCTTTAAGTTCTTGAGATGACTATAGTCATAGTGATTAACAATAACGACAATGACTTAAGGAATCACATAATTGAGTAACCTTGTAACATAGTTGAGAAGCCATTAACAGCAACATGACACATATTGAACTTTTACAGGGAAAAAATCACTATGAGGTTTAATTTAAGATTAAATTAAAATATTTCATACCTCATCTCATATCCAGTCTTCTAATTATATCGGTCTCAAAACCTGGGCAGCTTCATCTTCAGTAATTTCTTGTCGACTGATGTTATGTCGATCAGAAGAACTGCATCTTCCTCTCTCTGTTGGTGGACCAATAAACCTCCCGATCAACTCAGAATCCACGGGAATTCAAAGTTCATAAGCTTTTCTTTCTTGTTTTTATGAATGTGGATTTTTTCCCAAACCATGAGTTATTTTTGTTCTCTATTTGTTTAATCAGACTGCCTTTTGTATCAATTAGATGTTTTTCAGACCAAGCATGAGTAGCTACTGTTGACATTTCCACTTCATCGTTTTTGGCATTTCTAAGATGTTATCTTTTACCCTTGTTTTCAATTTTCTTTTTGTTTTCCCTCCGTAAATTTTGTCACAATCCCTGCATTTGATCTGATAAATTCTTGATTTTTCTTCTTCAATTTAAAAAATTTTTAATGGTTTTCTCTCCTTCTTCTACTACAGGGTTTAGGCTATGCAGCCGGTTCTGGCGAAGTTAAAAGTGGAGTCCATCTTCTACGTGGTCGGCCAACATCTCTTGTTCCTCTGGGATTATACAGGAAGGTTCTTTTTGGTATTCTTTCGTTGTTCATTCTCATTAAGTGTTCTGTCCATTTCTTATTATTTTCACTGATTTTATCTTCAATTTTATATATATTTAATTCTTCTCGTATAGTTTCATTCCTTATTCTATCCGCTCTTATGCATCCTTTCACATTACGCAAAAACAGCATTTCCACAGTCTGTATCCTGCTTTTATCCCTTGATTTCATTATCCAATTTTCACTTCCATATAACAACAAAGGAACAGCCATTGTTTTACATAATTTAAGTTTCGTATCTTTCCTTGTTTTCCGACCTAAGGTTCTTTTTATGGTTCCACAAATAGCCTGAAATTTATTTACTTTATTTTCTATATCTTTATTTTCTCTATAAGTTATACCACATCCTAAATATTGGAAATACGATACTTGTTCTATTATTTTTTTTATTGGTTTTAATTATAATATTTAGGCTATATTCATTCTTCGGTACCAATCTTAAATATTCATTTATTTATGGGAAGTTTTGAGCAGAAATTAACAAGTGGATACCCATTAACTCTCAAATTTTGGAGCAGATATGTTGATGATGTAATTTCTATCGTGAATCATAAATAAATAGAGGATGCTTTAAAGCTTTTGATCATTCAGAGTAGAACTATAAAATTTACCATGGAAAATGAATTTGAAAGACAAATCCCATTTTTAGATCTAAATTTAACAAGAAATGAAGAAAAAATAGAATTTGAAACATACAGAAAGAATACACATATATTAAAGCTTTGGGATTCAACCATTTACCTCACAAAGAGGCAGTGTTCAATAGTTTGACACACAGATTAGTAAATATACCTATGAGCAAAGAAAATTATGAAAAAGAAAAATTCTTTCTAAATAATCAACTTGATCCAAAATGATATTTAGAAAGAATGAACCATCTATTACACTCCAATGAATATGAGGAAATAAAATCTAATCCTTTCCCAAAAACAATTAGGACTATGGGAAACACATTAAAACACATAAACCATAAAATAAAGGAACAAAATAAGTTTGAATTAAAAGTTTCAAACCCTTCTAATCCAAAATTATATGGTCTACCAAAAGTTCACAAAGATGGTAAAAAAATGAGACCTATTGTCAATAATATTGGCTCCCCATGCTAGAATTTATCAAAATGGCTAGCCAAAAAATTTTAGTGAACCTTAATTTGGAAATAAGAGCATTGAACATTTAATAAGATTGGTAGAAGAATTAAATAATATTACATTGGTTCCAAATGATAGACTGGTTTCATTTGATATTATCTCTTTATTCCCTAGTATTCCTATTGATAAGATGCTCTCGTTTTTAAGAAGATGGGTAAATTCACTGGATTTAAAAGCAGAAGTTATTGAATATTTAATGCTAACTAAACTTTGTATTGACAATCTTTTTCACTTTTAATGGTAAATTTTATAAACATATTTCTGGATTGGCAATGGGAAATCCACTTTCTCCATTTTTGGCCAATTTATTTATGGGTTATCTTGAGTCTCACATCACCAATGCTTACCCTTGGATTTTTAAGTGTTGGCATGGGCGTAGTGAGGTGGGTGCAGTAATTTTCAACCAATTAACACTAGATAGAATGAGATTTTCTTTTATCCGAAATTATGTGTAAAATTTTAAAATAGATGTAAAAAAAAAAAAATTAAGCTCGCCAAACCCAACCGATGTGATATATCGATTTATCAAGTACCTGTTCCAGTGGAAATAAGCATCGCCAGTATGCCAGAAAATTCTAGACCTCTATTATGAATGGCTAATGCAGTATTCACTTATTGAATTTCAGCAGAGTACCTGAGTTAGTTTTTCGACGTCTAGACGCTTATAAAAGATTCATCTGTCCTTGACTCTTCAATGGCTGCACACACTTCTGCAATGAATGCATTTTTTTACAGCCTTATATTGGCCAACGCCCACTTACCATGATTGGTCAAAGGTTCGCCATGCCTATGTCTCGTATTTTCTAGTACGATAGGCTCAAATGATTATCCAATTGGAAGGTTCTAGACTGATGCTTTAATGTTGAACTATGCATACTCATGCGTGTATGTGTAAAAAATGGACATAAGAAAATTCTTTGGTGAGTACTTATATTGTAATATTATTTTTTCCCATATAGTTTAGAATCCATCACATCCAAAGAAGAAAATTTACCCACCATTTACTCACATAATGATATTGGCAACTGGTTCTGGAGAACAGAGCTAATGAGTAAAAAAGATAAAGTGAAAATTCTGACAAACTGCTGGAGTCCACCCAAAAGCTACAATTTCAGCAAAGGTGCTGAACATTTAAAACAGAAATTCAAGCATTGTTGGATCCAACAGTACTCACCCTGGCTAAAGTATTCCGAAAGACTCAAAGGTGCCCTCTGTATAATTGTGTTCTATTCTCCCCACATATTGTGAGAGGCGTTAAAGGGTCATTCATAGTGAGGCCCTTCCAGAAGATTTTCAAAATGCATGAATTCACCAAAAAACATTGCAAGAGCCACTGGCATATGGAAGCTACGCAGTCAGCAAGCTTGTCTTTAAGTGAAGTCCCTGTTAGCCAAAAACTCGTAATTGGCTATAAGAAGATTACGGCGGGTAACTTGAAATATTTGTCTTTCATCTTGTATACCATTATAATCTGTGGCTTGAATGACTTGCATTTAAGGGGTAAAACACCGGACGATGGCATCTTCAGGGATTAGACTCAGTGGAGAATTGATGCCGGTGATATAAGCTTAAAACCTGATTTAAACTCCAAGAATGCTACCTACCTTTCTTTATATATTAAAAATGGATCAATTGAATTATGTGACTTGAGGTAAAGAAAATGATTGTGCATTATGTAAAACATCCCAGCGCTTACTAGTGTTTTAGCTGATAAAAGCTGTGATATTTCTGGAAAGAATCAATTGTCCATTGGTGTGCAGTTTTTTTATGAGAAACTGAGTAAAATTCGAGAAGAGTTTCTGAGCTTTGTTGAACTGAAAAGAATGGACGCCCAATCAATTGCTGCAGAAATTAAAGTTTTTTTCAAAGAGATAGACATTGCACAAATGTGTAGGCCAGGGCTATGATGGCTGCTCAACAATGGCAGGAAAAGACAATGGAGACCAGGAACATCTGTTTCAGAAAGTTTTTTCCCCAAAGGTATTTACTTCCACTGCACAAGCCACAAAATCAATCTTGTGGTAAATTATTTGAATAGTGTGCCTCAGGTGAGAAACACGATAGATACAATTAAGGAAATTATAAACTTTTTTCAAAAGTCGTCGTCGAGAAGACAGCACGTTCCAAGCATCCCCATGCTCTGCGAAACACGTTGGTTGCAAAAATATAAAAGTATTTGGATATTTAAGAAACTTTTTTGGAATTGATGAACGGCCTGATATTGATTGCTGTAGAAAGAAATGCACCAAATCGAAAACTAGCTGATCAGTTGCATGCTGCTGCAAGTAGAAGTATCTTCATATTTTGTTTCTGTCTGATAGCAACATATTCTAGTGATTTGGAACCTGTCGTTAATTTGCTGCAAGCCATAGCTATAGATTTAATTAAATTCACGGCCCATGTTGAAAGCATTAAAAGCATGGTAATAGATCATCGCAATAAAAAAGATTATGAGATCTCCAAAGACATCATGAAAGAGATGGAGACTATTGTTTCTGAGCTAGGTGTAGAATTCACACTACCAAGAATATCCAAAAAGCAGACACATCGAGCTAATTCACAATATAATCGCGAAGATTACTTTAAGGTGACCATCTTAAATCCCTACTTGGATTCCTTTCATACAGCTTTGTCAGACAGATTTGGTGAACAATAAGGTTCTGCTTTTGAATTTCAAATGCAGCACACTAAGAACCTAAAAAATCTCTAAAAGATGTCCACAACGGCTAGCAAAATTTCAGAGTATCATAAAATCAAGGGTTTGTCCACTGAAATTGAACTATAGAACTATATGTGGATGAAACTAAGTGACAAGGATAAAGAAAGTGATTTTGTTAACATCGCGGACGAGTGCGATTTTTTCCCATCCATCAAAAAAGCAATTGTAATATGCCTGTCTTTACCATGCACTACGGCGTTGATTATACACACGTTTAGTATCCTAAGAAGAGTGAAGACATGGTGCTGTTCTACAATGACAGAAAATCGCCTTAATGGCCTATGTATGCTCAGTGTGCGCAAAAAAAATCATTAAAATGATATTGAAAAATTCAAACAAAACGTACTAAAAAAATGTTCTCAAACGAAAAGGCGAGTCAAACTGTGTGTGTAGTTGTATTTTATTAGTAGCTAAAATATAGCTAATAGTTTCAATATAATTAAGTATAAAAATGAAGAAGTAAATTAATGAGTCATTTTTTAACATCTTACCTCATATTTTATGTTTCTTCTTCTTCTTCCTTCCAAGTATTAGGCAAAGGCCTGTTACGATCCTATAGAAAATTTTCCCTCCAGCGTTTCATAGGATGGCCCAATGATCTTCATCCTCTTGGTATATAATTATAAACAGCTTTGGGGATCCGATTTGAACTCATTCTTTCAAGATTTTCTTCAAACACGGGAACTAGTTTTCGAGACAAGGATCTCTCTCATTTTCAACCGACATTATGACTACCAGATTTTCGTTGGAATCTCCATCAATAACGTTGCCATATGGTGTTGATTTGATGAACTTTGAGATGAGGTCACGTTCATAGGAATCTCGAAATTCATGGATCTAAATTTGTTCTTCTGAATATATATCTTCTCCCAAATTGTCAATTCTAAAGGTTTTTCCAAATGTTTAGAAAGTAAGGCTTCTTTTTCAATTTTATGATTCTCCAATAAACTATGTGCTGCAATTGCTGATTTTTCAATTTCACCATTTTTAATATTTCTGAAGTGTTCCTTAGTGCGAGTGTCCAAATTAATTTTTGTTTTTCCTATGTATACTTTATTGCAGTCCTTACAATTAATTTGATAAATTCCAGATTTAATTGTAAGGACTGCAATAAAATATACATACAAAAAACAAAAAGAAATTTGGACACTCGCACTAAGAAACACTTCAGAAATATTAAAAATGGTGAAATTGAAAAATCAGCAATTGCAGCACATAGTTTATTGGAGAATCATAAAATTGAAAAAGAAGCCCTACTTTTAAAACATTTGGAAAAACCTTTAGAATTGACAATTTGGGAGAAGATATATATTCAGAAGAACAAATTTAGATCCATGAATTTCGAGATTCCTATGAACGTGACCTCATCTCAAAGTTCATCAAATCAACACCATATGGCAACGTTATTGATGGAGATTCCAACGAAAATCCGGTAGTCATAATGTTGGTTGAAAATGAGAGAGATCCTTTTTCTCGAAAACTAGTTCCCATGTTTGAAGAAACATAAAATATGAGGTAAGATGTTAAAAAATTTACTCATTAATTTACGAATTAAGAACCTCATAATGTTATTTCCCATATTTAACTATGAATGAAGAAGTAATCTTGACAAAAAATTCAATTTGCCAAGCCCAAAAATTCTGCAATTATTTCACTATTACTTACTTACTTACTTACTTACTCACTGGCACTATCGAACCCGTAGGTTCATGGCCGCACGGACATAAGCTCTCCATACATCCCTATCCTGAGCTAATGTTTTCCAATCATTCCCTGTATAATCTACTTCCCTCAAATCATAGTTAATGTTGTTCTCCCACCTCATTCTTGGTCTACCAACTGGGCGTTTTCCTTCTGGCTTTCCTACAAGAAGTTTCCATGCACGTCTTTCATTCCCCATACGTGCAACATGTCCTGCCCATCGCAGTCTACGGGACTTAACTGTTCTTATTATATCTGGCTTCCTATAAAGACCATGTAGTTCATTGTTATGTAGTCTTCTCCATTCACCTGTCTGTTCATCTCTCTTTGGTCCAAAAATTTTCCTAAGAACTTTATTCTCAAATACTCGTAATCTCCTTTCCTCCCTTAAAGTAAGAGTCCATGTTTCGCACCCATATAATATAACTGGTAGAACAATGGTTTTATATATTTTCAGCTTAACGTTTTTTGAAAGGAGTTGGGACATCAAAAGTCTCTGCAATGCATAATAGCATGCATTTCCAGAATTAAGCCTATGTTTAATTTCTTTGTGCATCTCATTCCTATTTGTGATTATTGTTCCTAGGTATTTGAATTCAGCCAATTCCTCAAAATTTCCCTCATTTGTCATTAGCTGTCCATTTCCATTATATAATGTATTTCTACGTGTGACCATATATTTAGTTTTACTGATATTTACTTCTAGTCCTAATTTCTTAGTGTTACTCAATTATTTCACTATTATTCATCATATTTCTTCTTCAATATCGCTGTAGATTTCTTCCGAAATATATTGAGGTTAGTTTGAAAAATAAAAGTATTATTTTGTATTTTTTATTTGTTCGTTTGTACCCGAAAGGTATACAGTCGAAAAAAAAATTGCACCCCCCTTAATTCAATGCTGGCTACACCCATGAGTGTTGGTATAGATATGTGGATGATATTTTCTCTGTAATAGATTCAAAATTCATTCAAAGTGCATTAAAATCGCTTAATCTCCAAGATGATTTGGTGAAATTCACTACAGAAATAGAACAAGAACCCATTTTTAGACTTGTACCTAATAGTCCAAGATTTGGTTGCAAGATTACTACGTTCATGAAGTATATGAACAAAATCAATTTTTTTCATAAAATTGTGAATGACTGAATACATTTTTGCCGAGTTGCCTATTAAAATTCGGCCACCATTATGTTTAATTAAAATATAATTAATTAATTTATTAAAAATAATTTGATTCACTTGTTATTAAATTATAATCCAGTTTGCAGAAATCGATGTATAGAGCTTCAAAAGTGTTGGTTGCCACTGCAAACTTGGCTGTAAACCTACTCACGGCTACAGCAGGCTGTGACACCAATCAGTAATAAAATGGCAGTAAGTATGTATTTATTGTTTTATATCATTTCAAATAGTTCAGTTAAATAATGAGTCATTTTTACATCTTACCTCATATTTTATGTTTCTTTAAACACGGGAACTAGTTTTCAAGAGAAAACATCTCTCTCATTTTCAACCAACATTATGACTACCAGATTTTTGTTGGAATCTCCATGAATAGCATTGCCATCTGGTGTTGATTTGATGAACTTCGAGATGAGGTCACATTCATCAGGAATCTTGAAATTCAAGGATCTAAATTTGTTCTTCTGAATATATATCTTCTCCCAAATTGTCAATTCTAAAGGTTTTTCCAAATGTTTTAAAAGTTGGGCTTCTTTTTCAATTTTATGATTCTCCAATAAACTATGTGCTGCAATTGCAATTTTTCAATTTTATGATTCTCCAATAAACTATGTGCTGCAATTGCTATTTTTCAATTTTATGATTCTCCAATAAACTACGTGGTGCAATTGCTATTTTTCAATTTTATGATTTTCCAATAAACTATGTGCTGCAATTGCTGTTGGTTTATTGCAGAATCATAAAATTTTTCTCTTTAAAAAAATGAAATACATATTCATTTTAGTTAACTCTGTAATTCTTTCATAACATGCAAGAGTCCCTTTGAATATAAGTTTAGCATATGTGCATAGTTTACTTCCCCAGAGCCCCACTCATGATTAGAATTAGAATAGCTATATTATTGATAGTTCAGATCAGTATTTATTCTATACATTCAAATGTTACGACTAGCAGATGCTTAATAAGGGAATAAAACACATCTATGTAAAATCAGGCCAAGCATGTAGACACTCTGCTATAATATCATGTTCTGTATTTGTTCTCGGTTCTCCTTTATTGTTTAATGCAATCTTAACTTAGCTTAAATTTTTTATAATAGAAGTTGAATGTTAGATGAAGGCTATAATCACATATCTGAGAAGATATTGTATTTGCCCATGGAATTTAAGTATTGTAATTATAGAATTATTAGATTTCCACGAAGGGCAAGATTTGAGCTTTAATAGCGAAAATAGAGCTGATATAGATCACATGCACAGTTAGTAACATTGTTATGTATACAAATCAATTTTTATACAATAAATGATAAATATTTAGGTCAAATGCAAGTTTTAAATAATATTTATAGTATGAAATATCTTATACTGTAATCTAATAAAGTAGATGTAAACCAAAATATTTTTCAATACATACAAGTTTTAGGAATTATATACAATAAATTAAATCCAGAATCTTATAAAAGTCTGAGAATATACAATATTTTAGCTTTACCAACTTTATCATATGATAAATGCAGAAATGCACACTTTTCAACCATAAGAGGAATTAATATATTCTGATGCATTGTTTTAGGCCAGCTTATGAATTTTGCAGGCTGCAGCAAGACTCTGAATTCATGCCTTACAAGGTGTAAGGGATTTGTGGAGTCATGACTCAAGAGTCGGGAATGCCTGCAGGGAGTTTTCCAGATGTGTCTATATATCACTTTCTAGAAGAATTGGTCTCCCGAGGTTTCAATTCAAGAAAGATCAAGGCTGGTTTCAGAGTGTTCAGCCATGTCATATAAAAAGGGATGTGAGTTGGTCATCAGTCAGTTGGTAACTCAAGTAGTGGTCTAGAAGTTGATCAGTGAAGTGAATAGGAATTCATTATATGAAGCTTGATGTGTAGAACAAGAACTCTTGCAATTACAGGAGTGAAGTGGAGAACTATTAATAAGACTGTTCAAGCCAAAGACTTAATGAAGAGTAGTGATGTGATTTTAAAAATAAGATTAATGTGAAACAAAAAAGAAGATTGAACATTTTTTTAAAACCAGATTGAAGTTATTACAGAAATTCTATCTATTCCCACATCACTGTTGCTAGTGACAATATTTTAAAATAATTAAATATGATATATTCGGAAGAAAACATTCAAAAATACGATAATAACTGGATAAATTTATTTGATTTAGATTTAATTCCTATTGCTTCTTGTGGAGCATAAGTCATCAGTAAAGATTTCTCATGCCTCCCAATGTCAGCCAATCTTTTTACTTCAAATTTATTCACCTCCATCCATCCATAGTAATTCTGTCCAAAGGCAGGTCCTTCAGTGCAATCATAGCATTTTCATGCAATGCTTGCAGCTTTACTAGGGAATTGTAGGTGTGGTAGCTTCCCGTTGCTTTCCACACCAGTGAAGGATGTTGATGATGATGATAATAAGGATGATGATGATGGTCATATGATTTTGGGGACCGTTTGGGCCTTAAAGTTATCCTGACATTTGTCTTATAGGTGAGGAAAAACCCCGATAAAAACCTCACCCAGAAAAACTGCCCCAACCGGGGATCGAACCCAGGCCTGCTGCATGACAAGGCAGTATGCTACCTCGAGACCACAGCGGTGGACTTTATTCATCCATTGAGTAATAAAATTTATTCACCTAATGAGTAATAAAATAATCCCTCTACACATTAATATTAAATTAAAATCCTATTAGTTGGAGTCATCTTGGAAGACCAATGAAAAGACTCTTAGATGATCCTAACATAGGTCTACTGGGTCTACATCATGATGATGAATGATGATAAGATTACCTAAGATTATTTTTTTTTTTAGTTTCTCATCATAGTTTGATGAAAACCATCAATATATGATCAAATTCTTTCTCAATTTTTTACATTTTTTTGCCAACAGAATATTTAGTAGTCTAAATGTCAGGCTGTTGAACACTGCATATTTATGAGCTATGTAGTTGAATTCGTAGTTAAATATGGGAAATAACATTATGAGGTTCTTAATTCATAAATTAATGAGTCATTTTTTAACATCTTACCTCATATTTTATGTTAAAATATGAGGTAAGATGTTAAAAAATGACTCAATAATTTATGTGGTTGAAACTTGACAATTTTAGAAAGTAACACTATGAGGTTTTGTTTGACAATAATTAAATGAATCAGATTTTACTAATGGCGGTTTAACCGCCAAGAAAACGACATAACACCGGTCGACCAGAGGCTACTGACGATGGAGATAAGCTCCGAAACTGCAGTATAGAAGAAAAAGGATATGAGGTGAGGTAATAAAAACATTAATTTAATTATTAAATTAAACCTCATAGTGTTCTTTCCCTGTGAAAAGTTAAATAAATTCTTTAAGTTGTTTTATCTTTCTGAATTTCTTTAATTTTGTTAGATATTATATTCTTATTATCATAGTTTACTAGAACATCATAAAATTGAAAAAGAAGCGAAACTTTTGAAACAATTGGATAAACCGTTGGAATTGACAATTTGGGAAATGATATTCATTCAGAAGAATAAATATTGATCTATGAATTTCGACATTCCGGTGGATAAAAATTTAATTACAAAGTTTATAATCCCTACGAAAGATGGCAGCACAAGAGGTGATGTCACTAAAAAAATCAACAATCACGGAATTTCATCAGTGGATGAAGGACATGATATTGTCTGAAACCGTCGGTATCAAAGAAGTTTGAAAATGTATGAGGTGAGTCGATTAAAATATGTTCTCCACTCACTATTAATGATATAACCTCATAATGTTTACTTCCCAATATTAATTTAAATATAATTATATTCTATTATTCTTTTCAAGACTGTTAAATTTATAGATTTATTTGTTTTTATTTAAATAAATATTGGGAAGTAAACATTATGAGGTTATGGTGAAATTAAATGTTTCTTACCTCTCCTCATATAAATTTTCTAAGTAGAATGAACTTCGATATTCCGATGGATAAAAATTTAATTTCAAAGTTTATAATCCCAGGCAGCACAAGAGGTGATGTCCATGGAGAGATCAACAACCAGAGAATTTCATCAGTGGAAGCCATGACTGAAGACGGACAAGATATTGTTTGAAACCGCCGGAATCAAAGAAATTTGAAATTATATGAGGTGAGTCATTAAAAATATGTTCTTCACTCACTATTGTTTGCTTTATTAACTTAAATGTCACAGCATTTTTATTATTTATTTAATTATTGAAGTATAGGAATATAGAATGGGAAATACCTGAGGATGAAGTCGCAGCATGTATCCATGAAGGGAAAAATGGGAAAGCCAGTGGACCTGGTGGAATTAATCTAGAGTTATTAAAATATGGAGGACAAAAAGTGATAAAATTGCTTATGAAATTATATACAAATATTCTTACGGGAGGAACAATACCCTCAGAAATGAAATTGGAGTTTATAAGTTCAATATATAAGAAGGGAGAGAAAAGAAACTGCAGTAATTATAGAGGGATATGTGTGAATATTTAATTATGAAAATATTCACTTGCATTATAAAACATAGATTAGATAGAGAATACAAAGATATGGAAGAACAAAGTGGGTTCACTGCAGGCAATTCATGCACTGATAAATATATTCATACTGAGATAGGTATTAGAGGAATGCCGAGAGAAATCACAACCAGTAGATTTGATCTTTATTGATCTGTTAAAGGCATACGATAGTGTACCCAGAATCTTGCTCTGGAAAGCCCTAAAAGAGATGAATATAAATGAAAAAACAATTAGTATTAGAAGGTCATGGTACTCAGACAATAAATGCCAAATTAAGATGGGAAGCAGACTTTTAGAAAAATTCCAGACAACAAAAGATCTACCACAAGGACGTTGCTCATCAGTTATCACCAACATTGTTCAAAATATATATTGATAATTGTACAAAGAATTGGTCAAGAAAATTCAAATATATGGGAATTCAAATAGAAGATAATTATTACCTCCATCAATTACTATCCACAGATGATCAGGTAGTGATTACTCAGGGTCCAGATCATGCATCTTTCATGTTAAGCAAATTAGAGATAGAATACAAAAAAATGGAGATTACAGATAAACTATAATAAAACAGAATATCTTTCATTGGATACAACAGATGAGTTAAAATGTAATTCAGAAAGAATACATATTGTTAAAAATTTTCTATATTGAGAACCTTTAGATAAAAAATGAGAATTCAACTACAGAAATTGAAAGAAGAATAACTGATGGAAGAAGAATCATTGGTATATGATAAAATCAAATGTTTCCTACCTCTCCTCATATAAATCTTGGAAACCTTTGATTTAACATAAATTAAACCTCATAGTGATTAATCCCTATAAAAGTTCAAAATCACTGGTATGTTGAACTCTGCTTTGGAATAGAAATATAATATACAGAATGAAGAAAACTACATTTCAAGTTCTGTTACAAAGCATTTTATTACAGCAAAACTTGTCTAATCCGGAACATGAATAATGCAAAAATCTGTCCAATGTGAACAAATTTATTGGTCCCGACGAAATAATAGTAATTTTATGTGTATTTATTTTGTATAAAACAGAATCTGTCCAATGCGGAAACGGAAGGATATTTCTACACAAAAAAAAATGTTTATAAGGTGGAAAGATAGATTACTTTCCACTTCACTGAATTCCTGTTAGGCAAAATAACAATAAGTGATGATTCCTGCCACTGCGCCGGGTGAAGTAGAGTTTCTACCCGTATCTGAAATTTTCTTTTGGCCTCACTGCACACCCATTTTGCGAAATACAGGTTTGTTTAACATATATTTGCATGTGACATCTGTCTTACAAATAACCAACGCACTGTAAAATTTTAAATTAGTTTAAGAGTTGAGACTGATTGTGTACGTATCTTTCACAGGTAGTGTTCTGAATTTACAGAATCAAGATGGCTAAATCGCATGTATCATTGTCTTTAAATGAAAAAGTGAAAGTATTAAAAAAAAAAAACAAATGAAGAAATCAACGAAGTGGTGTGGGGTATTTTACAAGACCACGATCAAAAATCTCCAAATTTTTGGACCGAACCTCCTAAGTCAAACTCTTAGATGTTGCTATATCCTTAGGGAATAACGATTTCAAGGCAGTTTCAGGTTGGCTGGACAGTTTTAAAAGACGACATAATGTAGTGTGGAATGAAATTTGCGGGGAATCAAAGGCTGTGGCTGAAAATATAGTTAGTGAGTGGAAACCGAAACTGCATACTTTAATTTCAGGATACGCACCTAAGGCATTTTTAACGCTGATGAAACGGGACTGTTTTTTGATGTTACCGTCGAAGTAGCTCATACACTTTCCAACGGCAGCTGAACTACAATTAATCCAAGGTACTTAAAATTAATATACGGTATTCTATAATCTATGATTGGTTAATCATCTTTTTGTTTTTTTTATAATGCGGAATGTTGTCCAATGTGGAGAGAAAAGAAATGGTCCCAAGCGATTCCGCTTTGAACAAGTTTTACTGTATATGGGTCCGAAACCTGGACAATAAGTAAAAAACAAGCCAACAAGTTGTTAGCAGCAATCGACAAGAATTTCAAGCAGGGATAAAGTCATAAACAGCACAATAAGGGAAATTATGCAAGTTGAAAAAAAAAAACACATTAGAAAAAAATAAAAGAAAAACATTTGAAATGTTATGGACACCTCATAAGAACGGAAGAAGACAGAATACCAAAGAAGATTCTTGATTGGAAAGCTAATGGAAGAAGTGGAAGAGGCAGACCTAGAGAACATTGGAAAGTTGGAAAGATGGAATGAGGAGAAGTATGGAAGCTAGAGATTTGAGAGAAGAAGATGTTTTGTACCAATATACGAGAAGGGTGATAGAAGAGAAGCAAAAAATTATAGAGGACTAAGTATAAATAACACATTATATGTTAGAATATTTACAAATATGAACAATATGAGGTGAGTGATAAAAAATTCTACCTTAATAATTTACAAAGTTATTAAAAACTAAGGTGCAAAAAAGATATTAAAGACAAAATAGGAGAAGATCAAAATGGATTCACACTGGGAAGGTCATGTGTTGATAATACATTTGTAATCCAACAGTTAATCAAAAAACGGACTGCAGTTGGAGAAGAAATCCATTTGACAATGATAGATTTAGAAGAAGCTTATGACTCGATTCTGAGGAACAAATTATGGAAAGTATTAGAGAAATACAATATTCATAGAAACCGTCCACCGCTATGGTCTTGAGGTAGCGTGCTGCCTTGACACGCAGTGGGCCTGGGTTCGATCCCTGGTTGGGACAAGTTTCCTGGGTGAGCTTTTTTTTTCAGTTTTTTTCCTCACCTGTAAGATAAATGTCAGGAAACTTTAAGGCCCAAACGGTCCCCAAACACCATCTGGCCATCATTGTCATCAATATCATATTAACCTAATTAGCTTAAGTTTAGTTTAAGGCCTCTCCTGGTGCATCATTACCATCATCACCAACTCTCATATCATCAGGGCAGCGTAACCCCACCTTCCAGGCACCCCAACCTCAGAAGTGGGTTACAAGTATACCATGCCAGGAGAGAACACCAGAAATATCGACATGACAACCTGGGGGCATTTGGAAAAAAGAATAATAATATTGATAGAAACCTAATTGAAATTATTAAACAAATTTATAAAGGTAACATGAATATTTAATTTTAGGAAGTTATATTTTGAGGTTATTTTAATTATATTATTTTTGGTCTGGACATCTTACCTCAATATTAATGTTGATTTGTTCTTGGACATGTTTCAAAACAATTCTCTGTTTTATCTTCAGCTTTCCAGAGTCTGGGAAAGCTGAAGATAAAACAGAGAATTTTTTTGAAACATGTCCAAGAACAAATCAACATTAATATTGAGGTAAGATGTCCAGACCAAAAATAATATAATTAAGGTAACATGGCTTATGTTAAAATTGGAAATATAATACCTAATCCTATAAAAACCACAAAGGGATTGAAACAAGGGTGCAGTCTATCACCAATTTTATTTAATATTTATGTCGAATTTATATTAATGAAATGGAAACAAAGCTGCGAAGGTATGGGTATCCCAACAGGCAACAGATTTTTGCTGACATTACAATTTGCTGATATTCAACTGGTTTTAGCACAAGACAAATTTGATATGGAATTCATGATAAAAAGATTGAAAAACACATATGAATCATGGGGTCTCAAAGTACATTTTTACAAAAAAAAACAGAGTATTTGGCAATAAATAGCAATGAAAGAGAAAATTTAATATTGGAAGAAGAAATTCAAATAAAGCAAGTGAAACAAACTAAATATTTCAAAATAATTACGGATAACATTGAAAGTATAGACAAAGAGAACATAAAGCATAGAATTGAATTGAGTAGCAAAATAATATCATCATTAAATTCCATATGGTGGGATAAGCATATTTGGAAAGACAAAAAAAATATATTGGTAAAACATTGGTGGAATCTGTTCCAGTGTATGGAAGTGAGGTATGGACAATCAATAAGTACTACAAGAATAAATTAATAGCTCCAGAAATGGATTATTTACGCAGAAGTGCCAGAAAGTCAAAATTAGAACATATCACAAATAAGGAAATTTGAAACATAATGGAAGCAGAAGAAAGCATAATTGAAAGAATTGAGGAGAAGGAATTAAAATGGTTAGGACATATTTTAAGAATGGAAGATGAGCGATGGCCAAAACTACTATATCAATGGCAACCAATCAGGAAGAAAAAAAAGAGGGAGACCAAAGTTAACATGGAAGGAAAGCATGAAGATAGCAATGCAAGCAAGAAGGCTAAGCATTGAAGATGATTGTAAGCTTTGGAGGTTTGGCACGGGAAGATGGCAGCAGTTGTAAAAAGCCATAGATAGATAGATAGATATTTTAGACAGGAACCTACAGTGACAAATCACTTTGGGTTGAAGGAGAAACACTGTATTGTGGAAAATCCCTAATAAAAAAGATATGGATATTCAGTTTCTTTCTGTATTGTTCAATTATATACTTTTTCTATTCCAAGACATGCTGATATAGATTGAACTCCTATATATGAAGGGGTATATGGCATAGTGATGTAATTTTTCTTCATTTTGAGAAAAACAGTGTTTATTAGTCAGTATACAAAGAATCAAGTTAGCTTAATATTGATAATCACGGACATATTTATTGTCCTAAGTGATGGTATTAATTGTTGATGTATCTGAAATGCAGTATGCAGTTTCTTCTTTACAACCGTGTACTTCAATCATTATTTGTAAAAATGCTGACTTACCCCACTATGCCATATACCCCTTCATATTTCCTAGGAAAACTTAGTTTGGATAGTATACTTCCATGATCATGTACGTAACCCTGGGTGCAGTTACAGAATTCCACAAGTCAATTATGTTTGCAAACCAATATACATACATATTATTAAGGGAAGACAGAATAAAAATATAAATGAAAAGAAGGATCTAAAGTAATATAAAAGATAACAAAAGAAGTGAGATATAAAAACATTTTTATCCAACTCATTTATAAAAAGTAACAAAACTTAAGATCATTAAAAATAATAAGAGTACAGTTGAAACCCGTCATAGTGTTGGAACATATTATTTTTTTAAATACATTTATAAATCTAATTAACTTTTTTGGTACACCAAATTTGAACAAAATTTTTATAAAGAATATCCTCCTAACAAAATCATTTCTGAAATTGATAAATAACTGGTACACTGGCTGATTGTGTTCCTATTTCTTTTCTCAAATTTTCCAGGTACTAAAGATTTGATCAAGTATTGAACTATTTTGTCTAAACCAACACTGGTAATTTCCTAAAATTTCATCTCACTAATACTAAAAAAAATTTGCTAAGGATTTTAAATGATGTCGTTAATGGAGAAGTTCTGTGATAACCACTACAATAGATTTTGTCAATTTATATTTACGGATTATTCCCATCCTTGTGGCAATTCCTTCTTATTCTAGATTTAAATTATGATACTTACCAAATTTAAATATCTTTTCAGCAATAGTTTTATGTAACCCAAACTGCAGCAATTCCCGAGCTGCATCAAACGTTTCTGGGACTCTCTCCACACATTCTTTCAACACCCATGTTTGTTTTGTAACTTTGCTCTAAAAATGAAAAGAAAAAATAAATAAATAAATAAAATTTGAACATCCACTGTGCTTAAAACAAACATAGAATATCTTTAGGACCCAGGCAATTGCACTTTTTATAACATAAAAGGAAACTGAATAACCATTCATTTGCCTGTAATGAAATATGAGATTGACTTTTTATAAATTAACCCTATGAGGTATTATTTATTTAAATAAAATTTTATCACCTCACCTCATATTCTTCTTCTTAGACTAGTTTTTAAATCTTCTTCGGTTCAATCTCAGTATTTTCACAATCATTGTTATGTCATCTTGAAGAACTGCTTTTTCTTCAAAACCAAATAATTTTTCTCGGGAATTTCAAAGTACGTTAATTCTCCTTTTCGTTTTTCTGAATGTAGATTTTTTACCAAACCATACGTTCTTTCAGTTCTTTCTATTTGTTTTATTAACTTAGCCTTTCTTTCAATTTGATGTTTTTCTGACCATGCATGGGCTGCTACTACAGATTTTTCTACTTCCCCATTCTTGAATTGCTGAGATGTTCTTTCACTCTGGTTTTTAAATTTATCTTTGTTTCCCCTATGTAGAGACTTTCTCACATTTGAGATTAATATTAGTCACAATGATTATTTTCATTCCTTGAGCTTCTACCCAGCTCCATGGAACTAATTCAGTGGCACTATCAAAGCTGCATGGACAAAGCTCTCTATATATCCCTGTCCAGAGCTGTTTTCAATCATCCCTTGTGTAATCTACTTCCCTCAAATCATGGTTAATGTTATTCTTCCTTCTCATTCTTGGTCTACCAACTGGGCCTCTCTGGATTTCCTACAAGAAGCTTCCATGCACTTTTCTCATTCCCCATTCATGCCACATGTCCTACCCACTGCAGTCTACTAGACTTAACTGTTTTTCCTTTCTGTTCGTCATTCTTTAGTCCAAAAATTAAAAATTTTCTTAAGAACTTTATTCTCAAATACTTGTAATCTCCTTTCCTGTCTTAAAGTAAGAGTCATGTTTGGCACCCATATAATATAACTGGTAGAATAACAGCTTTATATATTTACAGTTTAATGTTTTTTGAAAGGATTTGGGACAACAAGATTCCCTGTAATGCATAATAGCATGCATTTCCAGAATTCAGCCTATGTTTTATTTCTTTATGCATCTCATTCCTATTTTGTGATTTTTGTTTCTGGGTATTTGAATTCAGCCACTTCTTCAAAATTTCCCTCATTTGTCCATTTCCATTATATAATCTATTTCTATTATTTCCAGTCCCAATTTCTTATGTTACTCAATAGAGTGTGTGTGTGTATGTGTGTTCGTCCGTAGTATCACCTCGCTATCGCCAAATAGTCCTACATCATCTGCATAAACAGCTTATTGTAGTTGAAGGCCTTCTTCATCCTCTAAAGATTTGATGGCCTGCTCTAGTATAAAATTAAACAATGCATCTCCAGCTCCGTGGAACATATCACAATTGATAACTTTAGTGGAAGAAAAGATAACTACCATTCTTTTCATAATTTCTTTCCTTGAAGGATTTCAAAGTAGGCCTATATGTAAAAAAGTTCTCCATTTTTTATTACAATATTGGGATCATATATATATATAAAATGGCAGTTTTCATATAGATAGTTTAAGATACGTATTTTGCAGTATCAAATGAAACAAAATAAACACAATACATTTTAATAATAATAATGATAATAATAATAATAATACTTTATTTATTCTGGCAGAGTTAAGGCCATAAGGCCCTCTCTTCCACTCAACCAGCACAAATACAAATAAATATTTGACAAATGTAGATATACACTATACTAATTATAAACAGTTAAAGATACAATAATGTAGCAATGCAAATGTCATGTACAAACAATATTTTATAGGGTAATAACAATAATGATATGATGATAATAATAATAATAATAATAATTATAATAATAATATAAATATGATACATTATACGAGAAACACCAATTAATATATATATATACACCTTACACTGGATAATAATGAAGTCGAGTTTAGAGCAAATATAAATTTAGATTTCTTTTAAAAGATGCCAATGTCCGGCAGCCCCTTATTTCTTGTGGTAGGGAATTCCAGTTGCGAGAAGTGAAGATGGTATATGACATGGAGTGATGTGATGTCCTATGTTGCTGTATATTAAGCAAGAGACATTTTAGTCAGTCAGTGGAAAGTAACACTATGAGGTAATTTACAATTTATAAATTGAGTATAATAAATGTTCTTTCATCTCATTTCAAATATTTATTCATCTGAGTTGGAGTTTTGATTGACAATAGAGGTGAAGGCCTTTAAAACCAGTATCGTGAAAACATAGAACTTTATAAGGTGAGATGAAAAAACATTTATTCAACTGAATTTATAAAATGTCACCTCATATTTAGTAATTATGAGGTGAGACATTTATACTGCTCTCAAATTTATTAAACTAAACCTCATGGTCTTACTTCCTATTAAAATATTAATTAAAATAAACACAATTTGTTGCTTAATTTATTATTAATAAAATTCACCTCCCCTCATATTTTCTACTCTTTTTAAATAGTTTGTTGGACTTTTTTGCACCTTTTTGTGGGATTAGCATATTTCTCACCATTTTCCCCTTTTCTCTCTCACTCTTTTTTTTTTACATTGGACAAAAAGTAGATATTTTATTCATCTTGAACAACTTGTTTAAATTTTGTTTAATCAGAAGTCAACAATAATCTTTGAGAATAGTATATAAAGACTTTTTTTAAATTATTTTTCACTGAGAGTAATTAATATTATAATAACAAAAAAGTAAATGTTATCTCAGTCAAAACATACATTTATTGTGTCGACGTTTCAATCTCCATATGTGAGATCATTTTCAAGACATGGTTGTTTATAAAAAAAAATTATAAACAACCATGTCTTGAAAATGATCTCACATATGGAGATTGAAACGTCGACACAATAAATTTTATGTTTTGACTGAGATAACATTTATTTTTTTATTATAATAGTATATAATTTATGTAAACCACCAGTAATATCCCAACAACAATGCCCAACATGTAGCTATGAAATCAATTTTCAAATTTTAAAAAATGTTGGTGCAAGAATTTAAACTGAGTTCACATTAATTTAATAGTTTCCGCTGGTATCTTGTTAGTCATGTTAGCAATACACAGTTCTACTACAATTTGGTTTTACATCTCTAGGTGGTATCTGAGTCTTTCCATTACAAATTTTTGTATTTCCATCAGTTGGCTGTTGGTGTTGTTAGTGCTATTGGTCTGTAGCTTTGTATTTCTTCTTTTGGTTTGTTTGGTTTTAGAATGGGAGCAATTAAAGCTTTATTCCAGGAAAATGGCATATTACTGGCATCTTTCCATAATCTATTGAATAAATTATGGTAGGGTCTGTCTTGCCTTTCTGCAGATGCTTTTTATGAATTCTGGACATGGTGTATCCTGGATGTTTTCACTTCTTTAGCTTCCTTATTCCTATTTTTAGCTTATTGTATGCTGAATTCTACTGTAAAGTGTATTTTGTTACCTTTCTTAATTTTTATTATTCTTTTTTTTAAAGCTTTTATTATAATCTTATGGATTGTACTTCCTTGTTTATAAAAGCATGTTATTCTTTCTTCTTCTAATTTTTTTTATATTTATTTTCATTGGTATCAGTTCTTGTTTTTATTTATCAGTGTGTGTTGATATACTGTATATCTTGGCAAATAAGACAACAGTTGAACCATAAAAAAAGCCCCCAAAATCCCGGGTCGTCTTATAGGATAGATACAAAAAAATTAGATTGAAATTTTACTCCAATTTCTTACCATTTTCTCTGTTATATCGAAAGCCCTTGATGCAGCACAATTGTTCAATTCTTTAGCCTTTTTTATGACTTTTAACTTAAAGCTTGCTTCATATTTCCTTCTTTTTGTTGGTTCCATAATTAGACCCACACTTTATCAATTTTCTGATGTTTACACTTAGGATAAAATAATAAAAATTACTTGAACACACAAATAACAATGCAACCACTGATTGCGACAGACGTAATCATGCACAGTGACATGTGGGGGGGAACTGTTAGAGATTTGGTGAATCCCTGTGAGTACAGCTACTATCAAACCAGTCCTGAAAACATCTGGTTATTCAATTCTATTGCAGTCTGTTTTGTGTAGTAAATAAACATGGGCACTAATGCTTATATTGCATTGTTTCTTTTAATTATTAATATAGTGTTATTATTACTATACATGCTGCAAAGGGCACTGTATAACATTTAAATATGTGGATAACTTATATCTTTGGGTTTGATAGTAGCGTAACAAGAAATTTCTCACGCGGCAAGTCGTCCTTCCTTATCATAACAATCTCCTTTCCCCTCTTCTGCCTTCCATACAACAGGTCTCATCTCTCGTGCTAGTACAACTTATTGAAAGTGTAGCAGTGTTGCCGGTTGAATGAAAATAAAATGTATTTATTGTGGCAATTCATTCATACAGCCTCCTGTGTAAATCTAAATAAATCCCTATCGGCAATAATAATCAGATGAAATTATAACATCATTAAATGAAGCAGTTACTGGACTTAGGTCATATTTATATTCAAATTGATCAGGGAAGAGAGTGGAACCTGATTATGTAGGAGCAAAGGCCATATAAAATGATCCAAAGAAGTCAGCATCAATGTAATTAAGTTATTAGTTATTAGAGAGGATTGACAACTCAGGTAATGTAACCCTTTCTTTTGTTAAGACGGAAGTGGCTGACACATGATAATAACTTACTAATGACAATAATCCTTTGCTAGACAGATTGAGTAGAAATATCTTCTAAGCCTCCAGTTAACTGATTTAGCGTGATAACCATAACCCATTAGCTAAATGTACAAGCGGGGGTTTTACCCTGACACAAATTACGTTAGCAAAAAAGTGTGGGAATATGACAAGTTTCTAGCGTCGGAAGCCTAGGAAAAAACCCAAGCCTAAGAAGAAAAACCCAAGCCTAGCTAATGTTTGTGACCCGACTGTACGTGAAGCCAGCACGGGGAAAAAAGGTCCAACCTCTGAAGGCGTAAATCGCCAATAATAAATTTGTAACACCCCCGGGATCAAAATAGGAGGGCGCATTAACCAATTATATGTTTCGTTATATGTGCCTAAGCACTGACCTTAGGTCCACTAGATCGAGGTAGTGGGAGTAACTAATTTACCTATAGGTGAGAGAGGCTTCTCCTCGTCACTTACTGCTCGTAGAAAACTCCACCAAGTCACTTCTCTAAAACACTTCGTCAAGACAGTTAAATAAATTCACTTCGTATAGACGATCACTTGCAGTGTATAAAAGTTAAGAATAAATTACTTTTACCAGAACTTCTTTGCACATTAATTCTGCCCGACGAAGTCCTCGTGGAATCCCGAGATAAGAACCTCAACTCTACCGAATACCAACCTGAGCAACCTAAGTTCTCACACATGGAGAACTCCTTCAGTATTCTTAGTGTCACTAAATCCAATCTTTACCTCTTTGCCCAACAATAACCCTTCTCCATATTGGCTCCCTAACGTGCGGGCAGAATAGGTCGTAAAGTAATACACGAATAGAAATCAAAGGCAGAACGACTAAGTCCCACGAACACGAGGCAACCAGGACAGAGAAGATGACGGCAACAAGCAGGCAACCCTGGATGCGGAACGAGAAGACAGCGACTGAAGGAAGGATGCAGTAAGTGACACAACAGCAGAATAAGCATTTTCTTTACTTTTTACATATATCTGTGTGTATTTATGTTGTTAAGAAGTAGGAATAGAAAGAGGCAGGCAAATAAAGATAAAAAAAATGGATAGGAAACACGAAGAGATTAGGGAGAAGGCTTGTGGGCAACTGATTGAAGGAGAGAACGAAATCGTAAGGATGGGAGAGGATAACGAAGATGGCAGAGAGAACTTAGAGCAGAGCACAGGGGAAAGTAGTGAAAGCAACGCAGGAGCAGAAGCTAGAGGGGAAGTAGAGGACAAGGGAAATCCAAGCACCGACACCATGAAATACATGGAAATGCTAATGTCGAGAATAGAGGAGATGGATAGAAGTAGGAAAATGGATTTAGAGGAGATGGATAGAAGTAGGAAAATGGATTTAGAGACGATAGATAGAAGTAGGAAAATGGATTTAGAGACGATAGATAGAAATAGGAAAATGGATTTAGAGGCAATGCAGAGGAATATGAAACGGGAACTTGAAACTTGGAGAGGACAGATGGAGATAAGCAGGGAAAAGGATGTATTTACGTTGAAAGAAACATTAAGGGATGAGATGGGAAAAAATAGAGAGATGCTAGAAGCGAAAATAAATGAATCGTCAGCGTGTGTAGAACTAAAGATAAATAAAATGGAACAAAAACTTATTAAAGACTTAGAGAAAACAGAAAACAGGGTAATAAGTCAAATGAGAACAGAGATGAACAATAGTATAATAACGTTACAAACTAACTTAGGGGAGAAACAGGAGGAATTACAAGGGGAAATAAAACGAGTCGACAAGAATGTGCTCTGTAGGTTGGAGAACGCGGACAAAAGGGTGAATGATATGTGTGTATCTGTACAAAAGCTAGCCGACGAACAAGAAACACTAAAACTCCAAGTAGCTCAGAAAATTGTTGAGCAGGATAAACGCTCAGAAATGATCGAAACAATAGTTGATTCTAGATTTAATGAGTTAGGCACTAATATAGAACAGAAAGTGACTAATGAAATCAGCAAACTAAATGAGGAAATAAGCGTCCTCACAGAGAAAATTAATAGCGGATGTCAAAAAGATAGGACTCCGGAAAATGAATCACAAGCGTCGGATAGTGTTTCTTGGACGACGGCTAACCACAAAGCACGTGCGCATACAGAAGTACTAGGGAACCAGGAGATCGCTAGTAGTTCTGTGGTGCATACTAATGTAAGCGAACCAGATAGTATACACGGGTCAGCACCGTACTACAATTCCTCTTTCATTGATATCCCATTGCCGGAATATAACGAAAGTGAAACAAACCCCATCCAGTTCATTGAAGAACTGGAAAACTATTTCAAAATTAAATGTATCCCGAAACACTTGTATATGTATATTGTTAAAAAGTGCCTGAAAGGCAACAGTCTTATGTGGTTCGAGGTTACTTTATCCACTGATGCTCCATACGAGACATTTAAGCAAACATTCCGTAACAAATTTTTTAGTTACGAGAAACAAATGGATATAAAATACGAGATACGCAATGGGACATATGATAAGAGGAAAAACTTGACGTACAGCGAGCATTTTCTGGCCTTGGCTAAAAAAGCCAAACTTATCTCACCGAGTTACCCTGAACCGGAATTCGTACGAACGCTAATCAACCATTATCCGCAGGCAATTAGGCACAGCTTGCTAATCGCGCGCGTTAGCACATACGACCAAATGATAGAAATGCTAACTATCCTGGAAGCGGGCGACAATAGGGGTAATAATCAAAGTGGAAATAGGGAAGGAGGAAATAGCAGGGAAAATACGAGTAGGAACAACTCGAACTCCGGACCTAACCGTTCAGACGAGAGGGGGGCAGCCGCGCCCGACATACGGAAGAACAATGACCACTATCGAGGAGAGGACAGGAGATTTAGTAATATGCAGGGTAACAATAGACAATACAGGAACGAGAATAGGGACAACAATGGTTATGGTAGAGGGTACAAGGATCTCAGGAGGGACCAGAGGGGTAAAGAACCTAGGGTCAACATGATAAACATAGAGAGGAGTGCAGAGGGCCCACGGAACCAGATTTATGGAAATGTAAGGGACCATAGATACATTCCAGCGCAGAGGGGATACGATTATGACCGTACATGCACAAGGCCAGGAAATGAACAACGTACTAATCAGGTATATGTAAGCGAGGACCTGGATAGAAACCCAGCGCGGACACGAGAATGCGAAAACCAAATTGAAAGAGAGGGTCATGGATTGAATCCAAGAGCGGGTATCTATGAACCATATGCGCAGAATGGAGGGGAGGCCAGCTCGAGTACAAACAGCGGCCGACCTTTAAACTAATACCGGATTGCGTTAAAGCAGGGCATACCGCGATCCTTGGCAAACACCACCAACTGTGGACCATAGCGCCCGATGTTACGATCAAAAGTATAAATGTCGAAACAAAACCTATTGAGAATTTGCCTTACGTCTATGTGACAATAAATAAAAAACCACACCTAGCCCTAATAGACACCGGCTGCACGACAAACGTAATAAGTGAATCCTTCTATCACAGCCTGAGTAGGGAAATTGCAAGATGGCTGCGATACCATTGTCGAATATATCTGCGTCGACAGCCATAGGCAAAAGTAAACAAAGGATTAAGATACAAACGATGATAAGGATAACTATAGAAGGGGTGGATTTTGGCATACTATTCATGGTTGTACCAAGGCTTTCCGCCAATATAATATTCTCTACAGAAATGTTTGAAGCGTTTAAATCTGAAATTGATTTCCTTGGCCGAACTTTAACACTTAATTACGATGGGAGTAAGATAATAGCCCCTATAATTGACAATAGCCTTCCAAATGACGCAATGGAGATAGACGAGTTAAATGAGGACGCCTTTTTTATCGAGAAAAATAGTAATAAGTAGTGAGCTAGACGAATATGACAGGGCCCCGCAGTATATTAATAGGATGAAAACATTGAGCGCAGTTAATGATGATATAAACGAAGTGGGGGAGATTGGAATAAATGAATTGTACGTCAATTCGGTTAGCAAGTTCGATAAGGAAGCGACGAGGGATAATTTAGGGTATAACGAGGAAAATGTCGAGGCCAAGGTACTCGAGAGTGAGGGGCTGAGTGACAGCCAGAGGGAATCTTTGAGACAACTGCTATTACGCAACATACGAACATTCGATAGGAAAGCTGGAAAGTGCAACTCCTTTATGTACAAGTTCGATATTATGGAACATGAGCCGGTCAGATTGAAGTCTAGAGCCATACCTATAAATATCAAGGAAAGAGCAGATGCCGTAATAGCACAAATGCTCGATCACGGTATCATTGAGGACTCCCGGTCACCATACCTGTCCCACATTAATTGGGTAGCTAAGAAGAACGGAACCCTAAGAATGACCATAGACGCAAGGCAAATCAACACCTATATCGTGCCGGACAACTATCGCATAGAATCGGTTGATATTTCATTGGCAAGAATCAAGCGCGGGAAATTCATATCTACCATTGACTTGTGTGAGAGTTTCCTCCAAGTTCCTCCAATGCCTTTGGACCCATCGGTTAGAAAGTACACGGCATTCATACACGCGGGCCGTAGTTACCAGTTTTCCCGCTGCCCGTATGGCGTCCGCACATCGTCGAGTGCACTCATAAGGGCACTGAGGTCCATATTCGGTGGCGATATAAGTAAGTCTGTGGTCCAGTTCTGCGATGATCTACTGATCATAACAGAAACTTTCGAGGAGCATCTAGCCGAGATCGACCATATCCTATCTACGCTACGGGAACACGGGATGACAGTGAACCTCGATAAATCAAAATTCATTCAGGAAACAGGTGGAATTTTAGGTTACCTCATTTCTGAAAATGGAATAGGACCCAGCCCTGATAGGGTAAAGTCGATCCTGGCTATTCCTCCCCCGAGAAATGTAAAACAAGTGAGAAGGTTCCTGGGAATTCTTATGTATTACACTAAATTTGTAATAAACTACTCGCGCGAGGTAAGCCCGTTGTGAGAGTTACTAACGAAGGGAACACGATGGACTTGGAACGAACAGTTACAAGCCACGTTCGACAAGGTCAAGGAGCTATTCGCACAAACTGCATTCTACTACAAAAGCCCGACATGTCGCTGCCCTTTCATATTTACACGGATGCGTCACAGAGTGGACTGGGTGCAGTATTAACCCAGGTAGATCCAGACGGTAATATCAATACGATAGCTACCGCGTCCCGGGCGACTACCAACGTAGAGAAACAGGCAATGGTCACGGAGCTGGAGTTGGCGGCTATTTATTTCGCCACCCAGAAATTTCGTTCGTACATTTTCGGACATAAGACCATTGTACATTCGGACCATATCAGCATCGCATTCCTAAATAGGTGCAAGCTGGGTTCGAACAAGACCAGCCGGTATATATCGGAAATTCTCAGTTACGACGTGGAGATCAAATATATTGCCGGAAGCGAAAATGTTTTTGCAGACATGCTGTCACGCCTCAGTCACGTGACTAGTAATCCGGACTACGTCGAAACTCATAATCGCGAGGTGCAGATTATGAGGACAGTCGTCCATGTGAACAAAATGTTATGCAGGGACCTTATGAATATGAAAACACAACAGGAAATGGACCCGGATTTAACAGACCTGAGGAAAAAGGCCAAGGATATCGCCGACGCAAGTGATGTGGACACTTATGGGATGCTCGATGGAATACTTTATAAGAAATGTGGGAGGGCCGAAATTGCCTGGAAAACAGTAGTCCCTAGGCACCTCGAGGAGCCACTCATAAAAGAGTTCCACGCCGCGTTAATTCACGCTGGATGTGAACGCGTTGCATTAAACCTATCGCAATATTTCTACTTTAAGAGACTGCATAAAAAAGTAAGACAGGTTACCGCAACATGTGACCTATGTCAGAAGTGTAAAGGTCTCAATATACGTTTCGACGTTTCTCCACAAAATATAATTAGAAATAAACCTAACAGTCTGGTAACAATCGATACCCACGGACCCATGCCTACTGGAGAACTAGGGTATAGGCATATCTTGGTCGTGGTGGACACGTTTTCCAAATTTACGAAAATATATCCGATGAAAACAGTAACAACACAAGGCTGTTTAAGAAAACTCTTTTATGATTACGAACACAAATATGGGAAAATCGAGGCAATTTTGGCCGATAACGCATCTGTTTATCGAAGCGCGAAATTTCGAGAAGGATTGAGCAAGAGGGGTACAAAGCTATATCATTGTTCTCTATACATGCCCTCGGGAAACCCTACGGAGAGGATGAATAAGGAGATCACTACGTGCTTAAGGATTTTGTGCCATAAAAGACACTCAAATTGGGTCAGATATATCCCCCACATAGAGCACATGTTGAATCACGCTGTCAATAATGTGACGGGATACGCACCCATTACTTTGATGAAGGGGCTGCAACCGGACAAACTAGTCGCTAACGTACCTGACGCGATAAATATCGATGATGAATCACTTACCGATGAACAAAGATGCGAAAGAGCATTCCATAGGACGCGGACACTTGCGGACAAAAGAAAGAAGCGGACCAAACGCTCTAAGCACGTTTGGCACCCGTCTATCGGCGACAAAGTGCTGGTAAGGAACCACACGCTATCTGACAAATTACGCAAGGCTAACGCAAAAATGGATTTATTATGGAAAGGGCCAGGGCTCATATCCAAACAATTCGGCACACACACGTACGAGGTAAAGTGGGCCGACGCCAGGGACAAGGTTATGGGACGTTACCACTTACAGAAACTCAGGCCATACAAGGAGAAGGCGTGAGCGAACAAAGCCTATCTGGTTCGTAGCAAACTTATGTAATGGTATGGAGAGTGACAGGTGGCGAAGTTTCAAGATCGAGAAAATAAAAATGTGAATAAATTACCATGCGTGTGTTCAGAGTTTGTTTGCGTGTGGGCGTAGTATCGCAAAACATGTATATAATAATAGTACAGGAGGCCTTTGCGAGTCAACAGACTGTGAAATTAGACACTAATGCTACGGTTTATTATACAGCGTGTCGCGCCCGACGTGACGCGAATTCGCGTTTCGCTCGGCGTGATGCTGGTTCCACATGGAGCGCATACGCTACAGCGCATATGTTTATGGAATTGTCGCCAGATGGCACCACATATATGGAAAATCAAAATGACCAACGTTCATAATAAATTTCCAAATGTGTTTACAAAAACTAATGTATACAAACCTGTCCCTGCATAACCTAATAAAATAAATTACATACATACTATTTAGTAAACTATAAACTAAACTGATGTACACTAAACTGACCCATCGGAATCTAACAAAATGAAGTGATTGAACATTTATTTCTTAAAATATGGTTTGGAATTAAATGCAAATGTTGGTCATTCACACATCTGTCCTGCCATCTGGTGGATTTAATTTTATGAGCGTTCACGTATGCCAACTTCAATTCTAATAAAGAACTTTGAAAATAAATTGAGAGGAAAAGTCATAATTTGTGTACATAGATAAACATATTAAAATTCTTCATTAAAAAAGTTTCAAGTGTCGTTGCAAAACGATTAAAATAGTTCGAAATATTAGTAAAGAAAGAAAAAGTACCTAGAGCAACGGCATCATATGAATGTTGTATGGAAAATTATAGAATAAATTATTTTTTAGTTCTTAAATAAACATATGATTGATGAATATACCAAATTTTAGAATACTTCAGATTTTCGCCTGAGCAGTGTTATCAGGTTTTGAATTTAATAAAAGACGAGATACAATATTTACAGCTTTTATTTATCTCTTGACTAAGTTCAAGCCAGAATAACTTTTTTCTGTACATCTCTGTACTCCCTCGTGCTCATATTGTATAAAACATGTATAGAACTCAATGATTTGCAACAAAATCATCTAACTTTCGTCCTTAAAATTGGAAAGTTATAAAACAAGTACTGTTTTCCGACATTTTGTTATAAAATCTTAGTTTGTTTTTAGCAATTACACCAATGAGTACGGGTAATATCTTCTATATTCTTTGTTTGCGCTGGCAAATTGCGTACTGGATTCAAGAGATTCCAAAACACGACGCGACATGTCAGCGCAAATTTTTTTGCGCCAGCAATTTGCGTTGTAGATAAACCACTCCCAATTAAATACATGGGGAGCAATTTTTGCGTTGGCGCGTTGCGTCGTAGATAAACCACAGCATAATAGTATTAAGGGTAGATAGACGGACAGTGAAAATGACACTCGAAAAAAAAGGGAGAGATTTTTACACGTAAGAATGACAACGGAATGGATATATTACGTATGTATGTATGTCTTGCATTGTACTATATTGTATTGTGTGCACAGGTAGGCACTACCGTGATTTTGGGCACGAGATAAATGTCCATGTAAACGCTGAAATTATGCAGTACCCAGGTAAGGAAGTGGTTATATACCGACAGAATTTTGATATAACATACAAAAGGTACAAACATATAAACCCTACATAATCCCCAAACAAAATTAAAAACAAGACCTGATAAATTATACTTAAATGCATGAACCAGTTTTCACGGGATTCGAACTCAATACTAGCTGAGATTAGGACATAAATGAAAAGTATTAGTGAAAAAAAAAATAAATAAATGTTGTAAGGTAAAATACCAAATATAATCAGTAATTAAAATAAATAACACTAATAAAGTGATTAAATAGGCCTAGATTAAAACGCTAATCGCGAGAGGAAAGGGCACAATGACTGCGAAAAAAAAATAAAGTGAAATGTCGATTTAAATATTAATCGTGATAATACCCCCATATTGATGGATGGATAATTAATTGAATTAGTGTGAATATATAACACATGCATGTCCACTTTCAGCTAAGATTGAGGGCGATTAATAAATTGTTGATTTGAACTTAACGATGGAGAATGGATCTATATTTTTAAATGTTTTAACCCAATCGCTCGAGCAGAAAGCTGCAGTATCTACTTAATCCAGTAAATGTTAAAATGAGCCCAGGTAGGCCATTGTCATTGTTTAATACATATAGGTAATTGAGGAAACTTGTACAACAATCTGAATACGAAAAATATCATGATGATTATGATTCTTTTGTCTAAAATAACAATCAGACAGCGTAAACATAGGAGCTAATGAGACAGGGTGAAGCTCAATGCACCTTAATTGAAAGGCCGAGTGGCGGTGGGAACCTATAAAGCGTGAGGAATTTATTTGTTGATTATATTTACAGAATTTAATTTGTAGACGTGGGCCGAAGCGGCACGTCACTGTGTTTGTATAACACGTGCTATTTTGTTGAAAATATTTGAGGGCAAGGGATCCCGTATTATTTAGTTAATGAGATGAGATGAAGTCATGATCGCTGGTGGAAGCGAATGTGACAATTTGTGCGAATTTGTATTCGATGTTAATAATGAGATGAGATGAAGTCATGGTCGCTGGTGGAAGCGAACGTGACATACTATGCGATTCTGTATTCGAAGGAAATGATTTTGCACGCTTAAGAAAATAACGTCGTTTGGCTGAGTAATGACAGCTATGCTTTGGCAAAGTAAATGGGCCGAAATATGTTGAGAATAAAATATTAAGAATCATGAATATTTCATGGATTAATAATCATGATGAATTCGTATGTATGCAATACCTATGGGGAAAATATGAGATCAGGGTGTAATACTATCAACAATAATTGTTTATAACGATAGCACAGCTGCTTAAACGCGATATTTTAGTATTTTGGTCGCAAAGATATCGATCCATGTAAATAAGTCTTATTGACTCAATTTAAATTAAATTTAGCAAGACTGAAGTAATATTCGACATATGGTTTGAAGTAGACAAAACTGGTTCATCGCAAATGAATTCCCAAGCTGTAGACGCACATTATAATGTAGGTAGATATTAAGGTGTAAATTAAATTGAAAATAAACAGTTACACATGAAGGAGCAATTTATGCTATACTGGTATTCAACTAAATAGTTTTGAATGGTAATTGTATAAGCATGAATGGTTTGAGTAGACCACCAAATATATTAAGGGTGTATCTTTTTTTTTCTTTATGAATATCTATGTATGTCTATATTGCAGAAAGTGAGTCTATTTAACCTCAAAGAACGATCCCAGGTAAAAGGGATACATATCAGTGTTTACAATCTGAACATAATTGACGTGCTGGCAACACTCTCAGGATTAACGTGCTCTTACCAAAATATTATAGCCATTTTTTTAAGGCCACATAGCTATGATGCTAGCATTATATTATGCGAGAGGATTATAAACAAATGAAAAAATCCCTTGATTTTTCCATTTGAGTATAGGGCATTTGTGGCAATTCATTCATACAGCCTCCTGTGTAAATCTAAATAAATCCCTATCGGCAATAATAATCAGATGAAATTATAACATCATTAAATGAAGCAGTTACTGGACTTAGGTCATATTTATATTCAAATTGATCAGGAAGAGAGTGGAACCTGATTATGTAGGAGCAAAGGCCATATAAAATGATCCAAAGAAGTCAGCATCAATGTAATTAAGTTATTAGTTATTAGAGAGGATTGACAACTCAGGTAATGTAACCCTTTCTTTTGTTAAGGCGGAAGTGGCTGACACATGATAATAACTTACTAATGACAATAATCCTTTGCTAGACAGATTGAGTAGAAATATCTTCTAAGCCTCCAGTTAACTGATTTAGCGTGATAACCATAACCCATTAGCTAAATGTACAAGCGGGGGTTTTACCCTGACACAAATTACGTTAGCAAAAAAGTGTGGGAATATGACAAGTTTCTAGCGTCGGAAGCCTAGGAAAAAACCCAAGCCTAAGAAGAAAAACCCAAGCCTAGCTAATGTTTGTGACCCGACTGTATGTGAAGCCAGCACGGGGAAAAAAGGTCCAACCTCTGAAGGCGTAAATCGCCAATAATAAATTTGTAACACCCCCGGGATCAAAATAGGAGGGCGCATTAACCAATTATATGTTTCGTTATATGTGCCTAAGCACTGACCTTAGGTCCACTAGATCGAGGTAGTGGGAGTAACTAATTTACCTATAGGCGAGAGAGGCTTCTCCTCGTCACTTACTGCTCGTAGAAAACTCCACCAAGTCACTTCTCTAAAACACTTCGTCAAGACAGTTAAATAAATTCACTTCGTATAGACGATCACTTGCAGTGTATAAAAGTTAAGAATAAATTACTTTTACCAGAACTTCTTTGCACATTAATTCTGCCCGACGAAGTCCTCGTGGAATCCCGAGATAAGAACCTCAACTCTACCGAATACCAACCTGAGCAACCTAAGTTCTCACACATGGAGAACTCCTTCAGTATTCCTAGTGTCACTAAATCCAATCTTTACCTCTTTGCCCAACAATAACCCTTCTCCATTATTTATCATAATGAGGGGTTAAAATATTAACAATATATAACATAAAATTTAATTTGAATAATTACGAATACGGTAATTTTGTATATGCTATACAGTAAGCTAGTAATGATCTCAGATCTAAACTAAATTCATAGGCCATTGATAGTTTGGGGGTCGTCTTATAGGACAGATATATGCTAAAACTATAAAACTTTGACAAAAATCTATACCTCGTCTTATCTGAAGGTCGCCTTATCTGCCGAGATATACGGTATTTACATACCTTTCAACTATTATTTTTATAATCTAACATCTTTAGAAAGGTTAATAGTTCTTCCAATTTCTCATTCCAGAAAGTTTTTGTAATTATTTATTCTTCCTTTTCGTAAGGTTTTCTTGGCTGTTTGTATTTTCGTCAGTATCAGTTCTTGTTTTTATTTATCAGTGCATGTTGATATATTTACATACCTTTCAACTTTTATTTCTATAATCTAACATCCTTAGAAAGGTTAATTCAATTTCTCATTCCAGAAAGAGTTTGTAATTATTTATTCTTCCTTTTGGTATGGTTTTCTTGGCTGTTTGTATTAATATTTTATTTCTTTCTTTCAGGGTATATTTTGGTGATTTTTGGGGCCCGAAGCTCAGAAGTGTGTTACAGTTTCACCAATGCCAGGAGAGAATACCATAAATTTTGAAATGACAACCTGGGGCATTGAATAAAAAAAATATTTTGCTGATTTATTTTCATTTATACGGAGTACTTGGAATCACTTTTGGTGAAGTCAATACATTTTGCTTTTTGAAGTTCTATGATTTTCTGTTTGTTTTTTTATTGTTCTCTGCCAGTTTTTACTAATATGGCACTTTGCAAAAAATTCATAGAAACAGGGTCAGTGAACAATAGAAAAAATGTGTGTATCACTATGTCCTTATAGGAGAAAAACTTGATGAAGTAGATGCTAGACTTGATCATACTACCCAAAAATCTCTTTGGCATTTAGTGTAGGAAGCCCGCTAGGAAAGCAACAGAATTACTGGGAATAAAAGCTACAAAATTTCAGTAGTTCAAGAGTTAAAGGCACATGATCCTGTTAAGAGACTAAGGGCTGCATGCAAAGACATTTTCCTCTACTCAATTACTTCCAATCACTGGTGAGCTGAGTATTCCGTGAGAACATTCATTAATCAAATTAAGGAGTTTCTCTCTAATGAAGCATAAATCTCGTTTTTCCCAACAAGATTGGCACTAAAAACCTGCTAAAAACCAGTTTTCAATGCCTTCCAAAGCATGTTCCAAAAAATTTCCAACTTGCCTGAAACATATTATAGCAGACAGCTTCTGTATAATGGATATATTACTCATTTCTAAAATAAAAAATTAAAAACAAAAATACCTGTAATTACATGGTTACAAAGTAAGATACAATAATTAAAAAGAAATAACGAGCAAATTTTTACTGAATAAGGATGCTCTCAATTACGTAGGCCTACAGATATTTCTGTAATAAATTAGGCTACTCTTACATCCTGTGACGCGACTTTTTTAATTCCTTCATAAACTCCTATTAAATTTTAATCTTAGGGTTTCATTTTTCAAATTATTTCCCACCATTTACAATGATTTTTACATTTTTTCTAACAATTATTTTGATTATAATAATTTTATATATTCGTGAAGATCCTCAAATGGAAATGCTTACCATTGTCTCAAAATCAATAGACGAAATTACGACATTATGACTTTTATGTTTGATTATTACTATTATTATTGTTACTATCTAACCTCTCTTGGTTAACTCTTGTTTTTTTCGACCCCGATGCTATTAGGGCATCCGAGGGCTAGGGAGTCTTTCCTTTCTTCCATTTCTTCTTTCCTTTATTTTCTTTTCTTCTCCAGAAAAGCCTGACCAGAGGCTATAAGATGGCAGCCCCATCACTGGTCTTGCCTTCCTTTGGCCGGCAACCAATCGAAGGGACTATTATTATGCTTTCAAGTCTTATACGAGAATTGAGTTCAAATCGGATCCCCAAAGCTGTTTATAATTATATACCAAGAGGACGAAGATCACTGGGCCATCCTATGAAATGCTGGAGGGAAAATTTTCTATAGGATCGTAACAGGCCTTGGCCTAATACTTGGAAGGAAGAAGAAGAAGAAGATGATTATTGTTATTCCGTGTGAGGTTTATTACTAAACTAAAAAGAAGTCTAAGTAAATAATTTAATATTGTACGCTATTAAAATATTTAACATAATTTTTATATTTTTCGGTTCAGGCCTACACAGGATATTTGGTTAAAAAATAATCATTTAAAAATACACTTATACCATCAGTTATATATATTTTAAATGTTTTAAAAATTGTGTACCATATTTATAACTCATGAATATAATACTACTGCCTAATAACAAATCACTGGCATTATCAAACCCAGAGATTTATGGCTGCACGGACATAAGCTCTCCATATATCCCTACCTTGAGCTAATGGTTTCCAGTCATTCCTTGTATAAATTCACCTCTCTCAAATCATGTTACTGTTACATTAGTTTCCATGCCCGTATTTCATTCCCCATGTCCTGCACATCGCAGTCTATGAAACTTAACCATTCTCATTACATTTGGTTTCCCATAAATATTATGTGTAGCTTTCTGCTATGTTGTCTTCTCCATTCACCTGTCTGTTCATCTCTTTTTTATTTAAAATTTTTCCTAAGAACTTTATTATCAGATCACCTGATAATAATGCATCATCAATATATACCAACAATGTATTAATATCATAATAATTATACCTCTTCTTTTATCATCTAGAGATATGATTACCTGCTCTAGTACAAAATTGAATAGCAGAGGAGATACAGCATCGGCTTGTCTTAAACCATTAGATAATGAGTTTCTGTTTGTTACTTTTTTTAAATAAAATATAGATATTGATAATACTAGAATCTACTACAGTTATGCCTAAAGTCACAAATGGATGTTAAAATTTAATAAATTGCTTATCACAGAATTAAAAAAAAATCTGTTTTATGACAAATGGTTTTAAATAAGATTTACTGAGTGCTAGATTATCATCCTCTTTCCTGTATGCAAATGTTATGAATTTGAAAATGATGTATCTGAAGCAGATTTGCTGTTTATATAATTATTATCTTTGGACAGGCATTGGATGGAGACTGTAACAGACCTCTAGGTCTATCACATGAAAGCAAGAAGAAGTATAACAAAGGCATAATGTGGCACACTGCATATTAGCAGAACTGTTTAATTCTATATATTTGCATTAACCAAATACTCTTATGTTTTTTTTTTTTTCCCCGATGTTCTTATTATTAATTTCATACATCTCAATCATTTGCAAAGATAGAAGCAAAGGCTTCAAAGTATTTGGTGGACGGGAATTACAATGTATATAGAGAAAAATTTGCGTTTAGATCGGTACTTGCTCAGGTAGCTCAAATAGTAGAGCACTTGGACTAGAAAACCAAGGGTCCCAGGTTCAAGTCCCGGTCTGAGCGTATAATTTTTCTCTTCAAATACTCTTATGTTAGGTCAGATCGTAAAACACCTGCCTGTTGATCTGCAGATCTGAGTTTAAAACCTGATGGGATAGTGTTTTTTTTTGAGCTATTAAAACTGCATATAAGAAGTATATTGACAAGATTAAATGGGTAGTTCTGCATGTAGCCAAGCAGTTTAACACATGATTCATGTACAAATCCCCATGAGAGCAGATTTTTTTTTCAATTATCTTTAGCCAGTATGGGATCAGTGCCCACCCAATATTGTTGGAATTTGGGTAGCTACAATAAATAGCAGTTCCAAGTTGAGAAAACCAGCTATAATAACTGGGGATCTGATATGCTGACTACATCTCACCCTAATATTGGCTAGATGATTGTCCACCTCTGTGATTTACACATGTAGATGTGAAGCCAGCAGATAGGCCAAGGGCCTTCTAGACAACTCATGCCACGGAATTGGAGATTAAGTAGATACCAAATATCTGGATTAATTGTATGAGCAAATATACTGTACTGTTGTTTAATAGAGATAGAGTGTTACATAAATGCAATATTTCCAAAGATTTTTAGTTCTGCTGAAAAAAATCATAGAGTTTATCTACTAACTTGTGTAAATTAAAAAAAAAATATGCATACTAGCTGGCCCGACGAATGTCGTATCGCCTTTAAATATTTTTACGTTAATTTTTCCGATGTTTTAATAGTTATCTGCTATTTGGGGCAGAAACAAATCCAACAAATCAAAGATCATAAAAAATCGGTCCAGCCATTCTTGAGTTATAAATAATGTAACTAATCCGACCTTGTTTTACACACATATATATATATATATATATAGAAGTCTCGGCCACGTGTTGCTGTGGCTAAGATATACGTTAAATTATGTTGTAGTAAACTAAGTGAGAAATCTAAATCAGAAAGTTTTTGTTTTACACAATTTTTTAGTTCTGGTACGTTAACTACACCTGGTATAAATGTGGGTGGTGGTTTATGTGGAATTGGTTTTGCTGATTGAGATGAATTTATGTTGTCTGCATTCTCAGTATCATCCATAAGTGTATCATAAGGATTATATACATTTATTGATGGAATATTTTGAGGAGGCTTGCTGATTTCATTATACTTTCGTTTTTTTCTACGAACTTGTTGGCAGTTTGGATTCTCATCATCATCAAGAAGTCTCTGTATAGTAATATCATCTTGTAATATATTATAGTCATCTTGTTTTTTATTTAATTGAGGCATGGAGATTGTTTCTGTAATATTAGGCATATTATTATAACTAATAGACTTACTTACAGTTCTGTTATTTTGTTCCTTAGGACCTTCATATGTTTTTAAATTGACATTCTTCTTAAATGTAAGATTTATGTCACATAGGCCTATACCAATTTGCGGAAATTCACTTGATATCTTATCATTCATGGTCTCTAGAACTGATCTGCGATATTGTTCAATGTCCCTTCTCGGTCCAGTTAAATTTAAATTAAGTTGCTGTCTTTCAGCCAAATTACTTAAAACTAATACTTACAAAATTAATATTATTATCAATATATTGAAAATAAAATAAACACTGAACACACTTAAATTATGAAATAATCAATATTTGTAATTCAATTGAAATTTTGCAGTTGCAACAAAAAGCACAGCCACCTGGTTAAATAATAAACCAATGACCTTACACCGTCATCTGTTAGAATCGTATGGAACTCACAGATAATTATAACTCTTTGTTAAATAATAAACAAATAATTTGCAAAAAAATAATATGACTATAAATTTAGTTATAAACAACCGTAGGTCTCAAGTTGGATCAAACAGCACACAGTGTGCAAAATTTTATTAAAATCGGTTCAATAGTTTAGGATTCCATCGCGGACAAACAACGAGACATGTAATTTTTATATATTAAGATATTATATATATTATTGGAATATCTGACAGAGTTATAATGCGATGGAGAAAAGTTTAGGCTCTCTATGATAACAAATATTAGACTACGAGATATATTTTTTAGTAATGTTGTCATTATTTTATACTGGGATATAATGAAATACCCCTATCAATTATTAACCCATGAATGACAATTCTTTATCAAAATTAATTGCCATAGATCATTTTGCAAAATTTACACACATACATATTATTAAAGCCTCTAAAAATTTTTAAAAAAATAGGCATAAACTAATTACTCGTAAAATTTCTTAAATATGTTAAATTATCATCACAGAGTACCATCCTCGTTATAAATAAATTTTATCCTGATGAGCAAAATTGTTAGTTTAGACTACAGTTTGATACCTATTTATTTTAATAAAAAAATATTAAATATTTGTATTATTACCTATTAAAACTTAAGTAAAAATGCTTTTATGTACTTCATTTTTAATTATTTAACAAACAAACGTGCCAATAAGGCCTAAACTCATGTGTAACTTACTATAATTACATACAAAATAATAGAAAAATCATTATTTTAGACTTCCATTCGATACCAATTTTTTAAAAATAAATTATTAATTCTTTGATATTTGTATTATTGCCCCATTAAAAACTAAGTAAAAATGCTGTTCTATATTCATTATTTATTTATTTAACAAACAAAAGTGCTAATAAGGCTTAAACTCATGTATAACTAACTACAATTACATATAAAATAATAGAAAAATCATTCATTTAATTATTAAAGATTATTATTTAACCAAGTTTCATATGTATTACTAGGCCTAACCTCAAAATGTTTACGACATATTACAAGAAACATACGATATTAACAAATTATTTATTTAAAATAAGAGACATATATGTCATAACAGACAATGACATAAATATTTTATGAAATTAAGAAAAAAATATACATTGAAGGAGTCATAATTTCTCACTTGAACGAGCAAAGTCAGGTGTCCAGGTAGCTTACTGCATTTCCACTTGAACAAATTCTTGAGCATGGAAAATATCTTTGCAAGCCACTCACTCATTTACTTATGCCTCAGTACACATTTTACACATCAATGCATTCATAGATACGAGCCTAAATGTATGCAATTGAATGATGGAGAAGGTCAATTCAGAAGAATCAATCCATTTTTTTTTCTGGTGAGGCATGGCTTTTTATGCATGGCATGGTAAATACAAAAACAACAGATATGAAGATTCAAAAACACATTTTTCTATTGAAATGTCCCTTCATGACAAGAAAACTGGAGCCTGATGTGTACTGATCCTGTATTCTTTTTAGGGTATAGTTGACAATATATGGTATAGACATTCTGGACCCATTCTGTGATGAATTAACATACCCAAACATTTTCTGCTTACTTTCAACTCTGACAACATCCATACCATTGTATGTATCTTTGGCTAAAATATGCTGCATATTTGGGTACAGAATTATAAATAAAAATTTATTTAAGATAATCAATTGAGTTGGTGTTTACTTGATGAAAATCTGTATTTATTAATTAAATAAAAAAAAAATTATTTTTATTTAATTATTTAAGATAGTCCAGATCTTACCGAAAGCAATTTCTATTTATGTGGGACAGTAAAAGAAGAATATACAGAAATAACCAGCAAACTGAATGAACTTATAAATTGAAATTTGATCAATTGCCTCTGAAGAACTCATGCATTTTAATAGAAACTTCATTAAGAATATGTAAAACATGCATGGCTACAATTGGATTATATTTTCATCATTTGTTAAAAACGAGGCAAGTAAAAACACAAAAAACATGAATGAAAGCATTATACATCACCACAGATAATGGGCCTCTTTGTCGGGAGTGGAGGCATGAATGTAGGTAGTAAAACTGATATAGTTTCCTGTTGTAAAGGAGAATAACAACCCTGTATATCTGAAGCTATTTCCAAAAGGTACCAAATCCACTTTAAAAAATGTATAGGAAATGATAAAAGACAACTATTAGTATGGTTGATTTTGGTATAAAACACAGCTAGCCAACAATATGCTTTTTTTAATTGATACCTTTTAGAAATATGGTTATTTTTAATTGAAAGTTTTGTGGTCATTTAATGATCACAGACAAGAATTAGTTAAGGATTTAGTGGATGAAGGAATTGAAAAGCTAAATGATGAAAATATAATTTAATTTCTGCAAATTGAGGTTCCTTACTGTACACACATTAGTTAAGTAAACGTAACAGTATAGTAGTTTCTTTTGCTTGTATAGCAACAGGAGAATATAGGTTCTGGGATTGTAAAACTTATTAAGCAAGTATAAAGCAATGATATGTAAAAAAAAAACAATAAAATTATTGTTTCATGCTAAATATTTTGTATTGTAGATTCAGACTTACCAAATAATCATGAATTGTCACAATGGATACTTTGTTATTTCTCCACTGTCTCTGGTAAACAAGATCACAATCTAAGTTGTATGCTTTAGCTAAAGCTAAAGCTTCTCCATATTCTTCATTGTCAATCTGAGGAAAGAAAAGATAAAGATGTATTCTTAGAAAACAACTATACTCTGTAAAAAATAGTTAACTCTCAAATTGATAGGAAGTAAAACTATGAAGTAATTTATTAAGAGATTAAATCTTAAATATACATCTCACATCATATTTTGCTTTCCATCTGGAACATGTTTTGATGAACTTATTCATCATTATCAGTCAAAATCGGACTGCTGTTTAATCATATTTGAAAAGAAAAATATACGCTTAGACTGGGGTTTGAACCCAGGACCTTTGACTTTCTATGTCAATGCTCTTCCATCTGAGCCACCTAGGCCTCCAATCTAAATGCGTAGTTAACTCTTACACATAGTTAATTTCCTAACCCCAAATGCTACGATTTTTGCAAATGGCGGCTTCTTTGTTAAGAAGACTTTTTATTGGGAATTTAAACATTACTTATAAAGCCAGTAGTGCTTCTTTCAATGTTAATATTATTCGTTTTTAAACACCTTAATGATGGACAAATTATATTTGAAAAGAAAAATATACGCCTAGACTGGGGTTTGAACCCAGGACCTTTGACTTTCTATGTCAATGCTCTTCCATCTGAGCCACCTAGGCCTCCAATCTAAACACGTATTTTTCTCTTACACATAGTTAAGGTGGCTCGGATGGAAGAGCATTGACATAGAAAGTCAAAGGTCCTGGGTTCAAACCCTAGTCTAGGCGTATATTTTTCTTTTCAAATATAATTTGTCCATCATTAAGGTGTTTAAAAACGAATAATATTAACATTGCTGTTTAATCATTGGAAATCTTATATATTTTCTCTCTCTGGAGGTGAGTAGTCAAACAACTAAAATAAATATTTTATCTCAGGATCTTGAAAATTTTAAAATCATTAGGAAGTAATATTATGAGGTTTAATTTGATATTTGAGTTTGTGCTTTTTTTTAACATTCTTACCTCATGTTTGACAAAACAACCACATGAGATAAGAATGTTAAAAAAAAATACAAACACAAATATCCTGAAAATTCATTATTTTGTCTCTATTTTTCTGGAGTAGAATTTTTTCATCATACTGAGAATTGTGAATCCAAATTATATTATGAAGTAGTTCACCACTGTGGTCTTGAGATAGCATGCTGCCTTGTCACGCAGAGGGCCTGGACTTGATCCCTGTTTGGGGCAAGTTTCCTGGGGGGAGTTTTTTTCAGGGTTTTTCCTCACTTGTAAACAAATGTCAGGAAACTTTAAGACCAAACAGTTCCTGGACATCATATGGTCAGCATAATCATTATGATTCATATTTGACTTAAAAATTAAGTTTAGGATTAAGGGTTCTCCTGGCGCACCACTATCATCATCATCCATCATATCATCGGATTAGCCGTAACCCTGCCTTCCAGGAGTCCCAATCTCAGAACTGGGTTATAATTATGCCAATGCAATGAGAGAATACCATAAATGTCAAAATGATAAACCTGAGGCATTGAATAAAAAAATATTAAATTGCAATGCCATTAATTCTTGATAATTCTACATAACTAAGTTAATGAATAATGTAATTGTATTGACATCTAATTGTAATATTATTGTTTTCTTTTTTTTTTGTTTTTAAACATCAACTTATTGTAACGGACTGTCAACAGCATGTACAGCTTACTGCCCGTTCGAGTCCTTATGTATGTATGTAAAAAAATATTGTGAAGTAAATAAAAAAAAAGAATCTCTAACAATTTTAATATGGATTGTGTGTGTGTGTGTGTATGTATATACAGGGTGGACCGCTCGAATGGACCTAATTTCAATTGCTTGTTACTGGCAAACGGTTGAAGATAGAAACTTAAAACAACGTTCATAGTACAGAAAAACTCACCAAGTTTTGATATCCAGATCACCACATCTCTATATGAGCCCCAGCAGTCACTGTGACGATATCAAAGCGATGAACAATTTCTTGCCAAGTACGTTGGAGTATGTCTTCTGGAATGTTCTCAATAGCCTCTATGATGCGCTCACGAAGATCACGAAGGTCTTTGACTGGGGTGGTGTAAACTTTATCTTTGACATAGCCCAGAGAAAGAAATCCAGTGGTGTTAAATCGGGAGATCTCGGGGGCCACGCGATTGGTCCTCCCCTACCAATCCAACGGCCAGGGAAAATGTTGTCCAAAGTCGTACGAACTTCATTGGACCAGTGGGGAGGAGCACCATCTTGCTGGAAAACGATGTTAGGCTGCAGTTGTTCAATTTGTGGAAAGAAGAACTGCTCCAGCATGTCAAGATATGTGGTACCACGAACAGTTTTCTCGGCGAAGAAAAACGGTCCAATGACCTTATTATGTGACAAACTGCACCAAACATTCATCTTCGGACTATCACGAACATGCTCTTGAATAGCGTGAGGATTCTCCGATCCCCAGATCCGCACATTATGCCGGTTTACCTTGCCTGACAAATGGAAAGTGGCTTCGTCCGAGAAGAAAATCTTGGTCATGAAGTCAGGATCAGCGCCGAGACGGTCCAGCATCGAATTGGCGAATTCCACTCGTTTCGGCATGTCATTCGGCTCCAGACGTTGCACTAACTGCACTTTATATGCGTGCAGTTTGAGGCGTTTGTGGACAATCCGTTGTAATGTCGATTTTGGTATTTGAAGTTCCCGCGAAGCTCTTCTTAATGACTTCCGGGGGCTTCGCTCAAATGCGGCTTGAACATTTGCTACCATTTCATCGGATGCTCTGCGACCACCACCATGCTTCTTCAACACAGATCCTGTAGCTAATAATGTATCACGCCACTTCTTTATGCTTCTAGCAGTTGGAGCATCACGGTTAAACACATGCCGGAACTCCCTTTGAACTCTAATGATTGATTTAAACTCCGCATACCACAAAACAGCTTGCGCTTTCATCTGCAGAGTCGCCATTTTCACAAACAATTAAATCTAAGAACGAGAAACGTATCTTTGTGCCATCTACCGACAGGATTCGAAACTTGGTGAGTTTTTCTGTACTATGAACGTTGTTTTAAGTTTCTATCTTCAACCGTTTGCCAGTAACAAGCAATTGAAATTAGGTCCATTCGAGCGGTCCACCCTGTATATATGTATAATCTAACTCACTGGTACTATCGAACCCATATGTTCATGGCTGCATGGACATAAGCTCTCCATACATCCCTATCCTGAGCTAATGTTTTCCAATCATTCTCTGTATAATCTACCTCCCTCAAATCATAATTAATGTTATTCTCCCACCTCATTCTTGGTCTACCAACTGGGCGTTTTTCTCTGGTTTGCCTACAAGAAGCTTCCATGCACCTCTTTTCATGCCATGTGTCTTCCCCATCACAGTCTACGAGACTTAACTGTTCTTATTATATCTGGCTTCCTATAAAGACCATGAAGTTCACCTTCTCCATTCACCTGTCCATCTCTGTTTGGTCCAAAAATGTTCCCAAGAACTTTATTCTCAAACACTCATAATCTTCTTTCCTCCATTAAAGTAAGAGTCCATGTTTCACATTCATATAATATAACTGGTAGAATAATAGTTTTATATATTTTGAGTTTGACATTTTTTGAAAGGAGTTGGGATGTCCCTGTAATGCATAATAGCATGCATTTCAAGATTTGAGCCTATGTTTAATTTCTTTGTGTATCTCATTCCTATTTGTGATTATTGTTCCTAGGTATTTGAATTCAGCTACTTCCTCAAAATTTCCATTATATAATGTAATTCTACATGTGGTCATATACTTAGTTTTATTGATATTTACTTCCAGTCCCAATTTCTTAGTGTTACTCAATAGTGTGTATGTTAGTCCCTAGTATCTATTCACTGTCGCCCAATAGTACTACATCATCAGCATGAACTAACAGCTTATTAATACCAATGCGTTGTAGGCCATCTTCATCCTCTAAAGATTTGATGGCATACTATACTCTAGTATACAATCCACGTAAAACTACAGTAGCAAAATTTAGACTGCTTACAGAACATGACTATTTCGCCAAACATCTACATAAAATAGGAATCTACACGAATCCAAATTGTCCTCTATGCAATAAAGACGAAGAAATGAATGAAGAACACCTACAAACCTGTGAAGTATTACCTGTTGGATCCACCATAGAGAAATATTGGAGAGCAAGAATGCTAATGGCTTCGGTGCCAAGGCCCAGCATTTGAAAACAACAACAACTCTAGTATACAAAATTTTACCCCAGTGGAACCCATATCTGCATTTTTTGATGGTTGTGTTTTATGGTGAAAGATCGTCACTCTTTTAACCAAGGTACTTTTTTCATCTGGCTTATCACCTTTGACCAGCCCGGCATGGGTAACCCTTTCGGCAGCAATGCTACCGCCGGCATAGCTATCATTTAAGCATGCAAGCCACTCCACCATGACAAGGTAAAGATACCATGGAGAAGTATATATATAATTAAATTTTGACATTCAGCAAAGAAAGTCAAATTGAATGCTTCAGGTGTTAATTTTTCTTTTTATGTCATATACATATATCAGATCTTTTATATATTATGCAATTTTTAAATTGAGTGGTAAAATTTTATTTTCAAGTTTACAGCACTGTATTTATTACTTTTATTATCGATTTTCATTCCGATTACATGATCAATTGTTGTTTATGTATTTTAGGATCTCAGTTGCTATGGAGTGGTTCACAAAGGAAGAATGTGTTATAATTATGAAAACCTATCACAGACTTCACAGGATATCTGGACTTAATAATGCTCCTACAGCATCAACAGTTCTGCGGTTGATAAAAAAATTTGAGGAAACCAGATCCATTGAAACCATAAAATCACCTGGGCAAAACCATATGGTTTGTATGTAACAAAACATTGCATTGGTGCAGGATAGTATGGCTGTGAACCCTTACAAGTTGCTTGAACGTTGTTCTCAACAATTGGGAATTTTGACAGCCTCTTTACAAAGAATTTTGAAAAAAGGATTTTTTTATTATTAATTTCATACATCTCAATGGTGAATCAATCATATTTGAAGAGAAAAATGATATGCTCAGACTGGGTTCAAGCCCCAATCTGAGGATATAATTTCTCTCTTCAAATATGATTTATATATCTTTGAAAAAGGATCTTCATATGCACCCATACAAGATTCGGTTGATGCAATATCTTAAACCCACAGAACATTTCAAACAGAGTAATTTCTTTGACTGGATTCTCACAAAACAAGAAGAGGACAACAATTTTGCAAAAAGAACAATCTTCACTGAAGAGACACATTTTCATCTGTGTGAGTTCGACAAAATTGCCGCATTTGGCATCAAGAAAACCCTAGGATTATCCAAGAGTGCCACATGTACCCACTGCAAATCACAGTTTGATGTGGTTTATGGGCAGGTGGTGTGATCGGCCCCCTTCTCTTTTGAAGATTTTAATGGTAATGCAATAACAGTTAACAGTGAGCATTATCGTGAAATGGTCACAAACAAATGATGGCCTCTTCTGGATGAAGTGGATACAGCCAATATGTGGTTTCAGCAGGATGGGCTACCTGTCACACATCCCGTGAGACAACAACCCTACTCCACAAAAAATTCCCTCAGTCTGTGACCTCAATTCATGGCAACTTGGAATGGCCTCCAGATCTTATGATCTTACTCCAAGTGACTTCTTTTTATGGGGTTATGTGAAGTCCAAAGTCTACGTGAACAAACCACAAACAGTTCACCAACTTAAGGAAGAAATTCAAATGTGTCATTAATGACATCAACAGAGATGTCTGTAAGGGTCATCACAAACTTCATCTTCCCATGATGTGGAACCATCATACTTGGGACTCTTAATTCCATGTCGGCTTGGGGAGTCAGTCGGTTGTCGAACTTCGGTCATCGTCGTAAAATCACTTTGTAAATTTTTCACTGCACGTTGAACTTCGGATGTTATAAACTGATGATAATTCTTTTCCTGTTTTTCAAACTGGTCTTTCCATTGTTCTTTAATATTGCTCAAAATTGTGTCATGTTGATAAAATTTTTCTTCCCAATGTTCTCCGAATTTCTCCATCGATTTTATGTAAATTGTCTTCTTGTTCATTTACTCTTTGTTCAATTTTAGAAATGTCAGCTTTCAATTCGTCTTTAAAACGTTTGATTTTCATTCTCTATATTAATCTGAGTTAGTAATTCTGTTTTAGCAAGTTCATTTTGTTTCTTTATTTCTTCATTTTGTTTATTTCTTCTCTTGTATTTTCATTTTGTCCCGCGCCATAGCCGAGCGGTTAAGGTAGGATGCCTTGGCACAGAGCTACGGGACTTGCGCTGGTTCGAGTCTCCATGGGGGAAGAAATTTTCTCATGGTATTTCGGCCAGTATGGGACCGGTGCCCACCCAGCATCGTGAGGCAATTGGGTAGCTACAATAAGTAGCGGCTCCAGGTTGAGGAACCAGCTATAACGGCTGGGGGACTCGACATGCTAACCACATGTCACCCCTACACTGGCTGTTGATCATCTACCTCTGTGATTGACACATGTGGATGTGAAGGGCCAGCAGCCGGCTGGTAAAAGGGCAACCGCTGAAAAAGTGGAAAGACCCTCAATCGGAAATCAGTATTTTCATTTTGCTTTTGCATTTGTTTCAACATTTCTTCATTATTCTGTTTTAATAATTCCAAAAGAATTTCTTTAATGTTTTCCATTTTTTATTACTTACTGATGTAGTTCTCCTTCTCAATGATAGATGGCTATCACTCCGCTGATCAGCACTCTGTTTTACCGACTTCACCGACGTTACTGGCAGGTACGTAATCCCAGTTCTGAACACCAGATGGTACAACTATTGCCTTGATTTCTCTTCTATGTTATTTATCCGTAAATAAACACAATGAATTTATTAACAATTTCACTACACACTTTATTTAACTTTTCAATTATCAATAAACTTCTAATCACAATTGCAATTTCCAAAATAATCTTCTTTTAATTGTTATATCAGTTAGAACAGTACTCACTGATAAAAAATTTGCCACAACTTGTCACATAGTTCACCACAAGACTCGTTGTTGTCCAGCTAGCTGCAGTCTATTGCTGCCGCTCTTTTAAAAGGCAGGAGGAAAGCTCCAGAAACAGCTTCGAAGCCCAAAAGTCTCTGGCTTCCGGTATTTCTCCAAGGGGAAGGGAGATACTGGAAGAACCGTCTGGTAACACACTTCAGACACCTCCCCGATTGTTTGGGCACTCTAACTTGCCAAGGGCGACTAGCCCGCGCAATTCAAAAGTCGCTATGCGCAACACTTGACAATATGATTCCAAGAATTAAATTAATGTTTTTATTACCTCACCTCATATCCTTTCTCATCTAGACTACAGTTTCGGAGCTTATCTCCATTGTCAGTAGCCTCTGGTCGACAGGTGTTATGTAGTTTCTTGACGGTTTTCTTCCTATCGATGGACAGATGAACCTCTGGATCAGGTCAAAATTTGCAGGAGTTTTGAAATTCATGAGTTTATCTTTCTTGTTTTTTTGGATATGGATTTTTTTCCAGACTGTGAGTTCTTTTTGTTTGTCTGTGCGTTTGATTAGGCTAGCTTTTGTATCGATTAAATGTTTTTCAGACCAAGCATGGGCTGCTACAGCGACTTGCCCACTTCACCCTTTTTTTACATTTCTAAGGTGTTCTTTCAATCTAGTTTTTAAATTTCTTTTGGTTTTTCTTATATAGATTTTGTCACAATCCTTACATTTGATCTGATATATTCCTGATTTGTTTTCTTCTTCAATTTTTTTCATTTTTGTTGGTTTTATTTATCTGATATATTCCTGATTTGTATTCTTCATCAATTTTTTTCATTTTTTGTTGGTTTTAATTATCTAAACAAGAAATTTCTATAATAAATTTGGGAATGATGTTTTTATTATTAATTTAACATTTCTCAATGAAAGATAAATTAAATTTGAAGAGAAAAATTTTCACCTAGACCGGGACTCGAACCCGGGACCCTTGGCTTTCCGGGCCAAGTGCTCTACCTACTGAGCTACCGAGGCGAGTTACGATCTAGACGCAAATTTTTCTCTTATATACGTTGTAATTCCCTATCCAATTGGCGATAGGGAATTACAACGTATATAAGAGAAAAATTTGCGTCTAGATCGTAACTCGCCTCGGTAGCTCAGTTGGTAGAGCACTTGGCCCGGAAAGCCAAGGGTCCCGGGTTCGAGTCCCGGTCTAGGCGAAAATTTTTCTCTTCAAATTTAAATTTGGGAATGTTTAACATTATGAGGTTCAATTCATAAGGGTTGGCTGAATCATGATTTCTTCTTACCTCATACTTCTATGTTTTTTTAAACACAGCACTGCAGTATCAGCGGCCATTGTCACCAACTCAGCTGTTTTCACAACTGTCAATTTTTTCTTTTGCTGGTAATTATCCAAACTGCCATCTGGTGTTCTTTTTAATGAATCATTTTCTAAACCGCCATCTGTTGTATTTTTGAAGAACTTTGTAATCAAGCTCGGTTCATCTGGAATCTCGAAGTTCAAGGTTCTAGTATGGTTTTTTTGAATATATATTTTTTCCCAAACTGTTAAATCCAAAGATTAGGATAGATGTTTCAAAAGTTTTGCTTCTTTTTCAATTCTATGATGCTCTAATAAACTATGTGCTGCTATAGCTGATTTTTCAATTTCTCCATTCTTTATGTTTCTGAAGTGCTCTTTTTTACGAGTTTCCAAGTTCCTTTTTGTTTTTCCTATATATATATCCTGTTGCAATCTTTGCAATCAATTTGATAAATACCAGATTTTTTGTTGTCTGGGGTGTTAACTTTATTATTAGTTAACAGAAGATTTATTTAACTTTCACAGGGAAAGAACACTATGACGTTTAATTTAAGAATTAAATTAATGTTTTTATTACCTCACCTCATATCCTTTTTCTTCTATACTGAAGAAGAAAAAGGATATGAGGTGAGGTAATAAAAACATTAATTTAATTCTTAACAGAAGATTACCCAGGCTGGATTTCTTAACTGGCGCCAATGTTATATTACATTTTCTGAAAATTGATTATTAGTTAACAGAAGATTACCCAGGCTGAATTTGTTAATTGGAGCCAATGTTATATTAAATTTTCAGAAAATGTAATATAACATTGGCACCAATTAACAAATCCAGCCTGGGTAATCTTCTGTTAACTAATAATAAAGTTAACACCCCAGACAACAAAATTTTCTGAAAATTTAATATAACATTGGCTCCAATTACAAATTCAGCCTGGGTGATCTTCTGTTAACTAATATTAAGTTAACACCCCAGTCAACAAAAAATCTGGTATTTATCAAATTGATTGCAAAGATTGCAACAGGATATATATATATATATATATATATATATATATAGGAAAAACAAAAAGGAATTTGGAAACTCATAAAAAAGAACACTTCAGAAACATAAAGAATGGAGAAATTGAAAAATCAGCTATAGCAGCACATAGTTTATTAGAGCATCATAGAATTGAAAAAGAAGCAAAACTTTTGAAACATCTATCTAAACCTTTGGATTTAACAGTTTGGGGAAAAATATATATTCAAAAAAACCATACTAGAACCATGAACTTCGAGATTCCAGATGAACCGAGTTTGATTACAAAGTTCTTCAAAAATGCAACAGATGGCAGTTTAGAAAATAATTCCTTCAAAAGAACACCAGATGGCAGTTTGGATAATTACCGGCAAAAGAAAAAATTGACAGTCATGAAAACAGCTGAGGATGGTGACAATGGTCGCTGATACTGCAGTGCTGTGTTTAAAAAAAAACGTAGAAGTATGAGGTAAAAAGAAATCACGATTCATTTAATTCTTAAGAAATTTCTTTTTGTTTTTCCTATATAGATTTTATCTAAACAAGATAATTAAAACCAACAAAAATTAAAAAAAATTGAAGAAGAGTAGAAATCAGGAATATATCAGATCAAATGTAAGGATTGTGACAAAATCTATATAGGAAAACCAAAAAGAAATTTAAAAACTAGATTGAAAGAACACCTTAGAAATGTAAAAAAGGGTGAAGTGGACAAGTCAGCTGTAGCAGCCCATGCTTGGTCTGAAAAACATTTAATCGATACAAAAGCTAGCCTAATCAAACACACAGACAAACAATAAGAACTCACAGTCTGGGAAAAAATCCACATCCAAAAAAAAAAGAGAAAGATAAACTCATGAATTTCGAAACTCCTGCAAATTTTGACCTGATCCAGAGGTTCATCTGTCCACCGATAGGAGTAAGAAGAAAACTGCCAAGAAACGACATAACACCGGTCGACCAGAGGCTATGACTCAGTATGAAGATATAAATTACTTGAAAAACTCACAAAACTAGGCCTTCAAAACAATATGTTAAACTGGATCACCCAGTTCCTTTCACAACGTTTCTGTGCTACAAAATACAATGACAGTACTTCCAAATTCCGACAAATAAAAATGGGCCTCCCTCATGGTGCAGTACTAAGTACAACCCTGTTCAACATCTACATCAACAATCTGCCACCAGCTATATCAAACACAGAAATAAAGACAGCTCTTTTTGCAGATGATATGATTACGTGGACATCTTCCTCACAAATAGAAAAATCTAAATCATCTATGGAAAAGGCTCTTAACCTTTTAGAAAAGTGGACTCACAACAATCTAATGGCCATTAATACAGACAAAACAATGTTTCAAATATTTAGCTTGAAGAAAAAAATCCCAAAACTAAATCCACAGTTCAAGAAAACAAATCTGAGACAAACAAATGAAACAAAATATCTAGGGACAATTTTTGATTCAAAATTATCATGGAGAAAACATATTGAAGCAGTAATAAACAAAGCAACGAAAAGATTCTCAATCTTAAAAAGATTAGCCGGAGCAAAGTGGGGTAGTAATCGCCAGACTCTGAACACCACATACAAAACATTCATTAAGCCAATACTACTATACAATGGGGAGGTAATAATCACAGCAAATAACTCGAACCTGAATCGCCTAGAAGTATGCCAAAATCAGGCTTTACGGCTTATAACCGGCACAGCAAAATCAACTCCAATCAGCAATGCAAGCATTAACTCAGAACCCTCCAATATGTCTAACTTTAGAGGAACAGGCAATAACACAACATGAGAAAATGTTACGATTAACAACAACAAAATGGGAAAAAAGACAGTTACAACCAACCAAGTTGAAAACACAAACAAGTTTCTTGTCCAAAGTAATGGAAATAAAAACAGATTTAAATCTTCCTAAATCTAAAGAAAATATTTTGATAAGAGAAAACCCTCTTACCTTTGAACCAATTAACATTCAGCTAAATCTAGAAGAACCAATTACAAAATCTGAAACTTCCACACCTGTATTAAAAACTCTAGCATTAGAAGATGTGAATAAGAAATATCCACCAGAATAATGGTTACATGTCTACACAGATGGATCTACTATTGATAACAACTCAGGATCAGGAATTAAATGTGCATTATTTTCATTTTATCAACCAGCAGGATACCACACAACAAATTTTGATGCAGAAATAATAACGGCTATTCATATTTCACTCCAACAATTACTATACAGAATAAATAAATTTCAAAATGCTGTCATACTCTCTGATTCTAAAGCAGCAATATATGCAATAAATTCACACAAAATGAAGTCAATACAAATTAAAGAGTGCTACAAAATGATTCAACAATTCCAAAAACTACAGAAAAAAATTCAATTGCAATGGATACCTGCACATTGCGGAATTGCTGGAAATGACACTGCTGATTTTCTTACCAAAAAAGACTCCAATTTAATTCAGAATACTACTAAAAGCTTACCTTTCACATCCATAAAAAGAATAATTAAAAACAAATATAAAATCAAACAAAACCAAGACCTATGTAATAAAGCCAAAGACAAAAAATGGAATATTTTAGTAAAGAAGCCAGTTATTATTCCAGAAATTCCACATAAAACTACAGTAGCAAAATTTAGACTGCTTACAGAACATGACTATTTGGCCAAACATTTATATAAAATAGGAATCTACACGAATCCAAATTGTCCTCTATGCAATAAAGACGAAGAAATGAATGAAGAACACCTACAAACCTGTGAAGTATTACCTGTTGGATCCAGCATAGAGAAATATTGGAGAGCAAGAATGCTAATGGCTTCGGTGCCAAGGCCCAGCATTTGAAAACAACAACAACAGAGGCTACTGACAATGGAGATAAGCTCCGAAACTGCAGTCTAGAAGAAAAAGGATATGAGGTGAGGTAATAAAAACATTAATTTAATTCTTAAATTAAACCTCATAGTGTTCTTTCCTTGTGAAAGTTAAATAAATATGATCCTACTTAGTATGCTACAGTGTGGAATAGGTATGGAGTAGATTTTTAGGATCTAAAAGTTGAAATTGCAACATAGTATAGCAATAAAATTAATTGAATAAGTCTTTACATCCAATCAACTGATTTTTTATAATATAACTTACAAAAACGTTTCTCAATAATTTTTGTGTGGGATCTAGCAATATTACATTTACATTATACATCATACTTATTTTTTTTATTTATTTCAGATTGTTTCTGTTATTTACACAGGTATCCTCAACCAAAATATACAATTTCTTTCTTTCACACTTCCCAGCCCTGCATATCTGCTTGTCATATTTCTCTTCTTCATGTCGTCTTGAATTCCCTTTATCCACATTGGCTTTGGTCTACAACGTTTCCCTTTTCCAGGAGATATTCATTTCAAAGTGTTCAATTAATAATGAAAACATCAACTTCTTTGTTTGTTTCTGTGTCCCTTCTTCTCATTTTATGTCCATACCTTCTTAGTAGGATTTCTTCCATCTCTTGTACAATATCCTTTTCTGCAATTAAGGTAGAATTTTTTATCACTCACCTTATATTGTTCATATTGAACAATATGAGGTGAGTGATAAAAAATTCTACCTTAATGAATATACCTCATAGTGAGAATTCCTAAAATAACTAATCCTTTTCTACATTCATTATTTCTCTTATTGCATTATTTTTTTTATTTTATCTAATTCTGATATTCTTGCCAATCTTAAAAAGTCAATTTCTGTGTCTAATAATTTATATCTTACTTTTAAATTTAAAATAAATGAAGTTCTACTTACATTATATCTTTTTAATTTAAAAGTAAGATGTGTAATATAAATGTAATATTGCTAGATCCCACACAAAGTATTGAGAAATGTTTTTGTAAGTTATATTTAAAAAATCAGTTTATTGGATATAAAGACTTAATACATTCATTTCATCACTATACTATGTTGCAATCTTAACTTTTAGAACCTAAAAATCAGCTTCCTAGTAATAGGCATTACTGTCCAGAACCTGCAAATTTTGTTTTGAAATGATGATCTTGAAGAAGATTTTCGGGCTGTAGGCGGTGGTCGTGAGGCTTGTAGTTCCCCGACATTTCGCCAGAGACTGCATCTGGCATCCTCAAGGGTTGTCTTGAGACTGGCAATTCTGTCCAGCAATCTCATTGGAGCAATGGAAGTCCCTAACGCTGACCAATCAGAAGGCAGATATAACTTACAAACACATCATGGTGAACGTATAAATAGGACAGACAGTGGACAGAATTGCCAGTCTCAAGACAACCATTGAGGATGCCAGACGCAGTCTCTGGCGAAACGTTGGGGAACTACAAGCCTCACGACCACGGCCTACAGCCCAAGATCATCATAGCAACTCTGGCCATGAAAGTCTACGTGAATACATTTGTTTTAAAAGTTTTTTTTAAAATTACCATGTAAATTGCTTTGCATTCAAATCTTGCAAAAATCATTTTTCAGTTAAATTACTTTGGAAATTATTTATTAACTTGCATGTTTTAGACTTTTTTGTGACTTTTTCAAATAAATTTTTGCATATGCTTGCATATTGAAACACGTACAAAAGAGCAACAATTTATGAGGTAAGAAGAACAGACTCATCTTAAATTTGAAGACAAAAATTTTTGCCCAACCGAGACTCGAACCCAGGACCTTTGGCTTTCCGTACCAAGCTCTACCAACTGAGCTACCAGGGCAAGTTACAAGCTAGATGCAAATTTTTCTCTTATATATGTTGTAATTCCCGTGCACCAAATGCTTGAAGCATTGGCTTCTATCTCTGCAAATGGCAGCTTCTTAGTTAAGAAGACATTTATTGGCAATTTAAACACTACTTTTAAAAGCCAGTAGGGCTTCTATTGATGTTTTTATTATTAATTTAACACTTCTCACTGAAGGATAAATTAAATTTGAAGAGAAAAAGTTTTGTCCTGACCGAGACTCGAACCTGAGACCTTTGGCTTTCCGTATCAATGCTCTTTCTGAGTTACCGGGGCGAGTTCCAATCTAGACTCATCTTATTTATTTTAATTGTTGTATTCAATTTTTTACCTGTGTTTTGAAAACCATTATTGGGAAATACCCTATGAATAATAATGCATATTCTTTAATTTTATAAAATATTACTCATCTCTCCCTATTTGTTCTTGATATTTATTTCTTATACCATCTCTTTAATATGCACGACTTAAATAAGCACAGCCTGTTTTAACAGTTTTATGCAGTATTTCTTCTATCTGTTGTCTTCTTATTAATACATGGTTTAGATACAATCCCTATAGCATGTTTAAATGCGTCTTACATGTTAACATGGATTGCTTATAAGAGTGTAAGCATCATTATTTCTTAACAGCACCAAAATAATTAATTTTAAAGATAAAAACAAGCAGTGATAATTACTGGAATAGTGGTATGATGCAGATTGCAGCAACAGTGGGCATGGCTGTTTATTACAAAATCAATACTTATGAGAGAGTTCCTGTATACTGTAAAAAAATTATTTTACTCATACCTTTCGAGCATATAATTCATCAGGTGTTGTGCTCTTCAACCCAAGAAGTCTGTATGTTTTATAACATAACTTTGGTTTCTTCTTCTTTGGCTGAAACCTCTCAAGATCTGTCACAGCATATACTGCTGTTTGAAGAAATGCTGAACTTTTATTGAATAATGATCCCTCTCCATCATCAGAATCATCATCATTGTCATCACTACTTTCCTAATAAAAACAAATTTTTTAATTAAAAAAATATATATATAAACTAAATAGGAAGATTTCACTAGGATTAAACTTGCTCATATATATACACCGTGATTCAAAATTGACTTTACAACTTTACAAGCTTATAGAAATTTATTTAGAAGACCTACAGAATTGGTTTTAATGTCATATGATAGCACAACTCATCAAGTTTTCACTGACATAGTTTTATAGTACCTAGTTCTCTCACCGCGTGCGCTAACGTAGTTCATATCAAAATGGCTGCTTTCACAGGTGCCGAGCGTGCTCGTTGTGTGTTTTTGTTCGAAGAAACTAAATCTGCGACAATTGTTCAGCGTAGATTTCGTACCCAGTATGGTAAGGATCCTCCTAGCAGGCCAACAATTTATTCTTGGCACCAAACATTTGTTAGGACTGGCTGTTCTGTTAGTCATTCCAAGCATACTGGCCGTCCACGTACGGCTGAAGCTGTGGTTGAACAAGTGAGGGATAGCTTTGCTCGGAGCCCTAGGAAATCAACGCGGCGTGCGTCACGTGAGACTGGCATTTCACAACCGACCATTTGGCGCATACTACGGAGACGTTTGCACTTGAAACCATACCGATTTTCGATGGTGCAACACATTACTGATAATGATAAGATGGTTCGACGTGATTTCTGTGCAGAAATGCTTGGTCGGATTGAGGAAGATGAAACGTATTTGAACCATGTAATCTTCAGCGACGAGTCTACATTCCACGTCAGTGGCAAAGTAAATACCCATAACTGCAGGATCTGGGGCTCTGAACCTCCACATCTCCATCTGCAACACGTACGTGACAGCCCAAAAGTGAATGTGTTTTGTGCCCTAAGTAAAACTAAAGTGTACGGCCCCTTCTTTTTCCAAGAAAAAACTATCAACGGTACGATTTATCTGGATATGCTACAACAGTTTCTTATCCCACAGATAGATGCAGACGACCAAGAAGGACACATTCAATTTCAACAGGATGGTGCACCTCCACATTACCTCATCGACGTCCGTGATTTTCTGAACATGAGGTTTCCTGGTCGGTGGATTGGTCGTGGGGGACCAACAACATGGCCACCTCGGTCTCCTGATTTAACGCCACTGGACTTTTTCTTATGGGGGTTCCTTAAAGATAAAGTGTACGTTCCGCCCCTACCTGCCAATCTTGCTGAGCTCCGAAACCGAATCACCGCCGCAGCTGCGTTACTGAAGCCGGATATGCTGCAACGTGTGTGGGAGGAGATTGATTTCAGGTTGGATGTTTGCTGCATGACCAACGGAAGCCACATTGAACCACGTTGACTGAATAGGTGAAAACTTGATGAGTTGTGCTATGATATGACATTTAAACCAATTCTGTAGGTCTTCAAAACTTGATGAGTTGTGCTATCATATGACATTTAAACCAATTCTGTAGGTCTTCTAAATAAATTTCTATAAGCTTGTAAAGTTGTAAAGTCAATTTTGAATCACGGTGTATATATATTTTTAAATACAATAGGAAATAACATTAAGAGGTTTATTTAATATTTAAGACATTTAGTCTGTACATTCTTACTTCTTATGGTTGTTTTTGTCAAACATATGTTTCAAGGCTACTGAGCCCCATCGTCAGCAATTACAGACTGATTTTTCTCAAGTTGTCGGCCTTGATTCTTGACTCCTGCTCTCTCTACCCCTGTCCAATGAACTTATGAGGGCGGATCGGAAAGTAACGCACAATAATTTTTTTTTAAAAAGTTTAATAGTAAAAAAAAAGAAAAAATCACAAATGAACTTACATCTTTTACTTACTTTTCGACATAGTCACCAACTTTCTCAACACATTTTTCCCATCGTGTTACCAGTTTCAATATGCCCTGTTCGTAGAAGTCCGTTTGGTTGGAGTGTAGCCATCTGGGCACTGCTGATTTCACTTCCACATCTGTCTCAAAGCGTTTGCCGGCCAGGAATTTCTTCATGGGACCAAACAGATGAAAGTCCGATGGTGCAAGATCCGGACTGTATGGTGGATGCTGGAGCACCTCCCAACCAAATTCGGCAATTTTCTGACGAACGACAGCAGCAACATGGGGGCGAGCATTGTCATGAAGAAGTTTAACGTTAATGTTGTGACGTTTGTCACGAATGGCACGACGCAACTTCACCAAAGTTTTAATGTAGGCCGCAGCATTCACAGTGGTCCCGTGTTCAGCAAAGTCCACCAATAAAACACCATGCATATCCCAGAACACTGTCACAAGCACTTTCCTGGCAGATTGAGTCACTTTGAATTTTTTCTTTACTGGGGAACCAGCATGTTTCCACTCCATTGATGCCTGCTTTGTTTCGGGCGTGTAGTGGTACGCCAACGACTCATCACCTGTGACGATTCCTTCCAGAAAGTCATGTCCTTGTGCGGTGTACCGCGTTAAGTGGTCCAAGCTTGCCATCATTCGCTGGCCCTTGTGGTCATCTGTCAGGTTCTTAGGCACCCAGCGAACACTAACTTTACGGAATTTCAAATTTTCATGAACAATATTGTACACCGCACCATAGGAAATGTTGAACTTCTGCGATAAGGCTCGCAGTTGCACACGCTGGTCGTTCAGAATTGTCGCCTCAATGCCTCTGACATTCTGCGGGATTGCTGCTGTTGTCGGCTGGCCGGAGCGTGGCGAATCACTAAGGTTCACGCGTCCCTCTTGGAAGAATGTGCACCACCTGGAGACATTGCTACGGTCCATACAATCATCCCCATACACGCCACGCATGTCCCTGTGAATTTCATTGGGTTTATGCCCTTTGGCCCACAAAAATCAAACAACACTTCTCTGTTCCTCACAGGTGGACGCCTGTAGCATGCGCGCCATCTTTGTTGCATAGTTCAAGCTTCTCTCGCAAGAGGTGCACCTGAGAAAAAAATACCATCTGTAGTGAAAACTTCAAACTATATCTCTGTGAAATTTCAACATTCTAGCTGCAATACCAAGGCAGAAAAAAATTATTGTGCGTTACTTTCCGATCCGCCCTTGTACTAATGAGGTTCCTTTTTCCGGGAATTTCAAAATTCATAATTCTTTCCTTGTTCTTCTGTATGTAGATTTTTTCCCCATATGGCGAGTTCATTTTTGTTTTCTAACTGGTCAAGAATTAGGGCCGACAACTTGAGAAAAATCAGTCTGTAATTGCTGATGATGGGGCTCAAAGCCTTGAAACATATGTTTGACAAAAACAACCATAAGAGGTAAGAATGTAAAGACTAAATGTCTTAAATATTGCTCATACATACTCATTTTCTCAATAGTACTGAGTATTTTCCATTCAAATTTATTCCATGATTATAAAAGAGAAATAGTCAAGTTGGATATGTACGAAAAGTAAGGCATATTAAAAGTTTGTCATGGATTTTCTTATAAAATTTCATAACAAACTACATAATTTTAGCCAGTAAATAGGCTTTATGTAAATATTTCATAAAAATAATAAAGAACATTTAAAAATCAAAATATTTAAAATCATACATACATGTAACTGTGTTCTTCATCATCCATTCTGAGATCAAGTTTTGGACAAAAGCCTGCATCTATTATAAACATATAATAAATATTGTTTATTTTTTATTATTTCACTCACCTCATACTTCATAACTCCTTGCAAACCCAGGGTTTCGTCACATCATTTGTGACATTCTCAATGCTGTGTCATGTTCACAACTGACGTCCAACGGCCTTCTATCCTGCAGACTGACCTCCGCGCCATCTGCAGGATAGAAGGCCGTTGGACATCAGTTGTGAACGTGACACAGCATTGAGAATGTCACAAATGATGTGACGAAACCCTGGGTTTGCGAGGAGTTATGAAGTATGAGGTAAGTGAAATAATAAAAAATAAACAATATTAAAAAACCTCATAGTGTTATTTTCCTATCTACATAACTTAATATAATAAATATATTTACCATTTCTGAAACCATGGTATATTCATCCCAAGACCACTTTTTGGAAGTGAAAATAGTTTCACACTCCAATCCCAAAAATCCTTGGTCACTACATAGAGCTGAAACTTGTGGAGGTCCTGCTAAAAATTCGGGAGAATCTCCCAAGAGGTTGTGAAGATTTCCCACTGAGCAGACGCTGATGGCTCCAGAATTACGTGCAATTATAACAGCCTGAAAATTCAATACAATCTAATTGGCTTAGCTTTGATACTTAAATACTATAGTGGTAAAACTTCTCAAGGGTCAAAATCTCTACAAATTAACATAGTTTCTCTCTCCTCGTATCACCTACTGGAAAGTCATTAATGATAGCCATCAAGCTGTAAATGCCTTCAGTTTCTGTTTGTCGCCATCATATGTTACTACTGCTAACTTTTTTGTACAAAATTATTTACAAAGTTTTTGCTAGTTTTAGTTAACTGAAAAGAGTGGAATATTTAGTTTTAATGCTTGAAGTGATAATCAACTACTCAATAATTTTTACGATATGAGAGGAAACATATTACAGTGGATAACATTTTTTTAAAATTTCATTAGCCAGAGGTATCCTCAAGTTAGATATGGTGATGCCACATCGTCATATAAACAACTCCAAACCAGCCTACCCCAAGGAGCAGTGATCAGTTGTTCACTTTTTGGTCAATAAATTAATATACATAATTCCAGCACTGACAAAAAACAAAGACAAATTCTTACTTTCTGCTGATGATTTGACATTTTGGATTGCAGTTCCTTAAATAAAAGCCAAAGAAATTATAGAAAATATTATGGATAGTGCCCTGAATTATCCAAGTGATTGGTATATAGAAAATTTCATGACAGTAAAATTATAAAAACAAAATGTCAAACTTTTTCCTTGTGCCACAAAGCAGATCAATGTTCCAAAACACCCCACTTGAGCAAGTCTCCAACTTCAAGTACATGGGTGTTAATATTCGATCCCAAATTTTCATGGAAAGAATACATTTTGAATATAGTTACAAGAAGTTGTGGCTGGCTATGTCCTAAATCGGTTAGCAGGAACTAAATGGGGATGTGCAGCATCAATGCTAATAGTACCTACAAAAGATATGTCAAACCAATTACAAATACTATTGTGTTACCCTCATAGACTATTAAGAAACTGGACATTTCTACAAAATCAAACAATGATATTAATATATTTAAATTAATATTGGGAAGATGGCAGCACAAGAGGTGATGTCACTAAAGAAATCAACAATCACGGAATTTCATCAGTGGAAGCCATGATTGAAGAACGACATGATATTGTCTGAAACCGTCGGTATCAAAGAAGTTTGAAAATGTATGAGATGAGTTGATTAAAATATGTTCTCCACTCACTATTAATGATATTAATAACTGGCACTGTAAAATCAACTCCAATTAATGCCTTATTACTTCATACTAACAATATAATCATGAAGAATTAATAAAAGAATCAGTATTAAGACTGCACGAAAAAATAATTTGACTGCCTGATCGTGAATATTCAACTAGTATCTCAAATGCTAAATGAAGATTAAAAACCCAGGAGGGTTTCCTACAAAAAGTTGAAAAAGGGGAAAAGAATCCTAAACCTAACTGGTTACCTTGCCCACTACAACCTTCTGTTAACCCGCTAGATTTATACTCTGTAAGCTGTGCTTTGGATCTAATAGAGGAAGATAATAAGATTGACATTTGTATTGAAGTACTATGATCAACTGCACTAGAAATCATCCATATTCGACTGTCTTCATGTGTACACTGATGGGTTTACAAATCATTAATTTTAAAATACAATAGGAAAATTACGAGTTAGAGAGGAAACACATAAATAAGATTGCAAAAGAAAATGGTTTCAGTGAAAAAATGATACACAAAAAAATTGAGAAGTAATAAAAAACAAAAATTGAGGAATGAAAGCACTCTTCAGACAGAAAAACCAAAAGATAAGAAATACAGGAAATTCATATATCACCCTTGGGCACACAACAAATTTCAGATGATTTTTAGAAAATTTAATATTAATTTAGTATCAAAGAATGATTATAGTTTAAATAAACTAATAAAAATGGAAAGATTGATGATGGTAAAAAATCAGGAATATAATTATCAAATAAAATATAATTTATCAAATAAAATATAAAGACTGTGATAATATATACATAAGGAAAACAAAAAGAAATTTAACCATTAGAACTAAAGAACACATAAGGAATGTAAAAAAAGGGGAAGTAGAAAAATCTGCAGTGGCTGTTCATGTTTGGTCAGAAAAACACAAAATAGATGTAAACACAAAATTATTAAAACAATTAGAAAGCAAAAATGAACTCACCATATGGGAAAAAATCTATATACAGAAGAACAAGGAAAGAATTTTGAACTTTGAAATTCCCACAGAAAGGAACCTCATTAGTAAATTCATTGGACCAGAGGCAAAGAGAGCAGGAATAAAGAATCAGGGCCGACAACATGAGAAAATTCAGTCTGTAATCGCTGACGATGGAGCTAAGAAGCTCTGAAACATATGTTCGACAAAAACAACTCTAAGATGTAAGAATGAACAGACAAAATGTTTTAATTATTAAATCATTAATTATTGAACTATGGGAACTGGAATTCACTGTCAATTATTTTCAGCCTACTTATCTTTGGGATATTATCATATACCTTTCGAGAGAGAAATCAGAGCCATAGATCCTACCCTGAAACAACTGACCTACAGAATATCAGCATTTTCTAACACTGTCATTCTTAGCGACTCTAAATCAGCCATCAGTGCAAATGGAACTATTTATTACCTCCAGATAATAATGGTATTTTATACTGCAGAGATGCCATTAAATATCTCACTGACACAGGAAAAATCATATCTCTGCAATGGATTCCATAATACTGCAGAATTACTGGGAATGAAACAGCAGATCCACTGGCTAAGAAAGGAATATCCATCCTTATGAGAAATGACAACTTCATCCCAAATAGTAGGGCAGCAATGAACATCCGCTTCCGCATAAAAGAAAAATTCCATCAGAAACTGAAAGATGACATTGCAGATAAACACTGGAAGGATTAATGTTTTATTTTAGGAAGTAATATTTTGAAGTTCTTTTAATCAAGTTATTTAGTCTGTAATATCTTACCTCAATATTAATGTTGATTTGTTATTGAACATGTTTTGATTAGTCTTCTAATCATCATCAGCATCATGGATTTATGGACTGGTTGGATTTATGTTGTAAACCCTGGATGTCGATGTCAGCTCCTTCCTACAGTTGGCTGAAGAACCTTCAAACAGGTCACATTCAGTCGGTATTTCGAAATTCATAACTCTGTTTTTGTTCTTCTGAATATAGATTTTTTCCCAAATAGTCAGCTCTTTTGTATTTTGTAATTGTTTTAATAATTTAGTGTTCAAATTTATATTATGTTTTTCAGACCAAACATGAGCAGTAACTGCACATTTTTCTATTTCCCCATTTTTAATATTTCTTATGTGTTCTTTGGTTCTAATTTTCAGGTTTTTTTTTTGTTTTTCCTACATATATATATATATATACAGAGTGGACCGCTCGAATGGACCTAATTTCAATTGCTTGTTACTGGCAAACGGTTGAAGATAGAAACTTAAAACAACGTTCATAGTACAGAAAAACTCACCAAGTTTTGATATCCAGATCACCACATGAACAATTTCTTGCCAAGTACGTTGGAGTATGTCTTCTGGAATGTTCTCAATAGCCTCTATGATGCGCTCACGAAGATCACGAAGGTCTTTGACTGGGGTGGTGTAAACTTTATCTTTGACATAGCCCCAGAGAAAGAAATCCAGTGGTGTTAAATCGGGAGATCTCGGGGGCCACGCGATTGGTCCTCCCCTACCAATCCAACGGCCAGGGAAAATGTTGTCCAAAGTCGTACGAACTTCATTGGACCAGTGGGGAGGAGCACCATCTTGCTGGAAAACGATGTTAGGCTGCAGTTGTTCAATTTGTGGAAAGAAGAACTGCTCCAGCATGTCAAGATATGTGGTACCACGAACAGTTTTCTCGGCGAAGAAAAACGGTCCAATGACCTTATTATGTGACAAACTGCACCAAACATTCATCTTCGGACTATCACGAACATGCTCTTGAATAGCGTGAGGATTCTCCGATCCCCAGATCCGCACATTATGCCGGTTTACCTTGCCTGACAAATGGAAAGTGGCTTCGTCCGAGAAGAAAATCTTGGTCATGAAGTCAGGATCAGCGCCGAGACGGTCCAGCATCGTATTGGCGAATTCCACTCGTTTCGGCATGTCATTCGGCTCCAGACGTTGCACTAACTGCACTTTATATGCGTGCAGTTTGAGGCGTTTGTGGACAATCCGTTGTAATGTCGATTTTGGTATTTGAAGTTCCCGCGAAGCTCTTCTTAATGACTTCCGGGGGCTTCGCTCAAATGCGGCTTGAACATTTGCTACCATTTCATCGGATGCTCTGCGACCACCACCATGCTTCTTCAACACAGATCCTGTAGCTAATAATGTATCACGCCACTTCTTTATGCTTCTAGCAGTTGGAGCATCACGGTTAAACACACGCCGGAACTCCCTTTGAACTCTAATGATTGATTTAAACTCCGCATACCACAAAACAGCTTGCGCTTCATCTGCGGAGTCGCCATTTTCACAAACAATAAAATCTAAGAACGAGAAACGTATCTTTGTGCCATCTACCGACAGGATTCGAAACTTGGTGAGTTTTTCTGTACTATGAACGTTGTTTTAAGTTTCTATCTTCAACCGTTTGCCAGTAACAAGCAATTGAAATTAGGTCCATTCGAGCGGTCCACCCTGTATATCTTTTCACAACCAGTACATTCAATTTGATATATTCCTGATTCTTTTATTTTTATCAGTTTTTTTCATTTTTGTTGGTTTTTATTAGTTTACTTAAACTGTGGTTATTTTTCAGTGCTAATTTAATATTAAACTTCTCAAATATCTTTTGGAATTTATTGTGTGCCCAATAATTAGAACAATAATTGAAACATGTTCAAGAACAAATCAACATTAATATTGAGGTAAGATATTACAGACTCAAAATAACTTAACTGGAAGGATTCTCTCAATTCTGCTATTCCAGAATGGCCAAGTAGATAGGCAGTGTCAAACTTCAGCAGAGCTGCTACAGGACATGATTGCCTGACTGACCATCTCTTTCGATTGGGTATCTTAGACCACCCAATTTGTATGCTTTGTGATACTTCAGAAATCAGGGACTCTAGCATTTATTAATGTGCCCCTCACTAACTGCTGTAAATTTTATAAACAGTTATTAGAAGGCTAGGGAAAGAATGATGAACAAATTCTAATTCATGTAATTTATTTAGTTTTATGTTGTAAGTATAATGACTCCTTAAAATTCATCGGAGAACATATTGTTTAAACAACTCACCTCATAGGATTCATGCTTCCATGATATCCCAACATTAATTAAATATAATGACTCCTATTTAAAGAGAAAAATTATACGCTCAGACCGGGACTTGAACCCGGGACCCTTGGTTTTCTAGTCCAAGTGCTCTACCGGGTTCAAGTCCCGGTCTGAGCGTATAATTTTTCTCTTTAAATATGATTTATCCATCATTGAGATGTATGAAATTAATAATAAAAACATCGATAATGACTCCTGTTAATACCTCTGCATTAGATAGAAATAATTCCAGAAGTGATAGTTACTTGTGCAAAATACATTATTATATGCCTTATGCAAATACCTTAGTAGTTTATGGTGATGAAAGAAATCACATTTTGCAAGCTCTTGAGATGTGTGAACTGAAGAAACATTAAGGATGGATATTTCATACAGATCAAGTTTTCGAGAAAGCTCTGCATTCTACAGAAACGTCTAAATCCTTCTTAATAAAAGTTGTTGTTGTTGCCAATGCTTAAGGAGCTTGGAGTTCCTCCATTCTCCTACGGGCATCCCAATAATAACATGTGAGCTGATATGGTAGGTCAGCATCAATCTTCTTTAATTGCTAGACATTTCAACAAATGTTCTTCATTCATGACAGAAGCATCATCTTTACAAAGGGTACAGTGTGATGATATATATTGATTCTATGAAGATTAGAGGCCAGAGAGTCATGGCCTATTAATAATCTGAAAAGCGCAACTGACTTCCTCCCAGGTAGATCAGGAATGAAAGATTTGTCCTCCAGTGGTATTTTCCAAGCTTTTTATTTGTTCTTTCTTCTATATGTCTTTCTTTACAGGCTTGATGGACTTTGTGCTTGATCCAGATTTTCGTATTTTGGAGAGATATACTGTTGTTGTTTGTTTGCTTTATATTTGTTCCTATTTTTTCAAGGAAATCAGCTGTCTCATTTCCTGCAATCTGGCAGTGTGCTGGTATCCATTGTATAACTATTTAAGTCCTTGAAGAATTTTGACCAGGGTGTGGATCTCTCTTATTTTATGATTTTCAGCATGTTGTGATTTAATTGCCTGTAGTCCTGTCTTGGAATCTGTAAGTATTACTACCTTGTTAAATTTGTCAATATGGTTCAAAAGTTGTTTAAGGGTCATGTTTATTGCCTCTAGCTCTCCATCGTAATGTATTGATAGTGGTCCAAGTGAAATATAAAAACTAAAAATATTTCTATATATTCCGCTCCAGCATTGGCATTTTTGTCTATCCGTGTATATATACAGCCAATCAGTAGTGGGATATCGTGTATAAATAGTTTCAAGTGCCAACTGTTTCAGTATTTGGGGATTAATGTTGCGTTTGTTTGATACCTGCTCCAATAAATTATCTTCACACCTAATTTCTATTATTGATAGTGGGTGTGTTAGATGTAGGAGTTTCTCTGTTTTGCCTGGAGTTTGTATGTTGCATTTCATCTGTAATTTTTTTACTTCCTGAATAAAACCAGACTGTTTTCAGTTTTATATGTTCTCCAATAGTCAATATTAGGGAGTCTGCATAGTTTCTCATAAAGTGTGAGACTCTGTTTCTCAATTTGTGTTTGAAGGGGAATATTATTTGTTGCTATTTGCATAGGTGCAATAGGGTTAGATCTTACTCCACCTGTAATTAACCTCTTTCCAGTTCCATTAATCTTGCTGGAGTTGCTGTTATAAGTGCTTCACTACCATATAGCAGGATTGGTTTTATGTAGGTTTTGTACATTGTGTTTAAGGTATTCATTGATGATCCCCGTTTACTTCCTGCCAATATTTTTAATACAATTAATCTCTGTAGAGCTTTCTCAGCGGTGTGTATAATATGTTCTTGCCAAGTAAGTTTGGAGTCTAGTGTTACCCCCAAGTAAGTATAAGCTTCAGTTTCTTCTATTTCTTTACCACTGATTTGTAGTTCCACTTCTGGTTTTGTATGGCAGAGTGTAAACACCTGATATTTTATTTTGGACATATTGATCATCAACTCATTTTTTGAACACCACTCTGAGGGTTTGACAATAGCCTGATTCATTTGGAGTAACAGCTACTTATGTTTCTTTTGTGGTGCTGATGTCCATAGTATAAGGTCATCAGCAAATATTGCACATTTAATGTTGTCAACTTTGTTTAACTCATATGGTAGATCATTTATCATGATGTTAAAAAGTAAGGGGTTGGAGATTGAACCTTGTGGTAATCATTTGTGTGATTGCCGGTATTTGGATAAATGGTGATTGAATTTTGTTGCACAGAATCGTTGGACTAAGAAGTTGTAATATCATTTCAGCATATTATTATATATGCCTAAGTCTGCCATTTTTTCAGTAGTTTCAGTCTAGGTACATTATCATAACCTCCTTTAAAATCAACAAAGACTGCTAGTAAAATATTTAAAAAATCATTAGAAAAACAGGATGAAAAACTTTCCACTTCAGCAAACAAAGAAGACGAAAAAAGAAAATCATATTAAATGATATTGGCAAATGCATTTTAAAGTGTAAAATTCATGAAATATGTAAAGAAAAAAGTGTCTACATTTTTAAAAATCTTCATAATTATACATGAGACATGAATGAGGAAGCCAAAATCAAATGCAACATTACAAGACTTCCACTTCCAATGAGGATGATAAACTCTACGTAAAGTCATAATAGATACAGGATTCAGATTATAAAAGTGCAGCTACAAACACCTTGCAGTTATTAAAAGAAATTATATTGTAGCCTGCAGTTATCTTTGTATTATTAATAGGAACTACAATGAAAACATCCCTATTGTTTTCCATGATAAAACCTGAATTCATCCTAAATTACCAAGTGAAAAAATGTTTGTAAAATGAAGATTACCTGGTGTCCTCATCTCCAGATGTATCAAACTTTAACAGTTACAGGTATTTCATTATTCCACTCGGAAGAAAGAAGGCCTTAACATTTCCTGACATTTATCTTACAGGTGAGGAAAAACTCCGAAAGAAACCATCACCCAGGAAACTTGTACAGACCATGGATCGAATCCGAGCCCACTCCATACAAGGCAGCGATGCTACCATGAGACCAGAGCGGTGGACAATTGTGATCACTCTCTATAGAGCAATTTCATGAAAATGTCATACCGAGGTGAAAATTTTGAAATTGGCGCAGGAATAATTTTTTTGGCATAATATATATCTTTAAGGATCAAATTTTCTGATTCGATAAGATAATGTTCCATAAGTGTATTATTTTAATCTAATATTAGTGGTAGAACTTCTCATATTTCAAACCTGTAAAAACACATACAATTTTACCAATTTGTTGTTTAATGATTTGGTCATATTAATTCGTTTTATTTTACAAACTCTTTCGTTAAACCATACTTTGCGTCCTCCCTAGTCGTAAATGTAATAATATTAATTGCATTCTAATGTCCTATATACCCTAAATGTGTCCTATAATTGTTAACTGCAAGCTATGGTCAGTCAGTCACAGAAAACATAAAAATTACTGCACACAACATAATAATTGATGAAATAAAATTTCCTCTTGGATTCTACGTTATCAGTACACAACTAACAAAAAAGTATTGAAGACATTTTCTTGTAAAGTCATTATTTTTCCCGCTAGTGTCCTGTGACTACTGACTTTTTGTCCTATCATATATATGCTAATATGCATGGTGCAGTGAGTTGCTTGCTGCACTCCACTGAGGATTAATAAAAACATGGTTTAGGAAATCTGGTAGACTGTTCAGCTCAACTATTCCATAAAATAATTACTGACCCTTTTCTGTTTCAATTTGAGCTAAAAGACAGTTAGCAAAAGCATTTAAATATATTCAGGAAAAAGGTTGCAGTAAACGAAGCAGCCATACTTGTTGATTTCTCAGAAAATTATACCTACAAAGAACAAAATGAGATCCAGGCAGTTCATTGGAAAAATTTGAATATATATCTTTTAAAAAAAAACCATACTACAACCATGAATTCGAGATTCCAGACGAACCGAGCTTGATTACAAAGTTCTTCAAAAATACAACAGATGGCAGTTTAGAAAATGATTCCTTCAAAAGAACACCAGAAGGCAGTTTAGAAAATAATTCCTTCAAAAGAACACCAGATGGCAGTTTGGATAATTACCGGCAAAAGAAAAAATTGACAGTTGTGAAAGCTGAGGTGGTGACAATGGTCGCTGATACTGCGGTGCTGTGTTTAAAAAAACATAGAAGTATGAGGTAAGAAGAATTCACGATTCATATAATTCTTACTAATTCATAAGTTGTTATTATACACACAAATGCAGTAATAACGCTACGCCTTAGACTTACAATTATACACATGAATGTGTACTTAACGGATGAACAACTTTGTGAGCACAGAAAACATTTGTAAATACAGAAAACTCCATGTTTTGCAGCTAAGTATGCTGATAACTCTTGAGGGCATCCATAAAGACCTGCCCAATATGTTGTATGCTGAATTTATTACCTTTTTTTTAATAGAATCATAAAGGAGGTTGAGATAAAATTGAATAGTTTCATTGCTTTTCTTTCTCTATTTTATTACCACAATATGAGAGATAATATACATGAATTATATAAAAAAAGACAAATTAAATATTAAATCTCAGTATCTGAAGACCAAATTCAAGTAGGACAAATTAATTTTCAAGTTTCTCAACTAATTATATGCTTAAAAACTTGTACATATTAGTAGTTAGAGAGATTAAGAAGAGCCATACAACTGTAATAAAACAGCATTATATATAAAAAAATTTAATTAAGCACTCAAAATCTTTAAGGTAGAATATTTTTATCACTCACCTCATATGTTCTTCTTATTTGATTATAAACTAGTTTCGGAACATAGTTTCTGTTCCATCCTCAGTATCGTCACGACCGTTGTTCTGTCGTCTTGAAGAGCTGTCCTTCTCTCCTTCCATTGGCTGACTGAAAACCTCGAAACCAAGTCCTGGTTTCGAGGTTTTTCAGTCAGCCAATGGAAGGAGAGAAGGACAGCTCTTCAAGACGACAGAACAACGGTCGTGACGATACTGAGGATGGAACCTGGTTTCGAGGTTTTTCAGTCAGCCAATGGAAGGAGAGAAGGACAGCTCTTCAAGACGACAGAACAACGGTCGTGACGATACTGAGGATGGAACAGAAACTATGTTCCGAAACTAGTTTATAATCAAATAAGAAGAACAATATGAGGTGAGTGATAAAAATATTCTACCTTAATGAATATACCTCATAGTGAGAATTCCTAAAATAAGTAAGTACTCAAAATCTTACTTGATCAGACCACCAATTGACATCTACAGGATGGGTGGAATAGTTAGAGTAGTCATTCCGCCGTTTATCAAGTGGATTTCGGACATCATAATCTGGCTGCTCTTGTAAATTCCAAAATTTATACAACCTGTGAAACAAATTATATATTGTATTTATCTAAAATTCAGGGAAAGCGATGGATATTAATCAAAATCAAAGTGGGACGTAACATTATGAGGTATTTACATTTATGAATGAGTTGGAGAAAATGCTTTAACATCTCACCTCATAAAGTTGCATGTCTTCACGATACCAGTTACAAAAGTGTAATTTCCTTCCATCTTCAGTCAAACTCCAACTGTCAAAATTTCACCATTAACACCATCATCTCTTGAGAAGATTTGAAAAAGAAAGCATTTTCTCCAACTTATTTATAAAAGTGATAGATAGTTATACTAATATAAAAATGTGAATCAGGAACTTTAAATCTCACCTCATAAAATATGATCCTGTCACCTAGGCATGTTTTGGAGACCAGCATCCCCATTCTCAACTAAATTCCAACTGTTTCAAATAAACCATCAACATTCAAGGAAAGCTAATGTAGATGGCTCATTTCAACAGTTGGAATTTAGCTGAGAAAGGATTGATGGTCTCTGAAACATCATGTCCAGGTGAGAGAATCATATTTTATGAGGTGAGATGTAAAGTTTAAGATTCATATTTTTATTATATAATTGCAGTTTACATAAAAATCATTCCACATCAGATTGGAGACAATTAACCTCTGTTTTTTTTTATGTTTGAAATGTCTTTGTATGCTTTCTAAACATAAAAAAAAAGTCTCATATTTTTTGTTGGTGCCAATTCTAATTATTTTGAAATTTACAGATTATCAAAATTATTAAAAAACTGCAAACACTGATATTTAAAAACATTTATTTTTCCCATTATGTTTATTCTATGAAATCATGGTTACCCTCATTTACTTACTTACTCACTGGCAGGTTCATGGCCGGGCGGACATAAGCTCTCAATACATCCCTATCCTGAGCCAATGCTTTCCAATCATTCCCTGTATAATCCACTTCCCTCAAATCATAGTTAATGTTGTTCTCCCACCTCATTCTTGGTCTACCAACTGGGCGTTTTCCCTCTGGCTTTCCTACAAGAAGCTTCCATACACGTCTTTCATTCCCCATACGTGCAACATGTCCTGCCCATCGCAGTCTATGAGACTTAACTGTTCTTATTATATCTGGCTTCCTATAAAGACCATGTAGTTCATTGTTATGTAGTCTTCTCCATTCACCTGTCTGTTCATCTCTCTTTGGTCCAAAAATTTTCCTAAGAACTTTATTCTCAAATACTCGTAATCTCCTTTCCTCCCTTAAAGTAAGAGTCCATGTTTCTCACCCATATAATATAACTGGTAGAATAATAGTTTTATATATTTTCAGCTTAACGTTTTTTGAAAGGAGTTGGGACATCAAAAGTCTCTGCAATGCATAATAGCATGCATTTCCAGAATTGAGCCATTGTTTAATTTCTTTGTGCATCTCATTCCTATTTGTGATTATGGTTCCTAGGTATTTGAATTCAGCCGCTTCCTCAAAATTTCCCTCATTTGTCATTAGCTGTCCATTTCCATTATATACTGAATTTCTACGTGTGACCATATATTTAGTTTTACTGATATTTACTTCCAGTCCAAATTTCTTAGTGTTACTCAATAGTGTGTGCGTGTTGGTCTTAAGTATCTCCTCGCTATCGGCCAGTAATACTACATCATCAGCATAAACTAACAGCTTATTAATACCATTCAGTTGTAAGCCTTCCTCATTCTCTAAAGAGTTAATGGCATGCTCTAGTACAAAATTAAATAGTAAAGGAGATAGTGCATCTCCTTGCTTCAACCCATTCTGGATTTCAAAAGTGTCTGAAAACTGTTTGCCTACACGCACCCTACTCTTTGAGCCATTTAGACACATTCGTATAAATCCAACTAACTTTTCAGGAATTCCGAACTCCAGCAGGATACTATATAACTTCTCCCTCTTAATTGAATCATATGCTTTTTTGAAGTCTACATATAGTTGATGTACAGTAACATTATATTCCCATTTCTTTTCTAAAATCTGTCTTATACTAAAAATCTGACCTGTTGTAGACCTGTTTCTTCTAAATGCACATTGATGATCTCCTAGAATGTCATCAATATAGGGAGTAAGTCTGCTTACTAATATATTTGTTAGAATTTTGTACGAAGTTGAAAGTAATGAGATGCCCCTGTAGTTGTCGCAATCAGTTTTATCTCCTTTCTTATAAATTGGTACGATAATTGATTCCTTCCATTCATCTGGAAGAGCTTCTTTTTCCCAAATCATACTAAGCAACCATCTTGTCCATCAATTTTTCTCCCCCTGATTTTATCAGTTCTGCTGGGATCTCATCTGAACCTGATGCTTTATACATCTTCAATTTTTCAATCGCCATTTCAACCTCTAATGAACTTGGTTCTGCGACTAACATTTCTGCTGTCTGTAACTTATCCTCAATGTCCTGAACTGTATGTACATTTAATAACTGATTAAAGTAACTTTTCCATCTATTTAATATACTCCTAGAATCTACAATCATATCCCCATTTTCATTCCGAATTATGTTTGTTCTAGCCTGAAACCCTTTCTTCTCTATACTAATTCCCTGATATAATTCTCTAATATTCCTATTTTTTGCATTAATTTCAAGATCATTAATCTTCTCTCTCAAATATTCCCTCTTTTTACTCTTTAGTAATCTGGTGGTTTCCCGTCTAACACTACCCAATTGCTCTAAATTTACCTCATTTGGCTCGTGTAACCATTTCATTTTTGCTAGCTTTCTTTTCTTTACAATGTCGGCACATTCCTCATCAAACCATTTCTTGTTTTGCCTCTTCTTTAAACAACCAATGCTTTCTGATGCTGACAATTTAATAGTATCTCCAATAGCCCTCCCATTCTTTATTTATATCAGTTTCTTCTTCGTTTGGCCACTTGTCATCTGAGATTCCAGTACTTCAAATCTATTAGCAATTTTGATTTGGTATTCTTGCCGCATTTCATCATTTTTCAAGTTTTTTAATTCATATTTTACAGAATCATCTTTAGCGTTTGTTCCACTCATAAGCGATAGCCGTTGTCTGATTTTTACTCTGACCAGATGATGATCCGAATTGCAGTCTGTCCCTCTAACTGATCTAACATCAATGATGCTACTGTGCCAGCGTTTATCCACTAGTACATGATCTAACTGGTTCCGAGTTTCGCCATCTGGGGATGTCCAGGTGTATTTATGAATATCCTTATGCTGAAATGTTGTGCTCTTAACAATGAGATTCTTTGATGTGGCAAATGTGACTAATCTAACCCCGCTGTCATTACTATCTTCATGAAGACTGAAAATTTGCATATTGTTGGTTTGAATATATCTTCCCGCCCCACTTTTGCATTAAAATCTCCTAAGACAATTTTCATATGATATCCTGAAAGGCTATCAAATAAGCATTCTAATTCTTCATAGAACTCATCCTTGATCTTGTCATCTTTATCTTCTGTGGGGGCATGTACATTTACAATTATAAAATCATGTCGTTTCCCCTTTAGAATTATGTATGATATCCTATCACTAACAAACTTAATATCTCGGATAGCGGATAGGATCCTCCTTCTGACTAAAAACCCTGTTCCAAATGCAGGTCTTCTGCACCCCCATAGTATAATGCGAAGCTTCCTGATTCCTGACTACCTTCTCCTGGCCACCTAATTTCCTGTAAAGCGACTATATCCAGGACGATTTATCTAATTCCCGCGTTAATATCTCTAGTGCCCCGCTATTGTATAAAGTCCTAACATTCCATGTTCCTAGGAACATGTCCCTGTGTTTGAGCCTTTGGCATGGGTTCCCTGAAGTAGTCCCTGCCCGGAGAACCGAATGGGGGACTATTTTGACCTCCGGAAAATTTTACCCCAGTGGAACCCATGTCCGCATTTCTTGACGGTTGTATTTTTACGGTGAAAGATCGTCACTCTTTCGACCAAGGTACTTATTTCGTCTGGCTTATCACCTTCGACCAGTCCGGCATGGGTAACCCTATCGGCAGCAATGCTACCGCCGCATAGCTCTCAGGATCATTTAAGCATGCAAGCCACTCCACTACGACAAGGTAAAGATACCATGGAGGGCGGTTTACCCTCATTTAGAAGGTTAAATATCAGGCTTCTAGCCTATGTATATAACTTACCATATTTATCTATTAACAGTATTTTACACCACAATTATTATATAAATCTTAATGTTCATAATATTCACAACCTTATACGGTAAAACCTGTCTTAGCCAGAACCTTTATAAGAAGAAAATCTGTAGAGATGGAAAAAAATCTCCAGAACGGTATGATTTTATATGTAAAATCATCCTGTATAAGCTGGAAACCTTCATAACACGGAAACGGAATGGTTTTTTAAAGTACCAATAGTTAATTTTTTACCTCAGTAAGACGGAAAATCGGGTGATGTGAAACGATTAGGAAAAATTTCTGAAAATCAAGCAATAAACAGTGCTGTATATGAGTGGTATGTTGGTATCCGTGTGAAGGGAATGCCCATTTCAGGCCAGATCATTCAGGAACAGGCATTAGAAGTTGCAAAATCTTTAGGAAATGGAAGTTTTAAAGCATCTAGTGGTTGGCTAGAAAGCTTTAAAACATGTCATAACATAGTTTTCAGAAGCCAATGTCATCGATGTGCAGACAGTGTCAGTATGGAAGAACAAAGTACAGGCTTTGGTTGAGGGATATGAACCTAGGAACATTTGCAATGGGGATGAGATAGGTATTTCCTTCAGAGTTTTGCCTAATTATATCTTAGCTGTGCGTGGTGACAAATGCATTGGAGGGAAAATGTCCAAGAAACATTTAAACACTTTGTTTGTGCTAATATGGAAGGCAAATTTGAAAAATCAGATGTAATTGGAAAGTCAGCATGTCCAAGGGTAATTAGAAATTTGAACCTACAGCTCTCTACCAGTGACTTGGAGAAATAACAAGAAGGTGTCTAGATGACTGGCTTTATCATGGAAGAATGGCTAAAGAGTTTCAATATGAAAATGAAGAATGAAAATCGGAATGTTATTCTGTTTTTAGACAATGCTACATGCCATCCAAAACTTGAATTGACCAATGTAAAGTTGCTATTTTCCCCTCCTAACACAACATCCATCACCCAACCTATGGACCAAGGTGTCATTTATACCCTTAAATCACATTACAGGAAATTTGTGTTACAGTTGTTAGTCGCCAAGATGGGTACCTGTTCAAATGTGTCAGAAATCATCAAGCAGATTAACATTTTTGATGCAGTAAAGTGGATTCAACAAGCTATGGAGGAAGTTCTCCCAGAGACTTTGAAAAAGTGTTTTTTAAAAGCAGGATTTCCTTGTCAAGAAACATTAACTGAACATGATGAGGTGAAGGAAAATTTAAGTCATTGCCGACCTAATTAAAGACTGGAACCTGCAATTGAGATTGAAGATGTTATCAATTTCAACAATGATTTGGCACCAACACAAAATATAGAACGAGCGATTGATTATTTAAATGAAACGAGAGGGGAGTCCTCGAAATGTAAAGGAACTCAAATTTCCAAAGAAGAAAAAGAAGAGGAAGAAGTCCACGAGAGCTGAATAAGTTTAGCTACAAACAAGCATTGTTGAATGTGAATGATCTCCAAGAATTTGCTGCTTCGCACGACTATCCTGCTTTGCACGACTATCCTGCTTTGAAGGACCTCCTGCAAGATGTAGAGAACCATATACAAAATTACTTAAACAATTGGAAAAACCGAAGGAACTCACAATTTGGGAAAAAATTTACATATGCAAGAATGAAAATACAACTATGAATTTTGAAATACCCGGTTATAAAGAAAGAGGACTGATTTGGAAATTCTTCGGTCGGCCACCAGATGGCGCGGAGGTCAGTCTGCAGGATAGAAGGCCGTTGGACGTCAGTTGTGAACGTGACGCAGCATTGACAATGTCACAAATTATGTGAAGAAACCCAGGGTCTGCTATGAATTATGAGGTGAGTGAAATAATAAAAAATAAACAATATTAAAGAACCTCATAGTGTTATTTCCTATCTACATAACTTAACCATATACTTGCTCGTGTTGTGACTAAAACTAGACAGCCTACCTTATTACAGCTATGGAGGAAGTGAAATTAACTAAAAATGTGAGTAATCTCTTTTTTACTTTTTATTCACTATATTTGTGGTGCAGATACTGCAGTACTCTAAATAATTTCCTTGTAATTTGGGAACATTGCCAAGACGGAAATATATTTAAGGAACCGTCTTGTTCCTTCATAGACAGGTTCTACTGTAATAACGTTTTGATATTATAGTTTTAATTAACACGTTCCAAAATTGGACATAGTTTATTTTAGAAAGAAAAATTATAATAATATATTTAAATTTTCTCCTTGCTATCCATTCAATTCTCTGAAGTATGCCTAATTTCTTGGAAAAATATTAGGTTGTCTCATAAGTACAAGGGTTATACCAAAAGTTTTTATACAGAATTTCAGATAAAACTCTTTATTTAACTATTAAAACTTTTCAAAATATTCTCGATTAGCCCTTATAATTTTTTCCATCCTTTGAAATCACTTAGAAAATGTCTTAGTCCAAGCTTCTTTGGGGATGTTACTTAGAGTATTGTTGTATGCTGCAATGGCCTCTTCATTGAATAAAAAATGCTGTTGATGAATTTTTCCCTTGGTCATCGAGAACAGGAAGAAGTCACATGGTGCCAGTTCAGGTGAATAGGGTATGTGCAGTAACACCTGCCATTTTTTCTTCTCCAAGAAGTCTATTGTTCTGGCAGCCCTATTCGCTGAACCATTGTCACCACTCTTCAACTTTGGGTGCTGTGACCTCCATGTGGTGATAACTTTTGGCAGACATTCAATCACATACCATTCAGAATTGACTGTGCAACATGTGTCCTAAGTCATAGAAGTAAGATGACCCATCTTGGTGAAGAAAAATGTCCACCACCATCTTCTTTCCAGAGCTCCTACTTCTCTGAACTTTTATGGGTGGTCCTTCACCTGATATGCTGAAGACTGTCTCTTCATTTCAGGGTCACAACAGTATACCCATGATTCGTCACATGTGATGATATTGTAGGTGTCTTTGGACCATCCTTCATCAAATTTCTCAAGCATAAAGACACCAATCCACTCTTGTGTCTTATATGACTTCTGTCAGGGAATGTGGCATCCAACAAGCACATCTCTTGGCGAAGCCTAAATGATTTTGAAAATTGGTCTGTATCACAGTTTATCCAATATTTAGGATCCCTTCATTGACACAAAATGTGAGACAAGGATCTTCTTTGATCATTTTCCTCACAGTGTCAATGTTTTCTAGGGCCAATGCTATTGCTTGGCGAGCAGGACGATGTTCACCTTCAAGAGACTCCTGACTCCATGAAAATTCGTTAAACCAATTTCAAACAGTAACTCTAGATGGAGCAGACCCACAAAATACACATACCAGTGAAGAATGGCATTTTATGCACTTAAATTCTTTTTTTGTAGTCATAAAAGATCATTGCCCAAAAATCACAGCATGACAGGTCCATGTTGCACTATGTCTGACTCAGCACTGCCTGCATCTTCACTCAGATTTTGCACCGTGGTGTGAAATCCTATAACGGAGAAAGCTCTGAACGAATGTACTAAGGATGAAAAACATCACTCTTTCCATTGTCGTCAGACTTCCGGTTTAAGAGTTGCTAAAAACTTTTGGTATACCTCCTGTAATAATTTTTAATGTAATATTGTGTGTCTGGAGGAAATTTGAAGGTGCGATTCACTGGAGTTTGTTCTAAATAGATGTGCAGTTGATGCAGATATTTATTCTCAACAACTGGAACAAGTTCATGAAATTTTAAGAGTCACATGTTCAAACCCGGCCAGACTCCATACTACATGAATAACCATGGCAAAATTTTAGTAAATTGGGAGGAATCGAACTACTACCACACTCAGCACATAGCCCTGACTTTACATCCTTAGATTACCAACCGTTTTGATCCATGTGTTGACGCCTCAGGTTGGCTGCCTTGAGTGGTTGGCGGGATGTGTCAGTGTTGGCTAACCTGAGTCTTCTCATGGATTGAGCGGCGTTGTGTGCACATCGTTCTTGTGTGTGTGTGTGTGTGTGTGTGGCTCGTAGAGAGCAGTCGTGTCTTGTGGTGCACTTAGTGTGAGTGATTTGTGAGAGAACTGAACACGACGTGAGCACGTGGTAACCTTAATGTATATTATTAATTATCTAATTAAAATATAGTCTTATTTTCATATGTTTAATTCTTTGTGTCACAGTAATTCCTAAATATACAGTCCACTTCAGAGAGAACTTTATAGCTACTTACAGGTTTAGAAATAAAGTTCCGTGAACAATTAACCTGTATGTGTAGTAAGTATATATTATCCCTGCTACATATTTTTGGTCCTCCGGGCCGGATATAACAGTCGCCTTGTGAAAAGTCTTAATATTGTGACACAAAAAGTATTACTTACGTGAAGAACTATATTAAACAAAGAACAGTGAAAGCATTACCACGTGGTGTTGCCGTGATCAACTAGTGGACCGCGACCCCCTTGCAGAACTTCGAGCTTCGAGAAGTCTAGTTCCAGTGCAAGGAAATATCATTTTGATAGTGAATTGTCTTCGAGTGAGCTATCCTTTGATATCAACGGTGCTGTGACTTTCTAGTAGCGTGGTGGCACATTCTAGAGTACCACAGATGTCTGGTCGATTGGAAATCTCAGTAGAGACCTGAAAGCTAAGTTACTATTGCATGCTTGTATCTCCTATCTTAGAGTTGATGTCCCACCTCATTCCATAAACCTAGACTTGATATTTGAGAACAAATTGACTATTTAATCAGAATTGGTATAGAGTCGAGCTGACATGATATTCAAATTGCCATATTATTTGTGTGATTTATATATTTTTAATTATTTTATAAACTATTTGCTGTGTTATATTGTTCGGTAATTGGTTATTTATCAAAATGTCATTTGAAAGTGAGACAAAGGCTATCCAAAAGCGAGGCATTCTTAAAAGAAGCCTTACTAATTTGGAAAAATTATATTAATAGTGAAACCATTTCCCTAAACACATTAGTAGCTAGACAAAATAAACTAGGAGATATTTGGGAACAGTTTGAGGCAGTTAAGAATTTCTTAGAGGCTTGAAGTAGATTCAAAAGCCAGGTCAGGATCATGCAAGGGAATCATGAGGATTTTGAAAATGAATATTATGAGTTGTGTGGCAAGGTTCAGGATTTAATAGAAAGTCTTCAAAAACCCACAAATAGTCATGGTTTTGATGATCCACGTGCATCTAGTAGATCGAGTTGTAGTTTTAAGTTACCGGCTATTCAGATTCCCCATTTCCAAGGAGAATTGACTGAATACCTCTCGTTCAAGAATACCTTTGAGTCCCTTGTGATTAACAATACTAACTTAGATAATGTTCAAAGGCTTCATTATTTATTATCGTCACTTGAAGGCGAACCTAGGCAATTACTCAGTAATTTAGCGATAACTGAAGGCAATTTTGGTACGGTCTGGAAGTTAATTCAGCAAAGGTACGACAACAGACGCATGATATTGTCTCAGCATGTTAAGTGCTTACTCAGCTTACCTTCTTGTAGTACAGGTACTGCTGCAGAGTATAGGAAGGTACTTAACCAAGTGTAAAGTGCAATATTTAATGCCATAGAGGAACTTCCAGATGGTTGATTGTTCTGTTATCTAGATCTAATGTTGCAGGAAAATTATATCGAGTAAAATGAAAGGTATTCATAGGTCAGAGTGGGAAGCTAAACATGGTGCTACGGATATCCCTAGCTTAGTCGATTTTATGGAATTTTTGGAGAGAAAAGCTCTAACCTTGGAGCTCAGTGAATGTAAAAAACATTGTAGTAAATGAGAAACCAGATGTAAAGCCTAAAGTCAAATCTTTCCATATTGCTAATGACAACAAATCAAGATATTGCCATAATTGCAAATCAAATAAACATAATTTACCAGATTGTGAGGAATTCAACCAATTAACAGTCGATGAAAGAGTACATTTAGTTGGTCAGATTAGATTGTGTTATAATTGCTTTTCAAAGGGGCATACAGCGAGATTTTGTAAAGAGAAACCTTGTTCCAAATGTCAACGCAAACACAACACTCTAATACATTTTGAAAGAAAGCCTAATGTTGAGCATCCAGCTATTGTGGTCTCCCACTGCTATGAAGATAACCTCCGGGCTAGGCTCAAACGTACTTCTTAGCACTGCCTGTGTTAATGTGAAAGATAAATTAGGGCGTTTAGTTAAGGTTAGAGCGTTACTGGACTCTGCCAGCCAGTTATCTTTTATGACTACAAATCTGTTGAGCAAGTTAGGTCTTGCAACCCAATCGTGCAAACTTCCTATTGTAGGTATTGGAGACTCAGATGTCTCTCCAGTCAGTCTTACTTGTAAGGTGCAATTGTTGTCCAGAGTGTCTAACTATAGGTTGAACTTGAATTGTGCTGTCGTAGATAATATCACATCTCAATGTCCTGCCACCGAGATTGATCATTCAAACTGGAATATTCCGTCTAACATTGTGTTGAGTGATCCAAACTTTAATAAACCTGCTACGATTGAAACTTCTTCTCGGCGCAGACGTGTACCATGATATTGTTTGTTCTGAGACTTTGAGAAGGAAGGGATACCCCACGTTGATCAAAACAGAGTTTGGTTACATATTTTCAGGTGCCTTTCCTGAACTTTGTATTAAGAAAAGAGTAGATCCTCGTTCGGTAAACTTTGTGAAACTTGATTCGCTGGATAAAAAACTGGAAAGGTTCTGGCAGCTAGACGAACTGCAAAACCCTGTTCTTAGTCCAGAAGAGAAAGCGTGTGAACAACATTTCGTTGAAAACGTCCAAAGAGATGAATCTGGTCGTTTTATTGTGAAGTTACCTATACGTCTTGATGTTCCTTCGGTCGCTGAATCTAAACATACTGCTATTAAGAGATTTAAAGCACATTGAGAGTAAGCTTGATAAACATTCTCAATTAAAAGAAACACTATGTCGGATTTATGAGAGAGTACAGCGATCTAGGACACATGGAGCTTGCACCACCCTTAGAAGGAAACAAGAGTACTTTCTACTTACCGCATCATTGCGTAATTAAAGAGTCTAGTACAACGACGAACAATGAATCGCCACCTAGAGTGGACTCAGAATTGAAGACACAAATTCGGGTACTGATGACTAAGGTACAAGTGCCTGAATTTGAGAAGTACTCTTCATTTCTCAAACTGAAACGAGTATATGGATATGTACTGAGATTCATCCATAATACTCGTAATAGAGACAAATTATATTCCGGTCCCTTGTCTTCAATCGAGTTGAAACAAACGGAACTCATGGTGGTGAATCGCATTCAAGCCGTTGAATACAAGAGGGAAATCCACGAGTTAACTTCCAAGAAACAAGTAGATTCTTCAAGTGACTTGAGATCACTTAACCCATTCCTGGAATAAAAATGGACTTCTCAGAGTTGGTGGCCGTCTTGAGAATTCTCAGTTGACATTTGATGAGAAGCATCCAATCATATTACCAGCTAAAAATGTTTTGACTAAACTGTTAGTGAAGCATGAACATGAGATGTTACTTCACTCCGGTGCTCAAGCAGTTCTGTGTTCACTGCGCACCCGTTATTGGATACCTCGTGGTAGAAATACTATTCGTGGGGTAATTAGGTCCTGCTACAAATGTTTCAGAGTTAAACCACCCCGAACTAGTCAGATGATGGGACAACTTCCTGAGTATAGAGTAGAGCAAAGTCTTCCCTTTGTTAAGGTAGGTTTGGACTACGGAGGTCCAATTGTAATAAAGGGAGACAACCCAAGATCTAAGGTGAAATTCAAGGCTTACATAGCACTTTTTGTATGTTTAGTAACTAAGGCTATCCATTTAGAAGTTGTCAGGAGCCTTACTACTAAGGACTTCATTGCTGCCCTCTATAGATTTGTTGCTCGCAGAGGACGCCCTTGTCTCATATTGAGTGATAATGGTTCAAATTTTGTTGGGGCCAATAACGAGTTATTGAATTTTGTAAAGAAACATGCGAATGCTATTACCGAGAAACATAGCAAATATGAACATTGAATGGAGATTTATTCCTCCTTCTAGTCCCCATTTTGGTGGACTTTGGGAGGCAGGAATAAAATCGGTGAAATCCCTTATGAAAAAGACTATAGGTAAAACTATTCTTAGTTTTGAAGAATTGTGTACTTTGTTGTGTCAGATCGAGTCTGTACTAAATTCTAGACCTATTTGCACGCCCAGTGAATCCCATGAAGAAATGTACCTAACTCCAAGTCACTTCCTGGTAGGTAGACTATTAACTAGTACTACTCCTCCTGATATAGCCAACTGTCCCCTTTCCTACGATACAAGGTGGAAGGTAGTTCAGGCTCTCTACAGGTCTTTCTGGCAACAGTGGTCCAGACAATACCTGCAGTCGCTTCAGCAAAGGAGGAAATGGATGTCTGCCGGGAGATGGTGCCCAGCTGTCGGTGATCTTGTGATCCTTCGGGACGACAATTTACCACCTCTGGTATGGAAAACTGGTGTGATCCAACAGCTTCACCCTGGGATCGACGGTGTGGTACGAGTGGTCACCATTAGGACTAAAACTGGATTATTTCGACGAGCCATTGTGAAACTTGTCCCCTTACCCAGTTCTGTTGAGAGATTCACCGATGTGTTAAATCGTGAGATCTCTCAAAGGGGGGAGTATGTTGACGCCTCAGGTTGGCTGCCTTGAGTGGTTGGCGGGATGTGTCAGTGTTGGCTAACCTGAGTCGTCTCATGGATTGAAACGGCGTGGTGTGTGCATCGCTCTTGTGCGTGTGTAGCTCCTAGAGAGCGGTCTTGTGTGTGTGTGGCTCGTAAGGAGCAGGTCGTGTCTTGTGGTGCGCTTAGTGTGAGTGATTTGTGAGAGAACTGAACACGACGTGAGCACGTGGTAACCTTAATGTATATTATTAATTATCTAATTAAAATATAGTCTTATTTTCATATGTTTAATTCTTTGTATCACAGTAATTACTAAATATACAGTCCACTTCAGAGAGAAGAACTTTATAGCTACTTACAGGTTTAGAAATAAAGTTCCGTGAACAATTAACCTGTATGTGTAGTAAGTATATATTATCCCTGCTACACCATGGTCTATTTCTTCTGTGAAATTTAAAAAATATTGAAAACATTGAAGCTGTGGAAGTGGATCTCAATGAATTCTGTATCAAAAATGCAGAATAATAAATCTCGCTGAAAGATGGGTCAAGACCATAGAATCTGATGGTCTCTACTTTGAATAATAGCTTCATTCTTGTTAGAAAACATTCAAAATAAAACTTTGTTTAAAAAAATGACATTACTTATAAGACAGTATCTGTAATAAATCAGAGAGTAAATATTAAATAAATACACATGCGTGTCATAGTGCAAAGATTTGCTCCCTAATTTTAATCCTGGCTTCTGCTGCACATTGTAATCAATGTTTACTATTGAAATCTGATCCACTCGTTCATCCGTTCCAAAAGATAAACTGTCAACTACTGCCCTTGACTGTTCTCAACACCACCATTCACAGAAAAAAATTACAATCTCACTTAAACCATGCTCAAAACAGAAAGAATTCTTTTCATTTTATTCTGATATTTTCAATCTTTAGGCCATTAACCCATTCACTGGCAGTCATTTAAATGAGCACTGCTTCTCACAGGATACCCAATAGACCTTTAATTTCAGAGATTGAATTAAAATTACAATTTTATTGAAAAAAAGAGGCATAACATTTTTGTTTTTTAAGATATCTTAATTAAATAAATACTATTAGAAAGCTAAATCTTTCCTTTATATGTTTGTGGAACAATTTTTATTTACTTTTAAAATGCTGCAATAGTCAGAATCAAATTTTACAGATTTATTCTGAAATTATTTGAAGAAACTCTATTGAAAAATACTCGCAGAAACTGTACTGATATGCATTCTTGCTTGAGTATACATAATTATGCTGATGCAGGTCGCTATGATTATTGCATGTAATGTGTCGCACACATTTTATTTTATTCATCACCTAACACTCCACAAGGCACTCAAGGCCATAGAAAACAGATCTCAAGACTCTCTGTTCTCCTTCATTCTAAAAATAGAGCATAGAAAAAATAAACAGTCACTGTATATATCTTCTACAAAAGGAAATTAATTTTTTTTTTTTCAAATGCCCCCAGGTTTGTCTTTTGACATTCCTGGTTTCTCTCCTAGCATGGTGTAATTATAACCCACTTCTGAAGTTGGGGCACCTGGAAGGCAGGGTTACATTGCCCCGATGATATGACAGGTGATGATGATGATAGTGGTGTGCCAGGAGAGTCCCTAATCCTAAACTTAATCTAAGGTGAATATGAATGATGATGATTGCAATGGCCATATGATTTCGGAGACCGTTTGGGCCTTGAAGTTTTCCTGACATTTGTCTTACAGGTGAGGAAAAACCCCGATAAAAACCTCACCCAGAAAAACTGTCCCGACCAGGGATTGAACCCGGGCCCGCTGCGTGACAAGGCAGCACGCTACCCCGAGACCACAGTGGTGGAAATTAATATTATTCCATTCATTTTGAGATTTCTCTATTTTACTGCAAACTAAACAAGATACACCCTCAATGTTTTTATTATTCATTTCATACATCTCAATGATGGATAAATCATATTTGAAGAGAAAAATTATAAGCTCAGACCGGGCTTGAAGCCAGGACTTTGGCCAAAGGTCCTGGATTCGAGCCCCGGTCTGAGCGTGTAATTTTTCTCTTCAAATAAGATGCACCCTGTTTTTATGCATCTCATAACAATCTATAGACAGGGAAAACAAATTACAATAGATGGAAATCTTATCTGGTTGTGTACATTAATTTACTTAAGATACAAAATTCATCAGTAAGATTGTAACAGGCCTATAGGCCTATGACTTGGTTGGATGAAGAAGAAGAAGAATTTGCTTAAGATTTAAATTAAAATTCTTTATACCTCACTTCATATCCAGTCTTCTAATTATACCAGTTTCAAAACCTAGTGGTTTTCCCTATCAAAGTTCAATTAATTTAATAATTAAAACATTTTGTCTGTTCATTCTTACCTCTTAGAGTTGTTTTAAGAGGTAAGAATGAACAGACAAAATGTTTTAATTATTAAACAAACCTCTTAATGTTACTTCCTATTGTAAAATTAACATAAAATTATGGAATATTCACCTGAAAGGTCCGTCTCCTCAACTTAATTAATCTTTAACTGTAGCACTTTCGGGACTTGTCCCATCATCGGCAGGATTCAAAACTGGTGTTTAACTGAAGATCTGGTAGAGGGGGTTGCATATATTGGGTTTGTTTTTGTTTATCAGGCTGTCGTTGTTGTGAGCTGCTTTGATGATTTCCATCTCTTCGAGTATGTTTATCTTCGCTGGATTATTTTCTCTGTGCATTACTGTTAGGGTGTTTTCAATATTTAAGGACATCGCATGTTAAATATTGAAAACACCCTAACAGTAATGCACAGAGAAAATAATCCAGCGAAGATAAACGTACTCGAAGAGATGGAAATCATCAAAGCAGCTCACAACAACAACAGCCTGATAAACGAAAACGAACCCAAACATGCAACCCCCTCTACCAGATCTTCAGTGAAACACCAGTTTTGAATCCTGCCGATGATGGGACAAGTCCCGAAAGCGCTACAGTTAAAGATTAATTAAGTTGAGGAGACAGACCTTTCAGGTGAATATTCCATAATTTTATATTAATTTTGAATAATACCTCAACGGAACACATCATGAATCTTATGAAAGTTCCTATTGTATTTTAAAATAAATTCAATTGATCAATTAATTCATGCCAAAATTAAATGTTTCTTACTTCTCCTCATATAAATCTTCTAAGTATGAGGAGAGGTAAGAAACATTTAATTTCACAATAAATTAAACCTCATAGTGATTAATTCCTATAAAAGTTTATAATTCAATTAATTTACTTATTTTGATCATACTAATAGCTTCAGGTTCTTATTAATAATTTAATGAAAAAATAACTTGAATAGTAATTTACCTGATAGCGGGTAGATGCCAAATTGAAAAACTGCCACATGAATGTAAACAAGCTAAGAATTTTCCCCCAGGAGAAACTTGCATCTTGAATATGATAGTCTGTAAAACAAACATTTTGAATTTAATATTGGAAATATCACCCATCTCATATTTTTGTATTACAAAATATGAGGTGAAGTGATATTTTCAATATTAAATCATCAATATCTCATAGTGTTACTTCTTATAAAGTTTAGACATTTTGAAAAAAGGCTCAAGGAATGGAATAAAAAAAATGTTCAAATAACACTGAGCAACAAAAAAGAAACTTTTTTTTTGTCTCAGAAAGAAAAATATGTGATTCTGATAATATTTTTTCTCCTGAATTCAAATATATCGGTTTTTCTCCATCACGAAAGGTTTCCAAGAGACAGGCATTTATAATTCCAAGCACTTTAATATTTTGTACATTCGTAACTAAAAATTACAAACCCTTCTGGAATTCAAAACTAGAAAGAATGAAAATAGACCGAGATCTCGCTAGAAATAAAGCAGAAAAAACAAAAGACCCAAAAGATGTACAAAATTGGAGAAAACTGTGCACACAATTCAAAAAAGAAATTAACAGTAATAAAAGAGAAAATTTTAATAACTTTCTCCAAAAAAATGGATTATAGGAAAGATGGCCAGAAAGCATATAGATTTGTACACAATATACAAAATAAAAAAGAATGACAAAAAACACCATTTATCCACAACAACAAACAAATTACAAATGAAAGTGAAATAGCCAACAAATTCAACAAACACTATGCTAACACCTATACTTTGTCCTCAGAGAACAAAAAGGAACAAAAAACAATAAAAGAGAACCTAAAAAATTACATAAAATCAACAAACAGTACAAAAGATAATATTTTAATAAGAATTTCAACATTAAAGAGTTAAACATAGCCATTAATAGTTTAAAATCAAATAAATCTCCAGGAGCAGATAATATACATGCAGAATTTCTCAAACACCTTGGCAATAAAGCCAAAACTCAATTACTCTCCCTATATAATCTTTCTTGGAACACAAAAGTTCCTGATGATTGGAAAAAAGCTATTATAATACCTATTTTGAAAACAAAAAAATCAGCAAATACTTTTTCAAATTATCACCCAATAGCACTAACTAGTGTAATTGTTAAAACTATGGAAAAAATGATTTCAAATCAATTAAATTGGTATTTAGAAACCAATAATTTACTTTCACCCAATCAAGCTGGATTTAGAGAATTACAATCAACAAATTGTACACCTAAGTCAAGATATTAAAGACAGTTTCAACAGAAAAGAAGACACTCTGGCAAGGTTTATTGATTTCCAAGGAGCATATGACTCTATTTGGAGATATAAATTATTAGAAAAAATGCAGACTTTAGGCATTCAAGGGAATATGCTACTCTGGATCAGCAATTTTCTCATCCAACGGTTCATCACTACAAAGTATAATAATCACCTTTCTAAATACCAACAAACACATCGAGGTTTACCACAAGGTTCTGTACTCAGTACCACTCTCTTCAATATCTACATTAATGATCTACCTAAGCATATAGAAAAGCTCCAAACAAAAACCCTACTTTTTGCTGATGATGTTGTAATATGGGTTTCCAAGCCGAAAAACCAAAGTCAACAATTAATAACCATAGCCCAACAATCACTAATACAGTTAGAGAATTGGACATCCCAGAACTTAATGAAGATAAATATACAGAAGACAAATTAATTATCAACTATTTACATTAAGAAAGAAACCACTACCCATCACTCTGAAATTGGAGGGTGAATTATTAACTCAAACACATGAAGCAAAATATTTAGGAATAACTCTGGACACAAAAATAACATGGAAGAAACACATAGAGAATATATATACAAAGATAGAAACAAGGTTACCATTATTAAAACGATTAGTAGGGAAAAAGTGGGGTTGCAACACACAAACTCTAAACACCTTCTACCAATGTTTTTATTATTGATTTAACATTTCTCACTGAAAGATAAATTATATTTGAAGAGAAAAATTTTCGCCTAGACCGAGACTCGAACCCGGGACCCTTGGCTTTCCGGACCAAGTGCTCTACCAACTGAGCTACCGAGGCGAGTTACAATCTAGATGCAAATTTTTCTCTTATATACGTTGTAATTCCCTATCGCCAAATGCTTTTGAAACCATTGCTTCTTCTTCTTCTTCCTTCCAAGTATTAGGCCAAGGCCTGTTACGATCCTATAGAAAATTTTCCCTCCAGCGTCTTCCAGAAAATTCTCGTATAAGACTTGAAAGCATAATAATAGTCCCTTCGATTGGTTGCTGGCCAAAGGAAGGCAAGACCAGTGATGGGGCTGCCATCTTATAGCCTCTGGTCAGGCTTTTCTGGAGAAGAAAAGAAAATAAAGGAAAGAAGAAATGGAAGAAAGGAAAGACTCCCTAGCCCTCGGTTGCCCTAATAGCGTCAGGGTCGAAAAAAACAAGAGTTAACCAAGAGAGGTTAGATAGTAAAGTTAAAAGAGTGCAAAACACAAGTAAGTGGAAGAAATGTTTTGCTCAGCTTGGGCACCTTGTGGTCGCCATCAATGGCGGCTTCAAAAGCATTTGGCGATAGGGAATTACAACGTATATAAGAGAAAAATTTGCATCTAGATCGTAACTCGCTTCGGTAGCTCAGTTGGTAGAGCACTTGGCCCAGAAAGCCAAGGGTCCCGGGTTCGAGTCTCGGTCTAGGCAAAAATTTTTCCAAATATGGTTGGTTGGTATCTAATGTCGAGCACTTGATAATGAAATCATTCGCTCTCTTGCACTCCAATATTTAGCAGAAAGGCTGGTCTCTTCTACAAAAGCTGGACAACGGAGGAGATGGTTTCTTTCCATATCTTCATTTAAATTGCAAAAAGGGCATTTAGGTGAATCTGTTATGCCAATTCTGTGTAGGTGTTTATTCAAGCAGTCATGTCCCGTTAGCAGTCTGAATGTTGCTACTGCAGATTTTCTTTGTAATGTAGTAATGTCATAAGCTTGTAGATTTTCCCATTCCTTTCCAGATGTTTTGGTGGTGTATTCTTCTCTAAGTTTATTGATGTATTTATTTGAGATAATTCTTTTGATAGAGTGAAAGGAAACTGGAGTAGAAGTTGGGTTTGAAACAATTTTGCTACCCTTCTTGGCTAGAAAATCGGCTATTTCATTGCCTGTCACTCCACAATGGGCCGGAATCCATTGAAGTACAACTTTTTTATGTAGACGGGATAACTGTTTTATCATTTTGTGACATTCGATAATTTTGATGCTTTTGGGTGTTGTGTCTCGTGTTATAGCAAGAATGGCTGCTTTGGAGTCACATAGAATTACAACTTTTGTAAATTTTTGGATGTGATATAAAAGATTTTGTAAACTTAAGAAAATTGCTAGAATTTCGCCATCAAAGTTTGTTGAATTTGTGTTTAGTTTACGATAAAAGGAAAAAAGTGGACATACTGCACCAGCACCAGTGCCACCGTCATTTGGTAGGCTGGAGCCATCTGTAAAAATATGTATCCATTCAGGAGCTGGGTATCTTAGATTTATTATTTCCAGTGACATTTGTTTTAAAATATATGGAGGAGTTTCAGATTTCTTGATGTCTTCTGTTAAATGAAGGTTATATTCGATTTCCAAAAATTCTAGAGGGTTGTTTCTCATCTGCATATTTTCTTTTGAATGTGGAAGTTGCAATTTCTGTTTGATTTCTTGTACAATGCTTAAGAAGCTTTGCTGAGATTTTAAACATACTTGTGGTTTTCTTTGGGTCCAGTTATTATGGGGTAGCCTTAAAAATTTTTCATACTGTGTGACTGCTGTTTTCTCAATTTCAAATGCTATGTTTGGGTTATTTGTTAAGATTTGCATGGCAGTGATTGGTGTTGTTTTAACGGCTCCTGTTATCAGACGGAGGATTTGGTTCTGCAATTTATTAAGTTTTTCCACTTTAGTAGTTACTAGGATTTCTTCACAATATTGAAGTACAGGTTTTATGTACATTTGGTAGAAGGTGTTTAGGGTTTGTGTGTTGCAACCCCACTTTTTCCCTGCTAATCGTTTTAATAATGGTAACCTTGTTTCTATCTTTGTACATATATTCTCTATGTGTTTCTTCCATGTTAATTTTGTGTCCAGAGTTATTCCTAAATATTTTGCTTCATGTGTTTGAGTTAATAATTCACCCTCCAATTTCAGAGTGATGGGTAGTGGTTTCTTTCTTAATGTAAATAGTTGATAATTTGTTTTCTGTATATTTATCTTCATTAAGTTCTGGGATGTCCAATTCTCTAACTGTATTAGTGATTGTTGGGCTATGGTTATTAATTGTTGACTTTGGTTTTTCGGTTTGGAGACCCATATTACAACATCATCAGCAAAAAGTAGGGTTTTTGTTTCGAGCTTTTCTATATGCTTAGGTAGATCATTAATGTAGATATTGAAGAGAATGGTACTGAGTACAGAACCCTGTGGTAAACCTCGATGTGTTTGTTGGTATTTAGAGAGGTGATTATTATACTTTGTAGCGATGAACCGTTGGATGAGAAAATTGCTGATCCAGAGTAGCATATTCCCTTGAATGCCTAAAGTCTGCATTTTTTCTAATAATTTATATCTCCAAATAGAGTCATATGCTCCTTGGAAATCAACGAACATTGCCAGAGTGTCTTCTTTTCTGTTGAAACTGTCTTTAATAGCTTGACTTAGGTGTACAATTTGTTGATTTGTTGATTGTAATTCTCTAAATCCAGCTTGATTGGGTGAAAGTAAATTATTGGTTTCTAAATACCAATTTAATCGATTTGAAATCATTTTTTCCATAGTTTTAACAATTACACTAGTTAGTGCTATTGGGCGATAATTTGAAAAAGTATTTGTTGATTTTTTTGTTTTCGAAATAGGTATTATAATAGCTTTTTTCCAATCATCAGGAACTTTTGTGTTCCAAGAAAGATTATAAAGGGAGAGCAATTGAGTTTTGGCTTTATTGCCAAGGTGTTTGAGAAATTCTGCATGTATATTATCTGCTCCTGGAGATTTGTTTGATTTTAAACTATTAATGGCTATGTTTAACTCTTTAATGTTGAAATTCTTATTAAAAATATTATCTTTTGTACTGCTTGTTGATTTTATGTAATTTTTTAGGTTCTCTTTTATTGTTTTTTGTTCCTTTTTGTTCTCTGAGGACAAAGTATAGGTGTTAGCATAGTGTTTGTTGAATTTGTTGGCTATTTCACTTTCATTTGTAATCTGTTTGTTGTTGTGGATAAATGGTGTTTTTTGCCGTTCTTTTTTATTTTGTATATTGTGTACAAATCTATATGCTTTCTGGCCATCTTTCCTATAATCCATTTTTTGGAGGAAGTTATTAAAATTTTCTCTTTTATTGCTGTTAATTTCTTTTTTGAGTTGTGCGCACAGTTTTCTCCAATTTTGTACATCTTTTGGGTCTTTTGTTTTTTCTGCTTTATTTCTAGCGAGATCTCGGTCTATTTTCATTCTTTCTAATTTTGAATTCCAGAAGGGTTTGTAGTTTTTAACTATTCCTCGTGGTATATATTTTTTTGCTGTTTTTAATATTATTTTGCATATAGATTTGTTAATTTGATCTGATTGAAGTGATTCGTTTAAAGGATTTTCAAATTTGGTTTCCAGTTCATCTGTGTACAGTTTCCAATTGGCTTTTTTGAAGTTCCACCTGGGTTTAAGATGCATTGGAAGTAAGTTGTTATTCCCCAGTTGAATAGTAGCAATGATGGCTCTATGTCCTGAGCCAGGATCTTCTACAATTTGTTTTTTGGTTTTGGAGTATAAATTAGAAGATACAAAGAGTAAGTCAGGATTGGTTCCTGAACCAGAGTAATGTATATATGTTGGAGGATCCTCTTTGTTGTGTATTATTTCTATGGGTGTTGAATTTAATAAGTCTTCTACAATTTTCCCTGCATTATTAGATTTGGTATAGCCCCATCGTCGTGAATGGGCATTAAAGTCTCCCATTATAATTGTATTTGGGTTTATTGTAATATGTTCAAGATTAGGGGAGTTATTTGGTGGATTATAAATTGAATATATATTGTACTGAGATTTATTTATCCATACGTTAATTTTAATTATTTCAATTTTGTCTACAGTGCCCATTTCTTTGATAATTTGAACAGACGAAGTCATGTGTGTTCGAATTCCAACTAAAATACCACTATTAAATTAAAAGATTCTTACCTCTCCTCACATTATTCTGTTAAGTAGATCGCGAATTTAATATTGAATTGAACCTCACAGTGATAATTCCTATAAAAGGTTAAAATACCACTACTTATTTGTCGTCCTTTAGGAAGTATGTGAACAGTAAAATCCTTGAAGTGGTAATATTGTAACTGTTCCTGTGTGAGATTTGCTTCTTGAATTGTGAATACATCAATTTGGTGGTCAGATAGCATTTTTGCAAGTTCAGAACCTTCTACCAAATTTACATAAAACCTATACTTCATTATTGTGAAGAAATCCTAGTAACTACAAAAGTGGAAAAACTTAATAAATTGCAGAACGAAATCCTCCGTCTGATAACAGGAGCCGTTAAAACAATACCAATCACTGCCATGAAAATCTTAACAAATAACCCAAACATAGCATTTGAAATTGAGAAAACAGCAATCACACAGTATGAAAAATTTTTAAGGCTACCCCATAATAACTGGACCTAAAGAAAACCACAAGTATGTTTAAAATCTCAGCAAAGCTTCTTAAGCATAGTACAAGAAATCAAACACAAATTGCAACTTCCACATTCAAAAGAAAATATGCAGATGAGAAACAACCCTCTAGAATTTTTGGAAATTGAATATAACCTTCATTTAACAGAAGACATGTAGAAATTTGAAACTCCCCCATATATTTTAAAACAAATGTCACTGGAAATAATAAATCTAAGATACCCTGCTCCTGAATGGATATATATTTTTACAGATGGCTCCAGCCTACCAAACGACGGTGGCACTGGTGCTGGTGCAGTATGTCCACTTTTTTCCTTTTATCCTAAACTAAACACAAATTCAACAAACTTTGATGGCGAAATTCTAGCAATTTTTTTAAGTTTACAAAATCTTTTATATCACATCCAAAAATTTACAAAAGTTGTAATTCTATGTGACTCCAAAGCAGCCATTCTCGCTATAACACGAGACACAACACCCAAAAGCATCAAAATTATCGAATGTCACAAAATGATAAAACAGTTATCCCGTCTACATAAAGAAGTTGTCCTTCAATGGATTCCGGTCCATTGGAGTGACAGGCAATGAAATAGCCGATTTTCTGGCCAAGAAGGGTAGCAAAATTGTTTCTAACCCAACTTCTACTCCAGTTTGCTTTCACTCTATCAAAAGAATTATCTCAAATAAATATATCAATAAACTTAGAGAAGAATACACCACCAAAACATCTGGAAAGGAATGGGAAAATCTACAAGCTTATGACATTACTACATTACAAAGAAAATCTGCAGTAGCAACATTCAGACTGCTAACGGGACATGACTGCCTGAATAAGCACCTACACAGACTTGGCATAAGAGATTCACCTAAATGCCCTTTTTGCAATTTAAATGAAGATATGGAAAGAAACCATCTCCTCCGTTGTCCAGCTTTTGTAGAAGAGACCAGCCTTTCTGCTAAATATTGGAGTGCAAGAGAGCGAATGATTTCATTAGCAAGTGCTCGACATTAGATACCAACCAACCAACATTCGTAACTACACAATATTCAAACATTCGGACTCACCTAGAAAGTAAGAAATGACAATTTTCTGCTATATTTTGCCTGTGGAGCATCCCTCTTGATGGTCCAACAATAATCGGCCAGCATATTAGGATTCCATTTGCATTGATATCTCTTTTCCATAGCTGAAATCATTTGAGTTAGCTCATTTGGTTTTATATTACAATGTACAAATGGACAAAAAAAGTTTATTAAAAAAATAATTATTTAAATCCATTAATTGGAATTGAAATAAAAAAAACTGTGGGTGATGGAGAAATTCCGAATACATATTTGAAAACACGATAAAAACTGCATTAAGTACAACTATTGGTATTCATGAGACAAAAATCATGTTGACCAGTATAATAAATACAGAGGTTATGAGTTAGATCACATTTCAGTTAGGTTTTTATATTCCTTACATTGGAAATTAATTATGAATAAAACTGCTAGGCCATCTTTACACATATGAATGTTGAGGTAAATATGGGAATGATACTATGGTTACATCACAAATATTAATTTCTATTTTATGCCAATATTTATGGATTTTTTAGCTAAAAACAATTTTTTTTAATATGAGGAATAATTTACAGTAGTAAAATATTTTTAAATCTCCTCCGTTGTCCAGCTTTTGTAGAAGAGACCAGCCTTTCTGCTAAATATTGGAGTGCAAGAGAGCGAATGATTTCATTATCAAGTGCTCGACATTAGATACCAACCAACCAACCATATTTTTAAATTTTCACTTATAATTTTCAAAAAACCACACCATAATATATAAGGCTCAAAATCTTTGTTTTTCAATGTGGCTAAATAACCAAGAGTATTTAATATTTAATTTTAGGAAGTTATATTTTGAGGTTATTTTAATTATATTATTTTTAGTCTGGACATCTTACCTCAATATTAATGTTGATTTGTTCTTGGACATGTTTCAAAACAATTCTGTTTTATGGTCAGACTGGGAAAGCTGACGATAAAACAGAATTGTTTTGAAACATGTCCAAGAACAAATCAACATTAATATTGAGGTAAGATGTCCAGACTAAAAATAATATAATATAACCAAGAGTATTACATCACGGTGATAGAAGGTTTAAAGTTTGAATCTCGCAGTAATCCAAGGTAATAGTTGTCTTTATAATATGTAGTAATGCAGAATGAGAAGCGCAGAATTAGATGGTAAAATCAGAATTGGCAAAGAAATCAAATAGTAAAATAAAGAGTGAAGAGAGGGAGAAATAGAGAAGATTATCTAGTACATAAAAGCAAAATTAATTATTGTGTATAGGTGACGAATCTAGTAAATTTCCTAATCAAGAATGAAGTTCAAATGAAAAAGGTATAAACAGTTCAATTATTCCTCCATTATTATATTGTTCATACATAGTTTCTTCATAATTACACTGTTCTGCATTTTAAAACTTATTTTTTTGTTTTTTAAAATCTGATAGGTGATTCTATATGGATTTTCTTTTGTCCTGATTCGAAAATGGTCTCCATTTTCTCCTATCATGTAGGGTTTTAAAAATATTCATGAATAAGTAGAAATTACATTATAGCTTTGTAAAATGTAATAAAAATTACCTTCAACAAGAATTTTGTGTGAAAAACTATGCCAGAATTTGTTATTTGCCACTAACTAATCATTACTTAATAATGATAATTAATAATTATAAGCATTCCAGGCATATTTCACTTTTCGTCTCATAGTATTCTCCAACTGACTGTCCATCATCAGTATTCGAATTTGTGGGCCAACGACTACAACAGCGTCAATTTTTTCATAGGATAATGAAGGAAATGTAGAACAAAGGTATTTAAAGCATTCACTGTCTTTACCTAGAGTTTTTACAAATTGTTTCATGGAACCTAATTTTACATGAGCAGGTGGCAACAATACTTTTGAGGGATCAATAAGAGGTTCACTTCTTATATTTTTTTTCGCCCGATATTAAATCAGTCCTACGTGGCCACTGTTCCCTTTCCTTGTGTTCTGACCTAGCTCTACTATCCCATTCACATACGAAACAAGGGTATTTTGTGAAACCAGCTTGCTGACCAACTAATAGTCCAATAATCATGAAATTTCCACAGACTAGCACAGATGGTTTTCGTACTGCAGTTTTTGTAACAAAAACTTTATATTTTCATATGTCTCCTTTAAAACAAAAGAGTGGGCCACAGGAATGGAAGGATGAATGTTTCCAATATGAAGCAAAACACCCTTAAGACTTTTTTTTACAAGAATCTATGAAGAACCTCCACTCTTTGGAATTATAGTTTATGTTATAAAATTTTAAGACAACAGGGATGTCTTGGCAATACACTTAAATTTTCTTCTTCAGCAAAAAAAGAGACAAGTTCCTTCTCACGATGCCTGTAACATGAAAAAATATGTACTCTCAGTCAATACTTTATTTTTCTTTTAACCTAGAGCCTAACAGTTCTGTTGATTCTTTAGGTAAATTTAAATCTCTCACTAAATCACAAGAACAAATCAACATTAATATTGAGGTAAGATGTCCAGACTAAAAATAATATAATCATTAAGCTCACTTTGATTAAAATATCTATCATGATCAGAATGATATGGTTAATCATCCACAGGAGATTCAGTTTCAGTGCTAAGGGATGCAGACGGCAATGTATCTGATTCTGGTGTAAGGGAATCGGAATATCAGGACCTATGAGGCACGGGCTGAACGGCAGAGGAAATGTTACGATATACAATATCTTAATTATATTATTTTTGGTCTGGACATCTTACCTCAATATTAATGTTGATTTGTTCTTGGACATGTTTCAAAACAATTCTGTTTTATCGCCAGCTTTCCCAGACGATAAAACAGAATTGTTTTGAAACATGTCCAAGAACAAAGCAACATTAATATTGAGGTAAGATGTCCAGACCAAAAATAATATAATTAAAATAACCTCAAAATATAACTTCCTAAAATTAAATATTAATTATACAATATCTTTCTTATATTTGAAAAGAAAAATATACGCCTAGACTGGGGTTTGAACCCAGGACCTTTGACTCTCTATGTCAATGCTCTTCCATCTAAGCTACCTAGGCCTCCAATCTAAACGCGTATTTTTCTCTTATACATAGTTAATTCCCTAACCCCAAATGCTACGAGCTGTTGCTACTTCTTTATTAAGAAGACTTTTATTGGGAATTTAAACATTACTTATAAAGCCAGTAGTGCTTCTTTCAATGTTAATATTATTCGTTTTTAAACATCTTAATGATGGACAAATTATATTTGAAAAGAAAAATATACTCCTAGACTGGGGTTTCAGCCCAGGACCTTTGACTCTATGTCAATGCTCTTCCATCTGAGCTACCTAGGCCTCCAATCTAAATGCGTATTTTTCTCTTTTAGATAGTTAATTCCCTAACCCCAAATGCCTAGGTAGCTCAGATGGAAAAGCATTGACATAGAGAGTCAAAGGTCCTGGGTTCAAACCCCAGTTTAGGAGTATATTTTTCTTTTCAAATATAATTTGTCCATCATTAAGATCTTTAAAAATGAATAATATTAACATTGAAAGAAGCTCTACTGGCTTTATAAGTAATGTTTAAATTCCCAATAAAAAGTCTTCTTAATTAAGAAGCTGCCATTTGCAAAAATCGTAGCAATGGCTCATAGCATTTGGGGTTAGGGAATTAACTATGTATAAGAGAAAAATACGCGTTTAGATTGGAGACCTAGGTAGCTCAGATGGAAGAGCATTGAGATAGAGAGTCAAAGGTCCTGGGTTCAAACCCCAGTGTAGGCATATATTTTTCTTTTCAAATATAATTTGAAGATGTTTAAAAACGAATAATATTAATATCTTTCTTGTTTTTAGCATATCCTGCTACCTTAACTGTTTAAATATAACAATCATCTCCGTGATTTGTAGGTACCCTCCAAATCATAGGGATACCAAAGGGCAATGACTATTTTTTTTTTCATTTTTCCAACTCCTCAACTCTGCAAACACAACTACGACACACTTTGTGAGGGCACCAAGGTTTATCCTGGTCTCCTAACTTAATTCCAAAATATTGAATGTAAGTTTTCTTTACAAAAGCAGTTACATTCTTCATTTTACTAACGTATATGACCCACATATAGGCCTATAGCAAAACAGATTTTGTTCATTTTCACAACCACATATTTTTATACAGACCTAGGACAGATATAGTTAGTAGATTTTAATAAATATAAACATAATTATAGTTATATTATTTCATATTTTAAGTAATAAAGTTGAAATTATAAAATGTTGTGCCTTTCCAACAAACAATAAGCACGCTGTAATATTACTACTGTTCGTACATTAAGAAAAATATTCACAATATAAAATTTTGAATTGTAAAATATTCTGACGTGGTATGCGAAAACGGATTTCATTTTTGTAATCAGTGTGAAATTGTGATTCAGAAACGCTCATGTATTTTAAAAAAACAAAATCCATGCAGAATGGTGTTATCAGAGTATGATATATAGCATGTAGTTCTGTCATACATATACACCACAATTTCAAATTTAATGAAAGAGAGATATTATACAAATTTCAAACACATATCATAAAAAGCAATATAATATTATAAGGATTTTAAGTAATATCAGTTCTTCTATTCTATAATGACGTAATAGTCCAATGTTGGGTCATAACCCTCCTTTGTTAAGAGTTACTAGACCTTCAAAAGTTTTATGAAAAAAAATTACTAGACCAAGATAATTTAGTTATTACTTATTTTAGGAATTCTCACTATGAGGTATATTCATTAAGGTAGAATATTTTTTATCACTCACCTCATATTGTTCTTCTTATTTGATTATAAACTAGTTTCGGAACATAGTTTCTGTTCCATCCTCAGTATCGTCACGACCGTTGTTCTGTCGTCTTGAAGAGCTGTCCTTCTCTCCTTCCATTGGCTGACTGAAAAACCTCGAAACCAGGTCATTCTCACCGGGAAATTCAAAGTTCATTAATTTCTTCTTTTTCGCTCTTTTGAATGTAGATCTTTTCCCAAACAGTAAGTTCTTTTGGTTTTTCTATTTGTTTTAATAATTTAGCTTCTTTCTCGATAAGATGTTTTTCAGACCATGCATGGGCAGCCACTGCAGATTTTTCTACTTCCCTTTTTTGACATTCCTGAGATGTTCTTTCACTCTAGTTTCAAATTTCTCTTAGTTTTTCCTATGTAGAATTTCTCACATTCTTCACATTTAATTTGATAAATCCCTGATTTGTTTTCTTCTTTAATTTTCTCAATCTTATTAGGTCTAATCAGTCTACTGATGCTGTAGTCATTTTTGGGTGCTAACCTTATGTTGAAATCTTTAAAAATTTGTTGAAACTTGTGGTGTTTTAATGGATGATATGTGAATTTCCTAAATTTTACATTATCTTCTTTAACTTTTAGAAGAGTGGTTTGATTAATAATTTTTGTCTTTTGAACTTGTTTATTTTTTTGAGTATCATTTTTATTGCAAAACCATTTTTCGTGGCTACGTTGATTATGTGTTCTTTTTCTTTTTCGTAATTTTCTTTGTTCATTGGTATGGTCACTAATCTATGTGTCAAACTATTGAAAACTGCTTCTTTGTGAGCTATGTGATTGAAACCTAAAGCTTTTATGTAGTTATCTATATGTGTCTTCTTTCTGTAAATTCCAAATTCTATCTTATTTTCTTCATTCCTTTTTAAGTTGAGATCTAAAAATGGTATTTCTCCATTTCTCCATAAAGTTCACTATGGAAAAGGAAATCAATGGAGAAATACCATTTTTAGATCCCAACTTAAAAAGGAATGAAGAAAATAAGATAGAATTTGGAATTTACAGAAAGAAGACACATATAGATAACTACATAAAAGCTTCAGGTTCCAATCACATAGCTCACAAAGAAGCAGTTTTCAATAGTTTGACACATAGATTAGTGAACATACCAATGAACAAAGAAAATTACGAAAAAGAAAAAAAACACATAATCAACGTAGCCACGAAAATGGTTTTGCAATAAAAATGATACTCAAAAAAATAAACAAGTTCAAAAGACAAAATTTATTAATCAAAGCACTCTTCTAAAAGTTAAAGAAGATAATGTAAAATTTAGGAAATTCACATATCATCCATTAAAACACCACAAGTTTCAACAAATTTTTAAAGATTTCAACATAAGGTTAGCACCCAAAAATGACTACAGCATCAGTAGACTAATCAGTCTACCTAATCAGACCTAATAAGATTGAGAAAATTAAAGAAGAAAACAAATCAGGGATTTATCAAATTAAATGTGAAAAATGTGAGAAATTCTACATAGGAAAAACTAAGAGAAATTTGAAAACTAGAGTGACAGAACATCTCAGGAATGTCAAAAAAGGGGAAGTAGAAAAATCTGCAGTGGCTGCCCATGCATGGTCTGAAAAACATCTTATCGAGAAAGAAGCTAAATTATTAAAACAAATAGAAAAACCAAAAGAACTTACTGTTTGGGAAAAGATCTACATTCAAAAGAGCGAAAAGAAGAAATTAATGAACTTTGAATTTCCCGGTGAGAATGACCTGGTTTCGAGGTTTTTCAGTCAGCCAATGGAAGGAGAGAAGGACGGCTCTTCAAGACGACAGAACAACGGTCGTGACGATACTGAGGATGGAACAGAAACTATGTTCCGAAACTAGTTTATAATCAAATAAGAAGAACAATATGAGGTGAGTGATAAAAAATATTCTACCTTAATAATTTAGTTATGCTTATTTCCTTACAGATGTCATGAATGGTATGTGATCAACAGACCTAATGAGACATTAACAGGCAACTTAAGTATTTATATATTAAATTTGGGAATTTTTAACATTATGAGGTTCATTTAATTCTTATTACTAGGATGATGGAGGTCGGTGAATTTTGTTTAGAGGCCTCTTTATTCAGGCTAAGGATCTTTTACAAGCCATGGCTTCTCCCCTGGAATACTTGCTCTTTTGATTTTTTTCCATCCTAAAAAAAATCCATTGACCCCAGGCAGTTTAAACCTGCAACCCTCGGGACCAGAGGCAAGGAACATAACGTAGTCCACCATGGAATAACATAAATTATAGAAGTATTTGCATAAATATAGGTCAAAATTAATTAAATATGTAGATAAAATCTAATGGAGCAATTATGTGACTATTTAACTCATGCCCCAAATGGGAGTCAATGACCAATCACGTTTCAATGATTTCTGTTTTACAACCAATCACAGTCGTGTTTCACCAAATATTTATCAATATTAAATTTACCATATTAAAGAAAGCTCCTCCTTTTTAATATTCTGAACAGGTCTGACCATTATTTTGCAGTGACTGACTGTAAGAAATACGGCTACCAGATTGTATATATAGTGCATGGATGTCAACACATAGCGCTTGCAGGAGTTAATATAAAAACATTTGTAGCAATTGATTATACCACCAGAAAAAGAAACCACTGTTTGCACTTTCTTAAATTATTTTTTCCCAGGTAATAATCCAGAAAAATATAATTGTCATATTTACATCATACGACATCAGAAATGAATTAATATACAGTTTGATGTGTTTCATTTTTTCTCCACTAGAGAGCATTCTTACAAAATTGCGTTCCTTTGGCAATAAATAGTATGATCTGGTTGCAGTGATAAACAAAAGAAGCAGATGAAGCGTACCAATCGTTTCTCATTTGTTTTCAAACATTGCCGTTTACATTAAATATATACATATTTTAAAATAACTATAGTTAAATAATGATTTTTGAGTAAACAGTTTAATTTTATTCGTTAAATAGTCCTAACAAATGCCACTCTTGATTTCCAAATTCTCTAGATAAATTTGAAATCACTCGTGGCATTACTTATGATAAATATTTTACTTCTTTGCTGGAAAATGGAAAATTTCAGCCAGACAAATTGAGATCACTATAATTAATCATATAATCAGTTCACTTTTTGTTATATGATGTTGAGAATCTGACATAATGCTTTGACAAATCAATTGGAAGAATTACGATACCACCCACTGCTGTCAGAACTTCATCTAAAAATGAAACCACATGGCAATCACTTAATGTAAACCTGCTTGGTCATATACAACTGATTTGTGATTGCTGATTTGGTGACTTAATTTACATTTGCTACATATATTATATATATAAAAAATTTTACCGATCGATTTTTAACAGTAACGAAGGCATCCAATTCCACCAACTCTTTCTGAGCTTGCCAAATAGCTTGTTCCTCATCTGTAGATAATGCCAAAGTGCAGTATGGGTAATCATTAAGAAGTCGCCATGTTGATAGACCCATAAAACTTCCATGCTCCTAAAAATGAAGAAAAAAATACCATTCACTAATATCCCCAGATAAGGAAACAGTATAATTTAGAAAAAATGCAATTTTTGCATACCTAGAGAAATCATAGCAGGTTTAGTGAGCAATGCATTACAGTGATCTAACAATGCACACCATTAAATTATTTTGAGTATGTGAAATCTTACCTCAATATTAATGTTGATTTTTTTCTTGAACTATAGTTTCATCGCTCCTGTGCTACATTGTCAATGCATTCCAACCTAAATGCAATTTTTCTCTTATATACAGTCTGAGCATATAATTTTTCTCTTCAAATATAATTTATACATCATTGAGATGTATGAGATGAATAATGAAAACATAGAAAAAAGCCGTACTGGCTTTATAATGTAAAGTAAAATTCCCAATTAAAGGTCTTCTTAATAAAGACAGAAGCAACGGCTTCATAGCATTTGGTGCATGGGAATTAACAGTGCATATAAGAGAAAAATTAGTAATTAAAACATTTTGTCTGTTCATTCTTTACCTCTTAGAGTTGTTTTTGTCGAACATATGTTTCAGAGCTTCTTAGCCCCATCATCAGTGATTACAGACTGAATCTTCTCATGTTGCCGGCCCTGATTCTTGATTCCTGCTCTCTTTGCATCTGGTCCAATGAATTTACTAATGAGGTTCCTTTCTGCGGGAATTTCAAAGTTCATAATTCTTTCCTTGTTCTTCTATAAACAGAATGACGATGGGGCTAAGAAGATCTGAAACATATGTTCAACAAAAACAACTCTAAGAGGTAAGAATGAACAGACAAAATTATTAAACAAACCTCTTAATGTAACTTTCTATTGTATTTTAAAAAGAAAAATTAGTGTTTAGATTGGAGTTTCTCAGATAGCTCAGTTGGTAGAGCATTTACCTAGAGCGCAAAAGGTCCTGGTTCAAACCTCAGTCTGAAACATATAATTTTTCTTTTCAAATACAAAAGATTTGATTTTGTCTATGATTCATTCAATAGCAGCTTATAGTTAACTTTTACTGTACAACTGTTTCCCAAGTTTCTGGTCCAAAAATTGCAATCCAATGCTGAATAAAAAAGATGATAAATCATACTAACAATACCTTGAGAGGATCTAGATTCTTAATGGATGAAGGACCTGCTATAAAAAGCAGTGTGTGGATCGGATGATAACTGACAGCAGTAATTCCATGAGGGTAATGCTGTGCAAATGAGAAACTATGACTCTCTTGATAACCGTCTGTTGGAGGAAACCAGATAACAGTGCAGATTTCCCTCATAGTCCACAAGAATAAGTTCAGCAGACCTAAAAGGTTTAAAATAAATCATGTAAACGATAAGTAAATATTGAACTTTTATAGGAAAAAAAATCACTATGAGGTTTAAATTAAGATTTAAATTAAAATGTTTTATACCTCACCTCATATCCAGTCTTCTAACTATACCAGTTTCAAAGCTTGGGTAGCTTCATCTTCAGTAATTTCTTGTCGACTGATGTTATGTTTGATCAGGAGAACTGCTTCTTCCTCCCTCTGTTGGTGGACCAATGAACCTCCGGATCAAATCAGAATCCCCAGGAATTTTGAAGTTCTTAAGTTTTTTCTTTCTTTTTTTTAATGTGGATTTTTTCTCAAACCGTACGTTTTTTTTGTTTTTCTATTTGTTTAATTAGACTGACTTTTGTATCAATTAGATGTTTTTCAGACCAAGCATGAGCAGCTACTGCTGACTTTTCCACTTCACCATTTTTGACATTTCTAAGATGTTCTTTCACCCTTGTTTCAATTTTCTTTTTCCTACATAAATTTTGTCATAATCCCTGCATTTGATCTGATAAATTCCTGATTTGTTTTCTTCTTCGCAGTAGCTGCTCATGCTTGGTCTGAAAAACATCTATTTAAAACAAAAGCCAGTCTAATTAAACAAATAGAAAAAAAAAATAACTCATGATTTGGGAAAAAATCTACATTCAAAAAAACAAGAAAGAAAAATTTACGAACTTTGAAATTCTCGAGGATTCTGATTTGATCTGAGGTTCATCAGTCCACCAACAGAAGGAGGAAGAAGCAGTTATCCTGATCAACATAACATCAGTCAAAAACAAGAAATTACTGAAGATGAAGCTGCCCAAGCTTTGAAACCATTATAAAAAGAAGATTGAATATGAGGTGAGGTATAAAACATTTTAATTTAAATCTTGAAATAATAAGTAAATAATTTGCTTCTGCAGAATAAAAATGGTATATTCCCCTCCACCCAACCTAGGTTCCTACTTTTAAAATCGACAAATTTTACTACCACCACACACTGTTTTAATACTGTTATATCACATAATGAAGTAATATGAGCTTAAAAAGCATACATTAAACACATTACGAATTTCAATAACATTTTCTTGGTAAAATAGTTTAGACACTCGTCCTTCAACCCTGAGATTTGAATTCACATGTCAGCCACTCTAAGGGTCGCATGTTTGGACGCATTAGACAGTAAAATGCCTTCTCTGCTGAGCAAGTTGTATGCTAATACGATTTTGCTTACTCAGAAATCTGTTCATGCGATAATAATTGGTTAAATTTGTAAGCTACCTGCGGAGGGTACCTTACAGAGCAACTAAAAGTAAAAAACCCGAAGGGAACCGAACAGGAACCGATGGTAATCGATGTACTTTGCTGCTTTATCCACATTTTTTTACCAAGATGTAGGACCGTGAAATATTCGATCATTTTTCCTGGTATAAACGGAGTGGAGAAGAGGAATTTGATAGAGTCTACCAAAGAATTCAACTGGAAGAACAGGAGAATCGGCGTAATATTGCGTGTCGCAGACGTGTTTGTATACGGTATTATTTGCGGGATGCAAGCATAAATGCATTCTCTATAGCAGACGAAAATAACGGAAGTGGTTTTATCGCTGAGAATTCTGGGTAATTCGTTGCCAATATTACGAAAACGTCGACGCTCGTGCATGACCGATAAGTCGGCCATTAATTCGTTCTCAGCAATTGCTCACGGTGAATCAGCTCACTAGTGATTGGAAGTAATTTGAGTAGAGAGTAATGTTCTAACATACGACCCTAAGTGGGGTTACTAGTAGACTAATAAGAGCCAAGCATGTTTTTCTCAGATTTCTCTCATTTTTCCCTGCCAAGATCTTCATTATACAAATTCTCCATACTCATATTATCCATTTTGTTTAATTTCATCTGTCCATGTGAAGATGCGACAGACTTGATCAACCCAGCATTTTTGTATACCATATACCTTCTATAAATACTGATATATGACTTCCTCCAAAAAAAAAAGAATAAATATGGGCACTATATCATAGATTTAGGGAATATAAATGAATCTCAAGATAGAAATAAGAAGCCTCTTAACGAAATGTATGAAGTCATGTTATGAACTCCAATGTTAATTGGAATTCTGCTTACATATTATACAAATAACAATCGTAATATTTATAAAATAAATTTAAAAATCTAACAGATGAGGGTATGGGAGTCGCTTGGTTAGGGTCCACATCCCTTAGCATTAATTTAAATTACACTTTTTCTCATATCAAGAAGCTACTCACTTGTAAAGATAAGTTGACTTAAATTTTTAGGTCTCAACAAACTTCTATCTTTAATAGTGAGTGCAGAACATGTTCTCCATTCACTATTAATGATATAACCTCATAATGTTTACTTCCCAACATTAATTTAAATATAAATTTCTGTCTATCGAGAAATTTACAAGTGGTAGTGAAAACTCTAGTCCTGCCAACGTAGCTGAGCAGTTTAAGGCATGATGCCTTAGTGTAGGGCTACAGACTTGCTCTGGTTCAAGTACTCATATTGTAAGAAATTTTATCATGGAATTTTAGCCAGTATGGAACTGGTGACCAACCAGCAACATGAGCAGTTTAGATAGCTACAATGAGTAGTGGTTCTATATTGAGAAAACCAGCAATAACAGCTGTGGAACCTGACATGCTAACCACATATCACCCTTATACTGGCTGGATGGTCATCACCTCTGTGACTGACACTTATAGATGTGAGGCCAGCAACCAGGTACAAGGTTCTTGGTTTTCTAGGGCTGTCATGCAATGGAGGTTTATTTTTAACTTCTGTATACTGAGTTTAAGTATTTGAGTTGAATATCCAATCGAATCAGCCAGGGATAAAGAATTGATGCTGAAATTCCAAAATCAAATTAGCTACAGTTAAGGTTATTAAGTTACGGCTAGAATTCATAGTCATCACTTAAAAATTAGTGACCCCTTGAATGTTTACTTATATTCATTTCAAATTCATATTTGAAGGATTGCTTAAGGCAACTCATCAAGCACCCTTAAGTGATCCCTCAAATGAAATATTTTGAAAATGGATAGTGAGAACGATTTTGAAGATTTAGTGAAGTTCGTTCAAGAAAATGGAAATGTAACTATCTATCTATCTATAGTGTTCTATCCGAGGGCAGGTCTTTCAGTGCAATCATAGAATTTTCATGATATTGCTCTGCAGCTTTACTATGGAATTATAGGTGTGGTAGCTTCCCATTGCTTTCCACACCGGGGAATGATGATGATGATAAGCAGGGAATGGATTTGTATGTAAATACATATTTACTTATAAAGCTATTATCAATTATATTTTTCATTAGCTTTATGTGTCACAATGTGTAGAGTTGAAAAATGCTACTTTTATTTTCTATATTTCTCCACATTTTACAGTCTAGTACACATTTTAATTAATTTCCACATTTTTTCCATATTTCATATAAAACAAGACTATATTATATTAAGCTTAACAATAAATTGTCCACCACTGTTATCTCGAGGTAGTGTGCTGCCTTGTCACGCAGCGGGCCCGGGTTCGATCCACGGTCAGGGCAATTTTTCTGGGTGAGGTTTTTATTGGGGTTTCTCCTCACCTGTAAGACAAATGTCAGGAAAACTTTAAGGCCCAAACGGTCCTCGAAAGCATATGGCCATCATCACCATCATCATCCTTCACTGGTGTGGAAAGCAATGGGAAGCTACCACACCTACAATTCCCTAGTAAAGCTGCAAGCATAACACAAAAATGCTATGATTGCACTGAAGGACTTGCCCTCGAGCAGAATTACTGTGGATGGAACAATAAAATAAAACAAAATTCCTTTAAAATACATTTCAACAATAAAGTTTCAAACATTCCTTTAAATTTTGAAAATTAACAGCCCTCTCAACAATGGGAAAGTAAGTTACAAAAATGTATTACTTCAATTTTGAAGTTTTGAACAGAAACCAGAAGTGCAGCTCCACAGATACATGCCAGTCAGAATACACATTGGTTAAGTTTATTTTATAAAGAAGATAAATATGCCAAAAGTACCACATTCAGGCACTTTAAAATTAACAAGTTACATTTCAGAATTTAAAATATTTAGGAGTAGAAATGAATAGCAGCAACAGAATAACAGATGAAATCCTCCATCAAGCAAATAATGCAAACAAAATATCGGGATGTTTAAACAATACTGTTTGGAAAAATAAAAATTTAAGAATAGATACAAAAGTAAGAATTTACAAATCTGCCATAAGACCAGTTCTAACATATGGTTGTGAATGCCGAACAGAAACTCAAAAAACGAAACAAATCAATGAAAATTTTAAGGAAAATCGCTGAGAGAAAATTCACAGCTCTGTTATTACAGAAGAATGTGAAATTGAACCTATAAACCTTTGGATAAATGATAGAAGATTAAATTGGAACAATCACATAGATAGAATGGAGAACAGTAGATTAGTGAAGAAAGTATGTGACTGGACACCTCAGCAGAAAAGGCCATTAGAAAGACCACAACTACGATGGAAGGATGTCACCATACCCCGGACCTGTAGTGAATGAACATGCAACAAGCTGCCAGCTTTCATGTGTAGAGGAGGAAGAAGAAGAAGAAGAAGAAAAATGATGGTTTATCAGCAGACAATAAAATATTAATTTGTAATTTCTGTCAGTATGCAGTATCGTCTACTCAAAAGTTCTTGGTGCAACAACTTATTCAAACCAGTCTGTCCATGGAATGTGCAGAGAAATTCATCAGCTTTCCAATTAGACATCTTTCTCGCTTGAAGCTCAAGAGCGAAATGAGTAATGTCACATGATTTGTTCTCCCTCCTGCACTTCATTCCACAGCCTCATTGGATGTACATTTTTACCAGCCTCCTGTGTAAATGGCTTATTTCGAAGAGCTTCTCTACAGATTCTACAGACAGACTATAGTAAACATCAGGTTAACAAACAACAAAACTCCAAGCAGAGACAATTGTTTTCAACAGACCCACAATATCAAATGTAAGGTCCAAGTTCAACATCAAGCTCTCATATCTGCTGACATTACTCCCTACAAACTAAAGAATGAGTTCTTCAAGTAATTCCTTGAGAAATATACTCAACATACAATCCCAGATGAGTCAACACTTAGGAAGACATATGCTCCAATCATCTACCATGAGACAGTACAAAAGATAAGAAATGAAATTAAAGATGGTCAAATTTGGGTTTCTATCGATGAGACTACCAACAAATAAGGTAGGCTAGTTGGCAATGTAGTTATTGGTTTGTTAAGTGAACAATATTCTAAATGGATTCTTTTACATTGTGATGCTCTAGAAAAGTGCAATAACAAAACTATAAGAATTAAATTAATGTTTTTATTACCTCACCTCATATCCTTTTTCTTCTATACCGCAGTTTCGGAGCTTATCTCCATCGTCAGTAGCCTCTGGTCGACCGGTGTTATGTCGTTTCTTGACGGTTTCCTTCTTACTTCTATCGGTGGACCGATGAACCTCTGGATCAGGTCAAAATTTGCAGGAGTTTCAAAATTCATGAGTTTGTCTTTCTTTAAAAATTAGATTGAAGGAACACCTTAGAAATGTAAAAAAGGGTGAAGTGGACAAGTCAGCTGTAACAGCCCATGCTTGGTCTGAAAAACATTTAATTGATACAGAAGCTAGCCTAATCAAACAAACAGATAAACTAAAGGAACTCACAGTCTGGGAAAAAATCCACATCCAAAAAAACAAGAAATACAAACTCATGAATTTTGAAACTCCCACAAATTTTGACCTGATCCAGAGGTTCATCGGTCCACCGATAGAAGTAAGAAGAAAACCGCCAAGAAACGACATAACACCGGTCGACCAGAGGCTACTGACGATGGAGATAAGCTCCAAAACTGCAGTATAGAAGAAAAAGGATATGAGGTGAGGTAATAAAAACATTAATTTATTTCTTAAATTAAATCTCATAGTGTTCTGTCCCTGTGAAAGTTAAATAAACAAAACTATTGTAATCAAATGGTAAAGAGAAAAATTTTTTAGTAGTGTACTTTAATATACTTATTTCAATCATAGTAACAGTTTTAGCTTCTTAATATTAATTTAATAAATAATGCTATAGCTATGTGGAGTCCCTTCATGTCTTCTTCAGGTAGAAGCCATTCATTGTGTATTTGTGAATGATGATTCATAGCATTTGAATGTGGGACCAAGACAGTAAGGTAAAGGAAGGATTTATGCTTGGATGGGAAGGAAGCCTGGATTAGCTCAATGGTTAAGAGCATCAGCACGGAAAGCTGAAGGTTCGGGGTTCGATTCCCGGTTCAGGCATAAATTTTTCTCTTTACCATTTGATTACAATAATTTAGTAGTGTACTTTAATATACTTATTTCAATATTAATTTAATTAAAGTTAAACTGTTCAACGAAGCTATGGGTATCCTCTGGTGACAGGTATTATGTACGATAACGTGTTACTCTTTATTAGTGATGCTGCCCCTTATATGCTCAAAGCTGGAGAAGCATTATTTGTTGTTTATCCTAAAATGAGTCACTTAACTTGTGTGGCACATGCATTTCATCTTGTCGCAGAAGTGATAGGGGGCAATTACCCTAAAGTAGATACGTTGATTTCATCAGTGAGAAGAGTGTTCCTCAAAGCTCCCAGTAGAATTAATGTGTTGAAAGAAATGTACTCTGAAATTCCATCGCCACCAAAGCCAATTTTAACTAGATGGGGTACATGGCTGGAAGTGGTTAAATATTATGCCAAATATATAGACTCTATTAACAATTCATAGTTAAATATGGGAAATAACATTATGACGTTCTTAATTCAATGAATGAATGAGTCACTTATCATCTTACCTCATAGTTTATGTTTTCTTAAATGTGGGAACTGCAATTTTCAAGAGGACATCCTTCTCATTTTCACCCGATATTATAACATAAACTATGAGGTAAGATAAGAAGTGACTCATTCATTCGTCGATTTCTATTAACAATGTTCTACTTGCATTGGTCTCTGAAGATGTAGTCTCAATTGATACTGTGAAAACAGTTGTCTGCGACACAAGTGTGAGGAATGACTTAATCTACATTCAGAACACATTTTCATGCATCATAAAATTGCTCAAAAGTCTCCAAAATAGACACCTTTCACTTTCTGAAAGCTTTGAAATTATAAATAGTAATGTGCAACAACTAAATCATGGTAGAAGTGAAGTTGCAGATGCAGTAAGAGCTAAGATTGACACTGTACTTTCAAAAAAACCCTAGATATGAAGAAATATGAAAGGTTGTTGCTGTGATGAGTGGTGATTCAACAGTGAAGATAAATTGAACTTTTATAGGAAAAAAATCACTATGAGGTTTAATTTAATAGTCAAAATAAACTTGGACTTATCCCCAGCAGATGTTGTGAAATTTAAGTATGCAGCAATTATTTCTGCTAATGTGAACGCAGTTTCAGTCAGTATAAATCTGTCCTCAGAGACAATAGAAGAATATTCATTTTTCAGCACTTGCAAGAAATGTTTGTAACCCATTGTTATTGTAACAGGCAATAGATATTGTTAATAGTGAGTGGAGAACATATTAATTTAAATATAATAGAAATTGTGTTTTGTTTGAAGTTCACATAATAATTGAAAGACAAGGTATGTCCCATTATTATATTCTTTTTTCAGTTTAATTCAAATGTACCAATATTTAGTGTAGGTAGTCATTTGTTGATAATTTTAAGTCCATATTTTATTCCACATTTTGGTAAAAAATAACAGCATATATATTTACATATTTCATCCATTTTTAGTCCATATAAATCTGTTCCCTGATGATACCGATGATGATGGCCAGATGATTTTCAGAGACCGTTGGGCCCTAAGCTTCCTGGCATTTGTCTCACAGTGTGAGAAAAAAAAAACCCGAAAAACCTCACCTAGGAACCTGTCCCAACCAGGAATAAACCCGGGCCCACTGCATGACAAGGCAGCACACTATCTCAAGACCATAACGATAGAAATGGAAATGTATAGTTAAGTGGATTTAAAGAAAATACATAATTTTCACACGATCACAGTTCTAGATATTTTACTGCCTTTGATAAACGAAAATATTAAAAACAACAAAGGGTTACCAATCCCATCGCTGTTCACATTGTTGATAGCCTTAAGATTCATGCACAGCTAGGTAGGAGACTTATTTCTTACAACATAATCAAAATACTATATTACAGTAATATTGTGGTAGGCCTAATTTTGAAGAAACAATGTATAACAAATTTGTAACAGTTATAACTGATCACAGCTATCCAACACAAACATTTAAATACTGAGTTTAAAATCAAGAAATATTAAAACCTAACTGAAATGTGACGGTCCAATAACCTATGATTTACAAAAGAACAAATATGAAATTAAGATAAGTTATTAAGTTATGTAGATAGGAAATAACACTATGAGGTTTTTTAATATTGTTTATTTGTTTCTTCACTCACCTCATACTTCATATGAAGTGTGAAGTGAGTGAAGAAACAAATAAACAAAGATACATTATTTTTGTTAGTTTTTTAAGTTTAAGACATATAGGCCTATTTTAAATAGTTATAACTGTTATAATTTTAATAGTTATAACCGCTATTAATTAAAACAAGTTCTTGAAGTCTTCCTTTCAGCATACTTATTATCAGCACAAATTATCGTTATTGCAATAAAAATTAAATAAACAAGTATCGTTAAAAGCAAATAAATATTTAAACATAAAAAACACAAAGAGATACAGTTCACAGTATAAAGGGTATACTTACTCTGGTAAGTATTTGTTATGTCATATCTGGAAGCTGTAAGTAAACCTTCATTACGTGAAAATAAGTGTTGTCTAGGAATACAAAATTTATTTAAGTGTTTACTTATAATAAGCAAATCGTTATTCTTAAGGGATCATTCATTTTATAAGTGACGACTATGGATTCTGCCCCAACACTACATCCATATTAGCTGGAATTAAGGAACTGATGCTACAATTACTATCAGATTAAGCAGAGTTAAGCATTTTGAAGCTGAAACTACAACTAAATTAGCTCAAGTTAAGTATGTGATGCTGAAACTACAACCAAATAGCAGGGATTAAAGATTTGATGCTGAAATTACAACAAAATTAGCTGGAGTTAGGGTATGATGCTGAAACTACAATAAAATTGCTGAAGTTAATGACATCCAACATAACATAAGAGGCATAAAGAATAATTTTATCCAAATGCTTGGATTTTACTTGTTGATGGGGATGGATGATGATAGTGTCTGCAACATGTTCAGATGAAAGGATCTTATTTCATGAGGTGTGAGACATAATGTTTCCAATATAGTATATGTTGAGCAGCAATTTGGAGCCGGAACAGGCTAGTAAATAAGCCTAAACTGTGAAGAAGAAGAAGATGAAGAAGAATATATGTCGAGCTTACTGATATTTACCTCATAGTGCCACTTTCCATTAATTTTCTTATAAAAAGTATTATAATACTTACCATTTTGGGCTTCTTCTTCTAGACTGTATGAATCCAAGGTAAACTAAAGATTTATTTTTATCCTGCTGTTGTTGATTTTCTTGAAATTTTTGCTGGAAAAGAATATATATGGACCATATATATATATATATATATATATATATATATATACACATACATAGATTTATCTTATAACATGAAAAATCATCCTAATTCTTTAAAGATGTAATGTATGTTACCTTATTTTTTTACCACAATTCTACCAGCTACATTTTCAAAATTATTTTCAGGAATTTTGTTCTCAATGAACACTTTAACTATAGAAATAGATTTTAATTGAAAAAAAAAAATACAAACTAACAAATAAAGTGGAAATGTCTGAAGGTAATGATCTCTTATATTTGAAAGAAAATTATATCTACAATACTCACAGGATAGATGTTGAATAAGTTACTACCGAGAAGATCATAGAATGACACACTACTCCATTGCTATGTCCCACAGCCAGCATACTACAATCTGGACTCCAGGATAATTTCCTATACTGAGGAATGGAGTCTTTTGCAACTGCAAGAACATATAATCATTTTACTTAGTTAAATATTATATAGGAAAGCAATTTTAATTTGTTATGGAGCCCCCAAAACAAATTTAATAGAAATGCTTAATGTACACAAATGAATACTCAGGTTATATATATAATTCATGTAGACATTTTTCATCAGCCTCAGTGGTCTAGGGATTAAGCTCCTTATCTCTGATACCAAAGCTATGGACTCAAACCCGGCTAGGGCCAATGGATTTTTAGGATGAAAAGAGGGAGAACTCCTCCAGGAGGGACTGTAAGCCATGGCTCCCAATACTAGAATTTTGAGCTCATAAAAGAGCCTGAAGCCTAAAATTAAAGCCTCTATGCAACATTTAATCTGCCTTTCCCATACATGTAGATATTTTAATTGTCTACTAGGTGTCTCTTTGAGGCAATGAGATAACCACCTGTTATATTTGAAAAGAAAAATATACGCCTAGACTGGGGGTTGAACCCAGGACCTTTGACTTTCTATGTCAATGCTCTTCCATCTGAGCCACCTAGGCCTCCAATCTAAACACGTATTTTTCTCTTACACATAGTTAATTCCCAAACCCCAAATGCTACGAGCCGTTGCTACAATTTTTGCAAATGGCGGCTTCTTTATGAAGAAGACTTTTTATTGGGAATTTAAACATTACTTATAAAGCCAGCAGTGCTTCTTTCAATGTTAATATTATTCGTTTTTTTTAAACATCTTAATGATGGACAAATTATATTTGAAAAGAAAAATATGCGTCTAGACTGGGGTTTGAACCCAGGACATTTGACTTCTTAATAAAGAAGCCACCATTTGCAAAAATCGTAGCAACGGCTCGTAGCATTTGGGGTTAGGGAATTAACTATGTGTAAGAGAAAAATACGCATTTAGATTGGAGGCCTAGGTGGCTCAGATGGAAGAGCATTGACACAGAAAGTCAAAGGTCCTGGGTTCAAACCCCAGTCTAGGCGTATATTTTTCTTTTCAAATATAATTTGTCCATCATTAAGATGTTTAAAAAAAAAAAATAATATTAACATAACCACCTGTTACTCGCTGACATCAGTATGTAAATAAGCATAACTAACGTATCTTGGTTAATAAACTTCTGCAAGTGAGTATCCTCTCCTACCATTTGGATATAATGGTACAGACAGACAGACTGCCATTTGTCTCCTACGTATGATAAAATAGTGAATGTGGTAGTTTAGATTGTGTGTGTACTGACAATGGTTTGTTTTTCCATGATTGGCAATTCATGAAAATGGTGACTTCTGACCATAAGGCTTTTTGTATTTTAGAATTCATTAGGTATAATTCAGTGGTTATATTTCAATGGGTATACTGTTGAAGATTTGGAAGTGGTGTCCCATCTGACACATCTTCAGTCAATGTTTTAAACTGGCCTAAACCTTCTGGCAGCTCCATGGCCCTGGGATCGACTCACCCTCTTATTGAAATGAGTACAAGACATTTGTTCTGGGAGTAAAGGCTGCTGTCACACAGGGATGACAACATTGCTGACATCTAGTGCCAGTTATCTAGAAAGATGGGAGCCTTAATCTCCTACAATCCTAAAGATCTCCTAAGGCCTGTAGTGTGATTACTTTACCTTTACCCACTTAATTTTACATGCTTAAGGTACCACACTCAACAGATAGAAGGCACCATATCAGCAGACCATGTTATGTAGGTGATATGTACATGCATTTTGTAGGATGAGCATATGTGTTCATATAATGTGTGTTATGCAAAAGTAAAGTAAAGTAAAGTAAAAGTAATCCCACTACAGGCCTCGGGAGGCCTCTGTGGTAGTAGGAGCTTAAGGCTCCCACTTTTTTCTAGACAATCGGCACTTGGTGTCAGCCGGGTTGTCAGCCCTGCGTGACGGCCGCCTTTACCCCCAGAACAAACGTCTGGTACTCATTTCCGTTAGAGGCTGAGTCGACCCCATGGCCATAGTGCCGCCAGAAGGTTTTGGTCAGTTTAAAAATCCTGACCCCAACGGGACTTGAACCCTCGACCTTCCGACTTGTAAAGCAGTGCCTTAACCTCTACGCTACGGCGTGCCCCCAAAAGTAAAGTGATCCCACAACAGACCCGGAGGCCCTTGGGGTAGTAGGAGGTTAAGGCTCCCACTTTTTCTAGACAATCGGCACTTTATGTCAGCCGGGTTGTCAGCCCTGCGTGACGGCCGCCTTTACCCCCAGAACAAGCATCTGGTACTCATTTTCGTTAGAGGCTGAGTCGACCCCAGGGCCATAGTGCCACCAAAGGGTTTGGGTCAGTTTAAAAATCCTGACCCCCAACGGGACTTGAACCCTCGACCCTCCGGCTTATAGTTCAGTGCCTTAACCACTACGCTACGGCGTGCCCCCATAACGTGTGTTATGAGAAGAATAATTATAAAAGTGAAAGGAGATGATGAAACCTGGTGCTGGTACATAGCCCACTCCTGTCATAAAGCACCAAGGAGATGACCAGGCATTAATATCCCCAACCAACAGTTAAAACACTATTAACTTCATTTGTCTTCTCAACATATGTATTTCAAAGGTGTTTAGGCATCTTGTACACAATCTAGCGATAAGAAGTTATATATTAGAGCAATTCCATATGTGACTAACTGACATTAACAATACATTTTTGCAGCAAAATGCTTGCATAAATATTACAATTGGTTGAAATTGGGGGTGTTATCTACATGATATGATAGAGGAAAAGTGTGTGATTAAGATTGTACATAAATTACAACTTCTGAAGAAAAACAATGTTATTTATTATCTATCAAAGTATGTGTGACTGACTGACATAAATGTCAACTCATCATGCAGCTTAACATGTTCATCTACATCACTCTCTGAAATGTGATTCCTAATTCAATTTTCCGAAATGCCATTTGGAGGGCACATTTCAAGTTATATTTTAAATAAAAAACGAAACCTAAATCACAAACAATACCGAAGTTATGACCTAATGTGTGATGTGTGACTGACTGACCTTATTCTGTGACTAACTGGCATATCTGAATTTTATTTAGAATTTCAAATTGCAAATATTACACAAATGTAACAAAATACTATGAAACTAGATAAACAGTTTCGGTAACAGAGATTAATAAAGAAGTGAAAATACTTTATCAATTCTAAGAAAATTGTTAAATTTAATTTTGCTGTAAAATAAATATTAATTTAAATCAATAATATAATTAAATGAACTCGCTTACTATATATCATTTTAAATTATATAAAATAAGAAAAATATTAAATATTTAATAACAAAGTGTCTTTTCTATTGTTAAATATACCTACTATAATTGTGTGTATATATATATATATATATATATATATATATATATATATTTTTATGACATGATAAGAAAAATAAATGCTCGGACGGGTCTTGAACTCGGACCTCTGGGTTGGTACCCCAGTGCGCTTCCAATTACACCACCAAGCAAGTCTAGTACAAACATTCATTTTTCTTTACATATTCTCATTATTACAAGATATAGTGGGAACTCGGTCTCCACTGCCATCTGGTAGCTCCTTTCACAAGTAAGCAAATTAAAGAGAATATTTTTAGACTTGCCCGGTGGCGTAATCGGAAGCGCACTGGGGTACCAACCCAGAGGTCCCATCTGAGCATTTATTTTTCTTATCATGTCATATTAAGCTTGCATTGCTCAATGTCAAAAATTTAATTATAACATATATATATATATATAAACTGATTACAATTTACGTGATGCAGGATTTAATATTTTTTGATTTCTAGATACACATTCTTAATAAGTTAGTTATTTATCAGTGTGCAAGTACTTTCAAAACAAGTTATAAATCGCAAGCCTTGGACAATTGCTGACGTAGTGAATTATATTTTTAAACAGTAATAAAAACAAAACCCAACACTGGTGATTCACTTCATATCCACATGAATGTATCAGATTTGCTTATGCAGCTATTCAATCTCTAGTATTCACCGCTATGTTGACTTGACTTGACCCATTAATAAAAATAATGTTTCCTATCACATATGAAGTCTCACGCTGTAACTGAATGGTTTGAGTCAATATGTCTCAATAGATAGCACTGGTTCGAGTTCCTGTGAAGGAATAAATTTTCTCATGGAATTTTAGCCACAATGGGATTGGTGCCCACCCAGAATCATGAAGAATTTGGGCAACTATAATATTTAGCAGTTGCAGTCGAGAAAACCAGCCATAACTGCTGGAGTATCCAACATGCTAACCACATGTTGCCCACCTCTGTGATTGATATACTTGGATGTGAGATCAGCAGCCAAGGGCTTTCTAGGCCTGTCTCGCCATTTAGCTTTTTTTTAACACACAAACTTATGAATTTGTTGCACTGATTGTTTCTTTGACAGTTGTGCATATTCTGTAACATATGGGTCCAACGCTTTCACGTTGTGGACGCAATGAATCCATGATAGCTGCAAGATATTCAAATTGTTTTTCTAAAAATTTCTTTCCTTCTTCTATATCTTTTTGTGACTCCTCCTGAATAGTTATTTGGTTGGTTTTACAGTTCACATTACATAATTCTGCACAATTTTGTATCTTCTTTCCCAATTTTTCATACATCCATGCCATCCTTTTAACTTGGCCGCCAATCACATCTATATGTATGATTTTCCATGGTATGATTCAAAGAAGTTCCATTTTACGTCAAAATCCAAATATGCAAATAAGCAGTGTCACACTGCTAAATGTATAGACCTACTTCTATTACCTGCTGCTCCAACTGAAAATTTTTATCACCTCAAGTTTTGGAAGAAATCCCTATAGTTCAGAAAACACTTCTCTATAGCACACTTGCTATGTGTCACATATCCTGACACTAGAACAAAGTATATCTTCTGAACTTCTCTGTCACCTTCCATCTAAACTAGGCAACAGCAATAATATTGAGGTATGCTAATTTTTCCAATGAACTGCCAGGATCTCATTTTGTTCTTTGTAGGTATAATTTTCTGAGAAATCAACAAGTATGGCTGCTTCATTTACTGCACCTTCTCCTGAATATATTTAAATGCTTCCGCTGACTGCCTTTTAGCTCAAATTGACACAAAAAAGGTCAATAATTATTTTATGGAGCAGCTGAGCCAAACAGTCAACCAGATTTCCTATCCCATGTTTATGTTAATCCTCAGCAGAGTGCACCACGCAACTGAGTGCACCATGCATATTAGCATTATAAATGAGAGGACAAAAAGTCAGTCAGTCATGGGACTCTAGTGTCATCAATACTTTTTTGTTAGTTGTGTACCGATAATGTAGAATCCAAGAGAATATGTTAATCCATCAATTATTATGTTGTGTACAGTAATTTTTATACGTTTTCCTTGACTGACTGAATATAGCTTACAATTAACAATTATAGGACACATTTAAGGTATATAGAACATTAGACTGCAATTAATATTATTATATTTACAACTAGGGAGGACCAAAGTATGGTTTAGCAAAAGAGTTTGTGAAATAAATGAATTAATACGTCCAAATCATTAAACAACAAATTGGTAAAATTTTGCATGTTTACAGGTTTGGAATATGACAAGTTCTACTACTAATATTAGATTAAAATAATACACATTTGAAACATTATCTTATAGAATCAGAAAATTTGATCCGTAAAGATATATATTATGTCAACAAAATTATTCCTGCATCAATTTCAAAATTATCACCTCGATATGACATTTTCATGGAATCGCTCATTACCATTCCTCATTTCCCAAGGCTGAAAATGTTTACAATTAAAATTTCCAACCCAGCTGGGTACTAAACCTGAACCTGCTAGTCATGATCCAGGCTGATTTTCTCCAAAACTAACACAGCGGACAGACAACCAAGTGCATCAGATAAGAAAGTGGAAAGCATTAGTATAGATTAAAAAGAACAATGTGATGGTGAATTGGGGGATACGCAGTAGCTTAGTTGGTTAAGGCAATATGCTACAAGCCAGATGGTCAGAAGTTTGAGTCCCGGTGGTCTATATTTTTAAACTGTCCTAAAACCTTCTGGCGGCACCATGGCCAATTCAGCCTCCAACATAAATGAGTACCAGATGCTTGTTTTGGCGATAAAGTGGCCATCACGCAGATCTGATAACCTGGCTGATATCTCATGCACAGATTGTCATTAAAAGTGTGATCCTTAACCATCTATTACTCTCAGGGCCTCCTGAGGCCTATAGTGGGACACTTATCTTTATGATGGTGAATAAGGAGTTAACAATTCCAACTATAATGCAGAAAACATTAAGAAAATAACTCCAAATGAGACAATATCACCTGTAGGTATTAAAAGGCTGGAGATTATGCAGTATGTAGAATCTTCTGTAAACAAATCCGGAGCAGGATTGTTTAAATCACAGTGACTCCACAGAACTCCCATTTTTCAAGATTCTATGCAATTTCAACATTTGTTGCATGTCAATGCTGCCATATGCTAAAGATTTATATTGGTGGAGGCATTATTGTTCATTTAACTCTTGTAATTATGCCACAATATTATTTGTACAGCTGCCATATTCTTCAACAATTTATTCCAAGTTCCACTTAAGATCACAGTGTTGTTACACAATGCATGCATTTATAGATGAAAATTAAAATTATGGATATTCACCTGAAAGGTCCGTCTCCTCAACTTAATTAGTTATTTAACTGTAGTGCTTTCGGGACTTGTCCCATCATTGGCAGGATTCAAAACTGGTGTTTCACTGAAGATCTGGTAGAGGGGTTACATATATTGGGTTCGTTTTCATTTATCAGATGGTCATTGTTGTGAGCTGCTTTCATGATTTCCATCTCTTCGAGTAGGTTTGTCTTCGCTGAATTATTTTCTCTGTGCATTACTGTTAGGGTGTTTTCAATGTTTAACATGCGATGTCCTTCGTGGATAACGTGTTTTGCATAGCTTGATTTTCCTTCTGCGTGAATAAAGTCTTAAAAATGTTCTTTAAGTCTGATGTTAAAACTTCTGTTTGTTCTTTCTGTATAAAATTTATTGCAGTCCTTACATGTCAATTTATATACTCCTTTGCTGTTGAAAATGTTATTTTCTTCAATGTTATTGTTTATTATGTTGTTTAATTTATTAGTTCTGTATGCTATTTTTACGTTTTTATCGGCTTTCTTTAGTGTATTGGCTAATTTTGTCGTTTCTTTTCCTGTATATGTGTTAACCATGTTTTCTTGTTGTTATCAGATTCTTTTTCAAGTTTAGTTATGTTGGATATATTGTTCTTTCTTTTTTGTTTATTTATGAGTTTTATTTAAGATTTCTTCATTATAGCCATTGGTTTTTGCAATATATTTAATGTAGTTGAGTTCTTGAATACAATTGTCTTTGCTTAATGGAAGTTTTAACATTCTATTGATTAAGCTGTTAAATGTATTTATTTTTAGTTGAAAACGGTGTGTACATTTTTTGTTTATGGCCAGAGCATTGTTTGTAGGTTTCCGGTAGATGCCGATTTCTAGTTTATTGTTGTGTAGATTTTTTGTTATAGACAAATCTAAGTAGTTTATATTATTATTAACTTCTATTTCCTTGGTGAAGGTGATTTTTTCATGCATGTTGTTTAAGTCTTGTAATATTTCTTTTCCTTTTCTATTTTCATTGTCGTATATTACTAGTACGTCATCGACATATCATACTATCAGTTTTATGTTAAATTAGCATATTAATTCCTCAAAATGTTTATTTTCCAGTTCTTGTAGGAAGATTTCGGCCATTATTCCGGATGTAGGACTTCCCATCGGGATCCCGTCTTCTTGAATAAAAAGTTCATTGTTAAATTGGAAGTAATTTTGTTTTATTGTTGTTATTAATTTATAAACTTATAATTTATAATTTATGATAGACTGGAGTGTAACATATCCTTAAAGTTACATTTCTTAGATTCCCACTTGGGCTTTTTCCTGACAGCTGTGGTGCTATAAGCAACGAGCAAGGAGAACGCTTCCACCAGCATGTTTCAAATATAAAAATGAGATACCAGGGAAAGTGGAGTATATCAATGATAGCCGATTACTAATTAGGATATCACTAGCAGAAAATTACAAATGCCAGGCAAAGCGGTTGCACCTTCAGAGACCTTCCTCCAAGGGATAACAACAAGGTAAATACATGCATAAGCTCATATAGACAATAACGTAAAGTTAGCATAACTTCAAAATGAGAGCTAATCTTGTATTTTCATTAACATTTTCGTTATCAGCACACCCAAAAACATAAAGATTAGCTGTTTCCATGCCAGTTACAGAAAAAAAGTAAAATTTTGTTGGCTAGTGTTATTATCACATGAACAGATTCTTCATCATCATCATGAACAAATTCGTTTTAGGCCATGTGGCCTGTACGGTAAACCTAGCGAAGATGGTCTTGATCTTTCCACCGATGTTTTGGTCTTCCTTGGTCCCTATGTCCAGTTGGGGTATATTGGAATGCCAATTTTGGAAGTCTATTTCTTGCCATTCTTCTCAGATGATTTTTCCATTCTTGATGAACAGATTCTTAAGCATGGAAAACGTCTTTGCAAGCCACTTATGCCTCAGTACACATTTTATGCATCAATGCATTCATAGATACGAGCCTAAAAGAGTCTTCACAGATGGTTCCAAAACAAAGAGTGAAAATTCTGGTGCAGGAATCTACTCTCATCTATTTAACCAATACGTTACAGTTGGCACAAACAACATAGCCTTCAATGGTGAAGTAAAAGCTATAGAAGAAACATTCCAGAACCTCTTATACCAAACGAAAATGTTCACAAAAGCAGTTATTCTGGTAGATTCAAAGACTGCTAAACAAGCAATAACCTCCAACCAAACCAAAAAATGAAACCATCCTAGAATACCGCAAACTTCTAAAATATCTGAACAACCAGAACAAATTAATGACCTTCCATGGATACCATCACACATCGGAATAGTCAGCAATGAAATAGCTGATGAATTTGCCAAAAAGGTACCAAAATACAGATAACAACCCACCCCAATCTAACCTCTGCAGAAAGATCAAAGAAATCAAGAAAGCATTCCAAATGGAAAATCTGAAAGGAAATATTGCAACAGCCAGAGGGAAATCATGTGAAAAATCAATGAACTATAAACAGAAGTAAAACATAAAGACCACAAGGAAGCAGTAGCAAAATTCAGATTGATGTCGGGACATAACTGCTTGGCTCACCATCTCCATAGGACACACGTTTACCAACCAGACGATGTTTCCTATGCGAAGACCTAGACCTAATCATGGACAAACACCACCTTGTAGTCTGTCCAGCTTTAAATCCAACTGCTCAACACTCCAAGGACCTTGCTTGCCTGTATTGGGAAGCCAGAGAGAAAATAAGCTTCAATTCTCGCCATTAGAAAACAAACACTTTCACCATTTTGGCCAATTTATTTAGGGGTTATTTAGAGTGACATATAACCAATGCTTATCCCTGCATTTTTAAATATTGGCATAGATATGTGGATGATATTTTCTCCATGATAAATTCTAAATATATTGAAGATGCATTGGAATTATTCAATCTTCAAGACGAATCTGTAAAATTCATTATTAAATTAGAAAAGAATAAACAAATCCCATTTTTGGACATCAAGGAATAAACAACAACAAAGAATCAAATTTAATATTTACAGGAAGGATACTCATACAGACAATTATATAGTTATTTAAATGAATGAGTTGGAGAAAATGCTTTTAACATCTCATCTCATAAAGTTGGAATTTGACTGACGATGGAAGTAATACTATACTTTTGAAACCAGTATTGTGAAGACAACGCAACTTTATGAGGTGAGATGTTAAAGCATTTTCTCCAATTCATTCATTAACCCTTCTCAGGCGACAATTTTTATGGCCGAAGACGAAAGGTAAATTTTGAAAATAATTAATTTCATGCAAATGTTAATAAATGCTACTTAATTGTGTATTTACTTTCAAAAACAACATATACCTTTTTTTTTATTGATTTCGTACATCTCAATGATGGATAAATCATATTTGAAGAGAAAAATTATAATTTTTCTCTTCAAATATAACATATACTTGTTTTTTGTTAATATCCATCACTTATGTGCTTCAAAATGATGTTTTATTATTTTACGTAAAAAATGTCACTGCGAAAATGGCATAAGTCTCACTGGCCTGTTTAACTGTACACTTTTGTTCACTCTGTATTAGTAAGTTATTGTAAGAAAATTCCTTCACAAAATGCTCATAATAATAGCAATATGAATAAATAATACCGGTAATAATAATAATAATAATAATAAATAAATAAATAATAATGCAAATAGTGCACCTAGATAAGGAAGAGTATTTCATAAATTAAGGTAGAATATTTTTTATCACTCACCTCATATTGTTCTTCTTATTTGATTATAAACTAGTTTCGGAACATAGTTTCTGTTCCATCCTCAGTATCGTCATGACCGTTGTTCTGTCGTCTTGAAGAGCTGTTCTTCTCTCCTTCCATCGACTGACTGAAAAACCTCGAAACCAGGTCATTCTCACCGGGAAATTCAAAGTTCATTAATTTCTTCTTTTCGCTCTTTTGAATGTAGATCTTTTCCCAAACAGTAAGTTCTTTTGGTTTTTCTATTTGTTTTAATAATTTAGCTTCTTTCTCGATAAGATGTTTTTCAGACCATGCATGGGCAGCCACTGCAGATTTTTCTACTTCCCCTTTTTTGACATTCCTGAGATGTTCTTTCACTCTAGTTTTCAAATTTCTCTTAGTTTTTCCTATGTAGAATTTCTCACATTCTTCACATTTAATTTGATAAATCCCTGATTTGTTTTCTTCTTTAATTTTTAATCTTCAGACAGATTAGTTTCTTTTGATGTTGTTTCCTTATTTCCAAGCATTCCAAAAGACCAAACTATGGAAATTTTAGAGATTTGGATGGAAAATAATAAAATTGAAAAAGTAAAGATAGTCGAATATAAAACTTTAACTAAATTATGTATCGATAATATGTTTTTCACCTACAATGGAAGATTTTATAAACAAAATTCAGGACTTTCGATGGGAAACCCTTTATCTCCATTCTTAGCTAATCTATTCATGGGGAATTTTGAACACAAGATAATTAATGGACATCGTTTAATTTTCAAGTTCTGGTGTAGATATGTGGATGACATAATTGCAATAGTTAATCATAAACAGATAGATGATGCATTAAAATTATTGAACATTCAAAGTCAAACTTAAGTTCACTATGGAAAAGGAAATCAATGGAGAAATACCATTTTTAGATCTCAACTTTTAAAGGAATGAAGAAAATAAGATAGAATTTGGAATTTACAGAAAGAAGACACATATAGATAACTACATAAAAGCTTTAGGTTTCAATCACATAGCTCACAAAGAAGCAGTTTTCAATAGTTTGACACATAGATTAGTGAACATACCAATGAACAAAGAAAATTACGAAAAAGAAAAAGAACACATAATCAATGTAGCCACGAAAAATGGTTTTGCAATAAAAATGATACTCAAAAAAAGAAACAAGTTCAAAAGACAAAAATTTATTAATCAAAGCACTATTAAGTTATGTAGATAGGAAATAACACTATGAGGTTTTTAATACTGTTTATTTTTTATTATTTCACTCACCTCATACTTCATAATTCATAGCAGACCCTGGGTTTCTTCACATCTTTTGTGACATTCTCAATGCTGCATCACGTTCACAACTGACGTCCAACGGCCTTCTATCCTGCAGACTGACCTCCGTGCCATCTGGTGGCCGACCGAAGAATTTCCAAATCAGTCCTCTTTCTTTATAACCGGGTATTTCAAAATTCATAGTTGTATTTTCATTCTTGCATATGTAAATTTTTTCCCAAATTGTGAGTTCCTTTGGTTTTTTCCAATTGTTTAAGTGATTTTGTTTTGGTTTCTATTCTATGTTTTTCTGACCAGGCATGTGCAGCTATTGCAGATTTTTCGGTTTTCTCCATTTTTAACATTTCTGAGGTGTTCTTTTAATCTTGTATTTAGATTCCTTTTTGTTTTTCCTATGTATATCTTTTTACAATCTTTACAATTAATTTGATAAATTCCCGATTTTTTGCAGTCTTCAATCTTTTCATTTTTGTTGGTTTTTATAAAATTACCTAAGCTGTAATCATTTTTAGGTGCTAATTTAATGTTGAATTTGTTGAAAATTTTTTGAAACTTGTCAAATACCAAAGGATGGTATGTGAACTCTTCTAAAAGTTAAAGAAGATAATGTAAAGTTATGTAGATAGGAAATAACACTATGAGGTTTTTTAATATTGTTTATTTTTTATTATTTCACTCACCTCATACTTCATAATTCATAGCAGACCCTGGGTTTCTTCACATATTTTGTGACATTCTCAATGCTGCGTCACGTTCACAATTGACGTCCAACGGCCTTCTATCCTGCAGACTGACCTCCGCGCCATCTGGTGGCCGACCGAAGAATTTCCAAATCAGTCCTCTTTCTTTATAACCGGGTATTTCAAAATTCATAGTTGTATTTTCATATGCAAGAATGAAAATACAACTATGAATTTTGAAATACCCGGTTATAAAGAAAGAGGACTGATTTGGAAATTCTTCGGTCGGCCACCAGATGGCGCGGAGGTCAGTCTGCAGGATAGAAGGCCGTTGGACGTCAGTTGTGAACGTGACGCAGCATTGAGAATGTCACAAAATATGTGAAGATACCCAGGGTCTGCTATGAATTATGAAGTATGAGGTGAGTGAAATAATAAAAAATAAACAAGATAATGTAAATTTAGGAAATTCACATATCATCCATTAAAACACCACAAGTTTCAAAAATTTTAAAGATTTCAACATAAGGTTAGCACCCAAAAATGACTACAGCATCAGTAGACTGATTAGACCTAGTAAGATTGAGAAAATTAAAGAAGAAAACAATCAGGGATTTATCAAATTAAATGTGAAGAATGTGAGAAATTCTACATAGGAAAAACTAAGAGAAATTTGAAAACTAGAGTGACAGAACATCTCAGGAATGTCAAAAAAGGGGAAGTAGAAAATCTGCAGTGGCTGCCCATGCATGGTCTGAAAAACATCTTATCGAGAAAGAAGCTAAATTATTAAAACAAATAGAAAAACCAAAAGAACTTACTGTTTGGGAAAAGATCTACATTCAAAGAGCAAAAAGAAGAAATTAATGAACTTTGAATTTCCCGGTGAGAATGACCTGGTTTCGAGGTTTTTCATTCAGCCAATGGAAGGAGAGAAGGACAGCTCTTCAAGACGACAGAACAACGGTCGTGACGATACTGAGGATGGAACAGAAACTATGTTCCGAAACTAGTTTATAATCAAATAAGAAGAACAATATGAGGTGAGTGATAAAAAATATTCTACCTTAATGAGTATACCTCATAGTGAGAATTCCTAAAATAAGTATTTCATAAATGTTATAGTTCTATTGATGGTTTCTTATTTTTCTATAAATTACGTAAAGAAAGATTGGATATGTATTTATTAATCATTTCATACATCTCAATGGTGAATAAATTATATATGAAGAGAAAAATTATATATTCAGACTGGGGTTTGAACCCAGGACTTCTTGCACTCTAGACAAATGCTCTACCAGGTGAGCTATGTGAGAAACTCCAATCTAGAGAAAAATTTGTGTTTAGATTGGAGTTTCTCAGATACTCACTTGGCAGAGCATTTGCCTAGAGTGCAAAAGGTCCTGGGTTCAAACCCCTGTCTGAGCATATAAGTTTTCTCTTCAAATATGAAGATTGGAGAATTTATTTTGTTCCTAAAAATTCTTCTCTGTATGATACATTTTGAAACACATATCTTTGAAGGTACTGCCGTCATTTAATTTTGGCCCCTTTGTGATATGTACTTACTCTTTCATCTCTCCATGGTAGAGCCAGTTTTTCTTCGTTTCTAAAACTAATTACTCCCCCTTTTTTATATTTCTTATTTTATTTGGCTTTATGGAATCTGAAATATTTTTTCTATTGCTCAGCACTGTACCTGTTGTGACCATATTCATCTTCCATAATTCATCTGCTATTTCAGGTGAAGTACAGTACCTGTCAATATAAATATGGGAACTTTGAGGTGGATCTGTTAGGAGGGATGAGGTCAAGTCCTTGACAACTTGAGATCAGAATCTGACTGAGTTTATTCCATACAGGGCTGGAAATTATACAGGTACCCATCAGAATTGACTGAGAGGGGAAACACTTTCATTCTAAATTTTGCTGGTTTATTTGCGTTGTACAATTTGAATTTCACTCCCCCCTTGAAGCTGACTGTGCTTTTATCGATAGATATGGGAGGTCCTGGTAAGTAGAAGAGAGAACACTTATGCCTTATTTTTTCCATCACACCTGTATCAAATGCTCTTTAGCTAATTTTTTGTTACCTTCAACATGGGCAAAATGTAGATTCCAAAACAAGAGGAGAAATTCGTCTCTTGGAAAAACATCGCCAAAAAAAGTTAACATTCTGGAAAAGTAGTCCTTGATATCAGGGGTGGGGGCGAAACCTCATGTTGATCACTATCCCGAAAAACGCTTTTATATCAGAAACTTTTGAGGGAGACTATGATGCAATTCTAGCTCTTTTAGTCAAGGGTGTTGATTTTTGTTTGTTTGTTTCCCCTTGAATGCAGGTTTCCTTCATTATTACGTTAAAAATGTCATTGTAAAAAAAAAGGATGAAAATATTCCACTGGATCGGTATCCTGATCAAAATGTGATGGTAATACCGGCACCTGCTGAATTTTATATATTGTATATTAGAAGTCAGACCGGGATTTAAATTACTCACCTCTACCCAGCTAGGTATACTAGTGTCAGTGGTGTCACTTATGTCACTCTCGCATTCACTTTCACTACTTGACGATATTTTGTAAGAATCCCCTTCACTATTACTAAATGACAATTCTAAAACTTACTACTATTTTCTATTTCCTTTCAAGTATTCAGTTTTATTTTTGCCATTTTACAGAAAAAAAGCAGGATAAATATGTTACGAATGAACCACCATAATTTGTAATGATGCACAACACAAGAACTCCACTGATTATCTCACAAGAAAATATTCCTAACTGAATTAAAAAGGGAATTCCCCGCTCAGAATAGTAGAAAGAACATTCTCCTACCATCTGTTGAAAAATATATGGAACTACATGGACCAGAACTGCCGGCAAAGTAGGATGTATTTTCCTACCCATATATGGGTTTTCGCCCGTGAGGGAATGGACAGGCTGTCCATATATGGGTTTTTTGCCCGCAAATGGTTATGTAAATACCTCATAGTGTTTCGTCCCATTGTAATTTTAATTCAAAGAAAGGAAAATAATTAAAGAAGTTACTTATCATCCTGAAATAGATCAATTTCAAAAATTGTTCAAGAAATTCAATATTACATTGGCACCGATGAATAAATTTAGCCTTGGTAATCTATTAATAACCAATAAGTAGAGATCCGTGAAAGTGGTTTTATTTTTTTAGAGAAAATTCGTTTTAAAATTTCAGGATTTTGATGTTATTGGGAATTTGGTGGTGTTATTAAAAATGTTAATTAACAGTATAATGAAACCATCTTTAGTACAGAACACAAGATTACGGCTTTATAAGGTTCTCACAAGACTAGTATTAAGATATGGTAGTGAAGCATGGAAGAGATAAAAGCCGAATAATAGCAAATGAGACATGATTTATGCGCCGTACAGCAGGCTATACATAGTGAGACCATAAAAGAAATGAGGAAATTATGGAAGAGTTGGATGTAGAACCCATTCTTCACCATATACAAAATTACCAGAACAACTGGAAAGCCCAACTTCAATGAATGCCGTCTCATAGAATTCCGAAAGCCATGCTTCGTTACTGCCCCCAAGGCAAAAGATCGTTGGGACATCCAAAAAAGCGCTGGATGGAAAACTCCTCTTTGAGACCGTAACAGGCCACACGGCCTAATACTTGTATGAATAATGATGATTTAAAAAATGTAAATCTGAGGCTTTTTAATCCTAGTTTAGCATATCAACCCCAATAAGAATGATATATCCAGTAGTTTAAGGTCAATTTAGCTTATACAATTGATATCGATTTTAATACAATAAAATGCATAACATTTTAATTGTGGTCATTAATTTGTAATCAAAATTTATCTTTTACGAAAAAGCAACCATGGTGAGTATCTCTGCACTCACAGGTTTCAATCTTCGCCTTCGATCACTCACCACAACACCATACTGAGAAATAGATATTTCTTGAAATTCATATTGGCCATAGAACTTAAAATCTATGGAGAGGCCATATTTGAGCATGAGAAGGACAGAAAATATTACCTCTATGTTGTGAACTGTGTTGCAACCATTTCCCTTTGCAAGAGTGCATGGAGGAAGCAGATATGGCACCATCAGATATGGCAGTTAAAAAGAAGATGGAATCCGAAAAGTGTTTAAAAATTCATTATGAAAATATCGTGAATATAATAAAAAAAATCTCCAGAATTCGTTCAAAACTTTAAATATTCGGTGTAATTTTGCATTATCGTAGGATTTCGCGTTATTTCGCTATTCATAAATGCTTTTTTTTGAGGTTATGGGAAGTGGTGTTAAGAAATTGTACAAGAAAATGAAAAAATTAGAGCATTTTGTGTTATTGCATCTCGCAAATTTCACGGATCTCTACCAATAAGAAATTGAACACCCCAGATAGTAAAAAATCTGGAATTTATCAAATTAGTTGTAAAGACTGTAATAAAGTATACATAGGAAAAACAAAAAAGGAATCTGGACACTCACACAAACAAACACTTTAGAAATATTAAAAATAGAGAAATTGAAAAATCAGCTATTGCAGCACATAGTTCGAGAGTCATAAAACTGAAAAAGAGGCTAAACTTCTAAAACATTTTGGAAAAACCTTTAGAATTGACAGTTTGGGAGAAGATATATATTCAGAAGAACAAATTTAGATCCATGAATTTTGAAATTCCCTATGAACATGACCTGATCTCAAAGTACATCAAATCAACACCAGATAAGAACGTTATAGATGAGGATTCCAAAAGAAAATCCAATAGTCATAATATCGGTTGAAAATGAGAGAGATGTCATCTTGAAAACTGCAGTTCCGTTGTTTAAAAAACATGAAATATGAGGTAAGATAAGAATATAACTCATTCATTCATTGAATTAAGAACCTCAATGTTATTTTCCATATTTAACTATGAATCATGTAACTTTGCCTTTCTCCAACTAGTAGAGATGCTACTCGAATGAACTATAGTTTATAAGGAGTGGCTACTCTTAATTTTGAAAACTGAACATGTCTCTACCTTTAGAGAATTATCTCAATCCAAAGGAATGATAATGGTTTCTTAGTCTGGTTATAAGTCCTTACATAATAATGTTGGCTGCCTTACACAAGTGTTAAAACTTGAGATTTTCTAACACTCTAATATGAACATTGTTGTTTCTTTCTATCATCATTACTTCTATTATTTATAAATCTGAAACTTACTGGAAGCTTTCCCAATGATGGACGAATATTCATCTCTTGATGTTCGTATTTCGAGCACTGTATCTTGTAATATGGCAACAACTTTACCTCCTTCACCAACAGCAAATTGCCAGGGTAGCTGCCGAAGTAAAATTCTATGGAGAAAAACAAATGTATTTATGAATGCATATGTATATGTGTGTGTATGTGTATGTGTATATATATATATATATACCCGATACATCCCACATGGGGACATGGGTGTTCCCCTTATGGGAGTTTGTTGACCAAGCAAAATTAGTTATACTTATTTCCCTACAGAGGTTAGCAAGTGACATGCGATTCCTCAATGAGACATCTAATAGGCAACCAGGTATTACTCGTACATGAATGGGGAAGATCAGTTAAATTTTGTTCAGAGGCACTAATTTAGGCTTGAAATTCTTTTCAGAGCCCAAAATCTTCAGACTTGGGATCCAAGGCTTTGAAGTACCTCCTGGAAGTCTTGTCCCTTGGATTTTACCCATCCTAAAATCCACTGACCCAGACCGGATTTGACCCTGCAACCCTTAGAACTAGAGGCAAGGAACATAAACACTAGATCAGGCATGGGGAGCTTGGGCTCCGAGAGCTTATAACAAATCCTCCCCGCCGATACCCATTCCACTCATTTGTACCTGTACGGAGACGCAGGTACACAGTGATTGACAGTACACAGTGAGACTAAGTGGCGTTCAATCCAGCGTGAGCGGAGCAAATTCTAAACACCAATATAATTTTAATATGGACTGGGTAAATTATTATTTCTGCATTCAGATGGCATGAAAGTTGTTTGTTTATTGTGTTCTATGCGGTTCTGTCATGTGAAACAGTATAATATCCCACGACATTTCAAGATCATCACATGCAAATCAATACGGACAGGCACAGGCACGACTAGAAATATATAACTATATTTTCACAGGGACATATTAATGATAAATACTTTTAAATACAGTAGGTAACATGCATGGAGTTCAAATTCATAAATTAAATATAATAGACATAAGGGGACATTGTATGTTCTGTTTAGATAGGGGATGACAGGAATGGGATTTTTAAATAATCTAAAGCAGCAAACACTCCAAAACAATAGCAGACAACCATTTTTCAGAGAATTCAGTACGTGCTAGTTACCGGATTTCAAAATTGATTGCTGAGAAATCATATCAAATCTAAAACACTCTCCAGATTAAACAATAACACCCTCGTCCCAATATTACGTCTCTCTACGAGTACTATCAGCCTGACATAGATAAATTAGTGTCAGCGGTCTACTACGCGCCCTTCAAACATTTGCACAGATATACGTAAAGTACGTATGAATAGAAGGGATTAGTGCATATGTTTCAGGTTGTAAGGTTGTGCCGCCACTGATACTGCATGGTATGCTGAGATGACAATAACAACAATCTTGAGTTCAATGAATGGTGGAATGAGAAAGATATACTACCCCTCATTCGGCAGCTCCCCATGCCTACACTAGACTCATTTTTCTGCAGTAGCAGCTCATGTTTGGACAGAGAAACACAAAATAGATATAAATACAAAATTATTAAAACAGTTAGAAAATACCAATGAACTCACAATATGGGAAAAAATCTATATACAGAAGAACAAGGAGAAAATTATGAACTTTGAAATTCCCGGAGAAAGGAGCCTCATTACCAAGTTCCTTGGAACACAGATCCAGGGCCAACAACTTGAAGAAAAGAAAAAAAACTAGTTTGTGACAAGCTGAAGATGGAGCAATAGCTTTGAAACGATCGTCAAAATAAATAAACATATGAGGTAAGAATGTTAAAAAATACAAACTCAAATATTAAATAAATATTGTTCTGATGTTTTTATTATTGATTTAACATTTCTCACTGAAAGATAAATTATATTTGAAGAGAAAAATTTTCACCTAGACCGAGACTCGAACCCGGGACCTTTGGCTTGCCGGGCCAAATGCTCTACCAACTGAGCTACCGAGGTGAGTTGTGATCTAGACGCAAATTTTTCTCTTATATGTTGTAATTCCCTCTCGCCAAATGCTTTTGAAACCATTGCTTCTATCTTTGCAAATGGCGGCTTCTTAGTTAAGAAGACATTTATTGGGAATTTAACATTACTTTTATAAAGCTAGTAAGGCTTCTAATGATGTTTTTATTTTTGATAAATTATATTTGAAGAGAAAAATTTTCGCATAGACCGAGACTCGAACCCGGGATCTTTGTAATTACAACGTATATAAGAGAAAAATTTGCGTCTAGATCACAACTCGCCTCTGTAGCTCAGTTGGTAGAGCATTTGGCCCAGCAAGCCAAAGGTCCCGGGTTCGAGTTGCAGTCTAGGCGAAAATTTTTCTCTTCAAATAAAATATTGTTCCCTTTTCTGTCCCAATTAGATTATTATACACAGCACTGATTAGTTAGTAGAATTGAATCATGAATTATTCTTATCTCATACATCTACGTTTTTCAACACAGAACTGTTAAACAGCTGAAGATGGGAATGATATGTTTTCTGATATACTGCAGTTCTGTGTTAAAAAACATAGATATTTGAGGTAAGAAGAATGTGATTCCTTTTAAGGAAACCTCATAATGTAAAAATTCCCAACTTTATTATATTAATTGATTAGTTAGCTCGAATGCAATGCTCAGTGTTGTTATTTTTTCTTTGGACATGAATACATAAGATATAAATGCACTTTGTATGAATTATTATTATCATTATTATTATTATTATTACTATTATTTATTAATATATCTAAACCTGTGACAAAATCTACTTTGGCATCAATTTGCATATACTGTGATCTATACACTTTAAAAACAAGCTATGATGCTGTAGCTCATTATATAAACAAGAACACTCCATTCAGATAAACAACTAGCCTACCACGTTGGACAGTACATATACTTACTTACTCACTGGCACTATCGAACCCGTAGGTTCATGGCCGCACGGACATAAGCTCTCCATACATCCCTATCCTGAGCTAATGCTTTCCAATCATTCCCTGTATAATCTACTTCCCTCAAATCATAGTTAATGTTATTCTCCCGCCTCATTCTTGTTCTACCAACTGGGTGTTTTCCCTCTGGCTTT